>CM033471.1:9620035-9814378 GCA_019447015.1 Hymenochirus boettgeri | reverse complement strand
TCCCACCAGATTTCATCCTATAGTAAGGAGTCTCCTCCCACCGGATTTCATCCTATAGTAAGAGTCTCTACACATGGATTTCATTCATAGTAAGAAGTCCTCTACCACCAGATTTCATCCTATAGTAAGGAGTCTCCTCCCACCGGATTTCATCCTATAGTAGGAGTCTCCTACACACCGATATTCATTCTATAGTAAGGAGTCTCCTCCCACCGGATATCATTCTATAGTAAGGAGTCTCCTCCCACCGATATCATTCTTATAGTAAGGAGTCTCCTCCCACCAGATTCATCCTGATTTCATCTCTATCGATCTAAATTATGATAACGATCATAAATATCTAGATTACGATTCCATAGAATATCATTGTGGTATTTACTCCGCCATGGTATTCTACAACTGAATATTTATTAATGAATGTTCAGCTTAAATGTACGACTGTGGTCATACATTTACTGCCATGGTCGTAAATTATCGATACATGCTGTATGCTAAATTGCATAACCGGCTTTATAAATATAGCCCTATGTATCAATGGGCGCTATGTATCATTTACGTCTTAAAGGGATTTGCAGTAATGTATGAATGGTTGTGTGAGGTTTATAAGTTGCGTCATTTGCGCAGTTTTCCAGGAGCCAATCACTGTCATGGTTGCCGAGAAGGCAGGAATCCCTCCATGATGGGGCGAGAAAGCAGAGAATCCCTCCCAGGATGGGGCGAGAGAGAAGCAGGAATCCCTCCAGGATGGGGCAGAGAAAGCAGAGGAATCCCTCACAGGATGGGGCGAGAGAAGGCAGGAATACCTCCCAAGATGGGGCGAGAGAGAGGCAGGAATCCCTCCATGATGGGGCGAGAAGGCAGGATCCCTCCAGGATGGGGCGAGAAAGCAGGAATCCCTCCCAGGATGGGGCGAGAAGGCAGGAATACCTCCCAAGATGGGGCGAGAAGGCAGGAATCCCTCCCATGATGGGGCGAGAAGGCAGGAATCCCTCTCATGATGGGGCGAGAAGGCAGGAATCCCTCCCAAGGACCTACCGATTTTGTCAATTATCAAGGGTACCTACGATTTCTGTCAATATCCCAAGGGTGTACCTTACCGCTTTCTGCCATTATTCCAAGGGTTGGTAACCTACGATTATGCAATTATCCCAACGGTACCTACCGATTTCTGCCAATTATCCCAATGGGGTACCTACGATTTCTGCCAATTATCCAGGGGTACGACCGATTTCTGCCAAGTATCACAAGGTACCTAACCGATTTCTGTCAATGATACAATTGGTACCTACCGATTTTGCCATTAGCCCAACTGGTACCTACCGATTTCTGCCAATATCCAAGGTACCTACCGATTTCTGTCATTATCCCAAGTACCTACCGATTTCTGTAATGTTAGCCCAATGACCTACCGATTTATGCCAATTATCCAATTGCTGTTGGCTACGATTATTCTGTCATTATCCCAGGGTACCTACCGAATTTCGCCAAATTATCCCAAGGTACCTTACCGATTTCTGTCAATTATCCATGTTGGGGGGACTACCGATTATCTGTCAATTATCCAAGGGGTACCTACCGATATCTGTCAATTATCCACAAGGACCTACCGATTTTATGTCAATTATCCATGGTACCTACCGATTTTGCCCAATTATCCCAAGGGTACCTACAGATTGTCTGGCAGTCTATCCCATAGGGTTACCTACCGATTTCTGCCAATTATCCAATTCTTGGTACCTTACCGATTTCTGTCATTATTCCCAAGCGGGTACCTACCGATCGTCAATTATCCCATTGTTTTTTTTTTTTTGGTTTGTGTGTGGACCTGACATGATTTTGCCAACAATGATCCCATGTATTTTTTTTTTTTGTTGTTTTTGGTAGGTCCTACCGATTTCTGTCAATTATCCCAAGGTACCCTACCGATTTCTGTCACAATTATCCATGGACCCTACGATTTCTGCCAATTATCCCAAGGTACCTACGAGTTCTGCAAATTATCCCAATGGTACCTACCGATTTTTGTAAATTATCCCAAACTGGTAACTACCGATTTCTGTAAATATCCCAAGGTACTACCGATTTCTGCCAATTATCCAACGGGTACCTACCGATTCGCCAATATCCCAAGGTACATACCGATTTCTGTCAATATCCCAAGGTTATTCCTACCGATTTCTGCCCAATTCTTATCCCAAGGGGTACCTACCGTTTCGTCAATTACCCAAGGGGGGGTACCTACCCGATTTCTGTTCAATTATCCCAAGGGACCTACCGAGTTCTGTCAATTTCCAAGGTACCTACCGATTTTCTTGCCAAAATATCCAGGTAACCTAACGAAATCTGCAATTATCCCAATGGGTACCTACGATTCGCCAATTAGCCCAAAGGTACCTACGATTTTGCCAAATATCCCAAGGTAACTACCGATTCTGTCAATTATCACCAAGGTACCTGACCGATATTTTGTCAATTATCCCAAAGTGGTTACCTACCGATTCTGACAATTATCCAAGGGGTACTACCGATTTCTGTCAATTTATCCCAAGGTACCTACGATATCTGTCAATTATCCCACGGGACCTACCGATTTTCGCCATTATCCCAATCAAAGGATCCCTATCTACTATGCGACATGGACCTCGACGATTTCTGCAATTATCCCCAGGGTGACCTACGTATTCTGCCAATTATGCCCAAGGTAACACCGATTCTGTCACTTAGCCCAAATGCGTACCTACCGATTTCTGCCAATATCCCAAGGGGTAACTACCGTTTATGCCAATTATCCCCAAGGTACCTACCGATTTCTGCCAATTATCCCAAGGTACCATACGATTTCTGCCAATTATCCCAAGGTACCTACCGATTTCTGTCAATTATCCAAGTCTACCGATTTCCATTATCCCAAGGTACCTACCGATTTTCTGCCAATTATCCAAGGTACCTACCGATTTCTGCAATATCCAGGTACTACCGATATCTGCAATATCCCAAGGTACCTACCGATTTCTGTCAAATATCCACGGTACCTACCGATTTCTGTCCAATCTATCCCAACGGTACCTACCGATTCTGGCCAATTATGCCCAATGGTAACTACCGATTTCTGCCAATTATCCCTCAAGGTCCTACCGATTTCTTGCCAACTTATCCCAAGGTAACTAACCGATTTCTGCCAATTATCCCAAGGAGTACCTACGATTTTCTGTCAATTATCCCAAGGTACCTACGATTTTCTGTCAATTTATCCAAGGGTACCTACGATTTCTGTACAATTATCCCAAGGTACTACCGATTTTGTCAATTATCCCAAGGTACTACCGATTTCTGCCAATATCCCAAGGTACCTACCGATTTATGCAATTATCCAAAGGTACCTACCGATTTCTGCATCAAAATTATCCCAAGGCCCAATTATCATTTACCTGATTCTTGAGCCAATTATCCAAAGGTACCTACCGAATTTCTGTCAATTATCCCAAGGTACCTACCGATTTCTGCCCAATTACCTATCCCAAGGTACCTACCAGATTTCTGTCATATTATCCCAATTGGTACCTACCGATTTCTGTCAATTATCCCAAGGTACCTACCGATTTCTGTCAATTATCCCAAGGTACATACCGATTTCTGTTCAATTACCCAATCGTGGTACCTACCGATTTCTGCCAATTATCCCCAAGTATTTCCCTACCGATTTCTGTCAATGATCCAGGGGTACCTACGAGAATTTCTGCCAATTATCCCAAGGGTACCTACCGTTTTCTGAATTATCCCAAAGGGTACCTACCGATTTCTGTCAATTATCCCAACGGTACCTACCGATTTCTGCCAATGTATCCCAAGGGTACCTACGATTTCTGCCAATTATCCCAAGGTAACTACCGATTTTGCCAATATCCCAGTACTACGATTTCTGCCAATTATCCCAAGGTACCTACCGATATCTGCCAATTATCACCAAGGTACCTACCGATATCTGTTCAATTATCCCAAGTACCTACCGATTCTGTCAATTATCCAAGGTACCTACCGATTTTATGCATTATCCCAATTGGTTACATTACCGATATCTGCAATATCCCAAGGTACTACCGATATCTGTCATATCCCAAGGACCTACCGATTTCTGTCAATTATCCCAAGGTACCTACCGATTTCGTCAATTATCCCAAGGTAACCTACCGATTTCTGTCAATTATCCCAAGGTCACCTACCGAATCTACCGATCCAACCCGGTACCTACGATTTCTCAATTATCCCAAGGATACCTAGCCAGACAGTTTGATTCTGTCAATTATCCAAGGTACTACCGATTTCTGCAATTATCCCAAGGGTACCTACCGATTTTATGCCAATCCCAAGGTACCTACCGATTTCTGCCAATTATCCAGGTACCATACCGATTTCTGTCAATTATCCCAAGGTACCTACCGATTTTCGCCAATTATCCCAAGGTACCTACCGATTTCTGTCAATTATCCAAGGTACCTACCGATTTCTGCATTTCCCAAGGTACCTACCGATTTCTGTCAATTATCCCAAGGGTACCTACCTCTGTATTTCTGGTCATTATCCCAATGGTAACTACCGATTCTCTGTCAATTATCCCAAGTTACCTACCGATTTCTCAATACCCAAGGTACCTACCGATTCTGCAATTATCCCAAGGGTACCTACCGATTTGTCAATTATCCCAAGGGTACATACCGATTTCTGTGCAATTATCCCAAGGTACCTACCGATTTCTGCCAATATCCAAAGGTACCTACGATTGTCAATTACCCAAGGTGGTACCTACATTTCTGCCAATTATCCCAATGTACCTACCGATTTCTGCCAATTATCCCAAGGTACCTACCGATTTCTGCCAATTATCCCAAGGTACCTACCGATTTTGCCAATTATCCCAAGGTAACTACCGATATCTGCCAATTATCCCAAGGTACCTACGATATTGTCAATTATCCCAAGGTACCTACCGATTTCTGTCAATTATCCAGGTACCTACCGATTATGCCAAGTATCCAAGGTACCTACCGATATCTGCCAATCCCAAGGTACCTACGATATCTGTCAATTATCCCAAGGTACCTACCGATTTCTGTCAATTATCCAAGGTACCTAACGATTCTGTCAATTATCCCAAGGTACCTACCGATTTCTGTAATATTCCCAAGGTACCTACCGATATCTTGCCAATTATCCCAAGGTACCTACCGATTTCTGTCAATTATTCCCAAGGTACCTACCGATATCTGCCAATTATCCAAGGTACCTACCGATTTCTGTCCAATTATCCCAAGGTACCTACCCGATATCTGCCAATTATCCCAAGGTACCTACCGATATCTGCCAATTATCCCAGGTACCTACCGATTTCTGCCAATTATCCAAGGTACCTACGATTTGCCAATTATCCCAGGACTACGATATCTGCCAATTATCAAGGGTACCTACCGATTTCTGCAATTTATCCCAACGGTACCTACCGATTTCTGCCAAGACTCCAAAGGGTACCTACCGATTTCTGTCAATTATCCAAGGGACCTACCGATATCTGCCAATATCCAACGGTACCTACGATTCTGTCATTATTCCAATGTATACGATTTGCTAATTATCCCAAGGTACCTACCGATATCTGCCAATTATCCCAAGGTACCTACCGATTTGCATTATCCCAAGGCTGTACCTCCGATTTCTGCCAATTATCCCAAGGTACCTACGATTTCTGCAATTATCCCATCGGTACCTACCGATATCTGCCAATTATCCCAAGGTACCTACGATTTCTCCAATTATCCAAGGTACCTACCGATTCTGCCAATATCCCAAGGTACCTACCGATTTCTGCTAATTGTTCCAAGTCGATAGGGTCATGGCTTTGACGGTTCTTGGATGAAATCCGATTCTGGTGAATAATAATAAACATTTTGCTTATTCACAGAGAAGAATCAATTAAGGGAAACGAAGACTATTCACACATTTACTAAGATTCTACATCAATATAAAATATTTTCAGTACCAACCATCCAAGTCGATACTTTGAAGCCAATTAAAATCTCAAATCCCTGGTCCCTCCCTCCCCCTACTGTCACTTTATGCAACGTCCAATAATTATCGTTTATAGCAAATGGAATAAAGGCCAAACAGGTTCCACGTTTGTGGCTCTGAATTAAACTCGAGATTGAAATCTTCGCCTCTGGGGTATCAAACACTTTGCACCTGATGCTGTCGGAGACCTTTGGTAAAAGGCGGTTAAGGGTTTTAATTAAATTATCCTGACAAATGGCTGGACATAGGGTTTCCACGCCGTGACCTTACATACTATTACAAATCTAATTCTCACACGTTTACAGGAGGTGGAGAAGATTCGGTTTTAATTTAAATACCGCATTGGAAAGGTGTAAAACTGAAATACGACAGACGGCGCTTGGCGTTTTAAAATTATCATCATGGAAAAGGACACCTACCTCTCCTTAGAACCGTTTTTTTTTTATTTAGAAACAAGATGGCCGACTTCACCCTCCCCCCCCTTTGCATTAATATTGGTATAACCCAAACAAAGCTTTCAAAGTTTAATAAGATCTGATTGGTTGGGGAAAAATTAGCACCATTTGTAATGATAAGAACTTTTATAAATCTCCCTGTCCCTATTATATAAATTTACTCCAAATGCAGAAATGAACTCGCCAAAAATAAATCGGGGGTACCCAGCTCTTGCCTCGGTTTCTGGACTACGTCTCCAGCATTCCATCTGTAGCCAAATGATTTTTTTCTTTTTTGTCTTTTACACGAGTGTAATTCACTAAAGGATATTTCCTCCCAGGAAAGTTACTATTTCTATATTAATCATCCCTCAGGTTACATGAAACCGCTTGGTAATTATTACTGTTTAATTAGCATCATTAATTAACACTAACATTATTAATGATCGGCAACCACAGTATAGACACCATTAGGGACCAGTGCAGCCATTATACCCATGTGTAACACAGGGGGCGAATTTCAATCTGGTCACCCCTGCATGGTGTTACCAGGCTGCCTGTAAGATATTGGCAGTACAGCTTGAATTTCCCATAGAAAGATTATCTTAGAATAATGATTATTGGCACCGTACAAGAAAAACTGGTACCATTTGGACACACTGATAAATGTGATAACATCCCCTTCAACATCACCCCTTTAATGGTTAAACTGACCAACACTTGGCAGACGTTAGTTAAGCTTCATAAACACGTGTGATTGCGATTGGTCAGGTCATCACTGATGCCGTTTTGGCCAACCGAGCGCAAATACCCTTACCAATATAATGAGTGAACCTGATCTTAGCACAGCCCTGTGTAATGTATTTCTCAATATCACAACTTTAATAGTTACACTTATAGAAAAACATAGTAAAGAGCTGCAGGGGAGGATAATGAAGTGAACCTGATCTGCACATCCTTGTGTAATGTATTTCTCAATATCACAACTTAATAGTTACACTTATAGAAATAACATAGTACAAGCTGCAGGGGAGGATAATGACGTGAACCTGATCTTAGCACAGTCTGTGTAATGTATTTCTCAATATCACAACTTTAATGTACACTTATAGAAATAACATAGTACAGAGCTGCAGGGGAGGATAATGACGTGAACCTGATCTTAGCACAGCTCGTGTAATGTATTTCTCAATATCACAACTTTAATAGTTACACTTATAGAAATAACATAGACAGAGCTGCAGGGGAGGATAATGAAGTGAACCTGATCTTAGCACATCCTGTGTATGTACTCAAATGATTTTCTGTCCATTTCCTATTGTTGAACGGGGTTCGGAATATTCGGCGACGATTCATGTTGCCTTTCAATTAATATTGAATCCGACGATTACCCCACAGGTTAAGGAAAATTTACATTGTGGATGGCCATATGTATGCAATGT
This sequence comes from Hymenochirus boettgeri, assembly GCA_019447015.1. Taxonomy (NCBI): domain Eukaryota; kingdom Metazoa; phylum Chordata; class Amphibia; order Anura; family Pipidae; genus Hymenochirus; species Hymenochirus boettgeri. The sequence goes on along the minus strand of CM033471.1, from coordinate 9,806,442 downwards.
TCCATGCTGCGTTCGGTTTTCAGACCACAGATCGCAACGAAACGGACGCATGTGACCTTGGCTAAAGGTAAATCAAAGCAGTGAATCAGAAACACTGACTGATAGTGGTGGACAGCAATGGAATATATTTAACCCCTCGTGTGATGGACATAAGGAAGCAATTCCATAAAATGAATGGAAATACAGAAGAATCTGCCAAATTCCTCGTTCATCATCTGGAAATAAATGACGAGATCAGCGGCTAATTACCCCAAATAATCATCTAGTGCGAAGTTAAAAAATAGACCTCGGGCTTGGTTATTAATCTACGTCAGAATAGTAGAAATCTCATGGAATATGCCGCATCTTGTTAAATCTGCTGCCACATAAAGCAGCGAGACGTTTCCTACAACACAGAACTCCAGCGTGTGTGTCTTACACTGTTCTCAGTCTATATGTTGTATTTATTTCTTACACAGCTCCTTAAACAGACAGTGTCCTTACATGGGGCTGAGTGTCCACGTGTTAAGGTTCAGTCCCAGGTGAACGTTTTACCTGTCGAAGGGTTAAATGACGTCCCAGTCTGTCTGATCAGAGGGAATGGGATTCTCATTCGAAAAACGTGTAAACTTCCTGAAAATCAACTGAAAGTGAAAATTCCAAACCTCCCCATTACAGCAAGTGGCCCCCCAGATCTCTGAATGTTCTATGGAGACTGGGAGGGCAATGCATTGTGTGGGGGGAGGGAGGTTACGAGTGGATTTAAGGGCAGAATGGGGGAGTCTATTTACTTATAAAGGGGTGATGTTGCAGGGTATGATGGGAAGGAATGTTGCAAAACAGTTTGTAATGAAAAGTTCCATCCTTGTATGTGGCATGGACGATGGGCTCCTGAATTGATTATATTATTTTTTCCCCCCAATTATAGGGCTAGGCCACACTAGCGTGTTTTTCACGCATTTCGCTTGCGATTGTGACCACAATTTTCAGCAACATGGAAATCGCAGGAACGCGAACATTCCTGCGATTTCCGATGCGTTGCGTGTCCGTTTCCGATTTGCGTTCAAGCATTTTTCGCGCAATCGCATGCGTTTTCTCTTTGAAATAGCGAAAAGCGAAAACACGCACACTAACGCACAGAAGTCTCACACACAATGCGTATGATGCGTGCATGATTTGGTGCGTTGTAGTGTGGCTTCAGCTAAACCCTAGTTTATAGAAAGGCCTTAGGCTGAGGCCAAACTATGATAGACGGCAATGCGTTATACCATCCGTTTGCAATAGTGGATCACATGGGCTCTGATAACGGATCGCGGATCGGGTTCTTACATGATAATGGATTGCAATGCTAGATTTGGACAGTTAAGAGGCACCCTTTTTGCTTACTCTATAGGACAGTTTTGTTTTCTAGTCTGTTCCGGGCAGATATCAGTTGCACACATATATGCCTACAGTTCCCATCATCCATAGCCGCAAAGTAAGAAAAGGTTTATGTGATCACCTGACACTGCAATTCTGACCGCCGTATAAAATAATGACCGTGGAAAATAAATGATAAATACCGCCCAAAATCTGTTGAATTGTCTCAGTCCGAGATCTGTAAAATCCCTGCTTATTTACAGTAAGTTCAATATACTGAAACCTTCATCTCCATTGGAGCCTCATTGTTAATAATCTTTGGTGCCAATCCAGAGGTGGACAGGACTTAACAAATAACATGGCAAAAGGAAGAAGCCTATCAGGCACTTGAATGGTCAAAATACTTGAACAAGCAGCCAATCATAACATGGGAATGTTCACAAGGATTAAACAAGTAGCCAATCAAGCACTGGACTGTTACAAGGCTTAACTATGGAGCCAATTGAGCTATGGAATATCAAGTAGAGGTGTCCCAACCCGCTGGGTTTTATTCTGCTGTCGAGTTCGCAAATGTCTTCCTGAATTTTCGTTCATCAGTTTCACGACACACATTTTAAAGTTTCAACCATAATTTGACAGCAGTTTCGCAGTGGATTAACATACATCTGCACTGATGAGGCTTGAACAATTAGCAATTCAGAACATTGTATAAAGATTTAACAAATAGCCAATCAGAGCACCGGAATGTTCAAAACGCTTGATGAAGGAGTCAATCAGAGCAATAGAATGTTCACAAGGCTTTAAAAAGAAACCAATCAGAGCAGCGGAATATTCACAAGGTTTGACAATTAGCCAATCAGAATGTGACAATTTGCTGCAATTTTTTCTCTCTCTTAAATCCCCCCGAAATAAAAACTTCCCATTTCCGTAACTGAACCTTAAAAGTCTTCGGAACATAAACAACAATGAACTGCGTTTCTCCCAAGGGCGCCAATAAAACAAGTCGCCTCTCTACCAGGATTTGGCAGTAACTAGAATAAAGGCCAAGTGAGTCTTTAAGTCGTCTCAGTGGCCGTGAAGATGGAAAATCGTCGTGACAATAATAAGGAGAATTCAGAGGGAAAATGAAAAGACTGAAGAGAGATTAGAAACCTCCAGACACACAATGTAAACCTGACAGAAACGTCAATTGGAACAAACTGTGCCATTGAAATACCAGATATGGGTTTGCAGTTACAATCATTCATTCATTAATAGAAATGACTCACGGGTATCGCTAATTAGGGCCATGTTTTTAAAGGTGCAGTATCGTTATTTTGCAATACTGGGTCTTAACAAATGGTACCTCGATCGTAAATGTACAGTCGTGATCGTTCAACTATGATCGTGGTCGCTACTACTGATGGTAATTAACGAATGGCTGTACATTACCAAACCTTTAAGATAACACGCAGTAGTACACAATGTTATTGTATGGGCGATCGTAATACAATAGGAAGATCCACACACACGATGTTCTTGTACCAGACAGAAATGAGAAATCCCAGGATGGGTGAAAAAGCAGAAACGTGTACAATGTAATGAAAGTCCCCGACCCCTTTAATGATTTCATTCTATAGTAAGGAGTCTCCTCCCACTGTATTTCATCCTATAGTAAGGAGTCTCCTCCACTGTATTTCATCCATAGTAAGAGTCTCCACCACTGGATTTCATCCTATAGTAAGGAGTCTCCTCCCACTGGATTTCATCCTATAGTAGGAGTCTCCTCCCACTGGATTTCATCCTATAGTAAGGAGTCTCCTCCCACTGTATTTCATCCTATAGTAAGGAGTCTCCACCCACTGTATTTCATCCTATAGTAAGGAGTCTCCTCCCACTGTATTTCATCCTATAGTAAGGAGTCTCCTCCCACTGGATTTCATTCTATAGTAAGGAGTCTCCTCCCCTGGATTCATCTATAGTAAGGAGTCTCCACCCACTGGATTTCATCTATAGTAAGGAGTCTCCTCCCACTGGATTTCATCCTATAGTAAGGGTCTCCTCCCACTGATTCATCTATAGTAAGGAGTCTCCTCCCACTGGATTTCATCCTATAGTAAGGAGTCTCCTCCCACTGGATTTCATCCTATAGTAAGGAGTCTCCTCCCACTGGATTTCATCCTATAGTAAGGAGTCTCCTCCCACTGGATTTCATCCTATAGTAAGGAGTCTCCTCCCACCAGATTTCATCCTATAGTAAGGAGTCTCCTCCCACTGTATTTCATCCTATAGTAAGGAGTCTCCTCCCACTGGATTTCATCCTATAGTAAGGAGTCTCCTCCACAGGATTTCATCTAGTAAGGAGTCTCCTACCACCGGATTTCATTCTATAGTAAGGAGTCTCCTTCCACCGGATATCATCTTATAGTAAGGAGTCTCCTACCACTGGATTTCATTCTAGTAAGAAGTCTCCTACCACCAGATTTCATCCTATAGTAAGGAGTCTCTCCCACCGGATTTCATCCTATAGTAAGGAGTCTCCTACCACGGATTTCATCTATAGTAAGGAGTCTCCTCCCACTGGATATCATTCTATAGTAAGGAGTCTCCTACCACCGGTATACATCTATAGTAAGGAGTCTCCTCCCACTGGATATCATCCTATAGTAGAAGTCTCCTACCAACAGATTTCTCCTATAGTAAGGAGTCTCCTCCCACCGGATTTCATCCTATAGTAAGGAGTCTCCTACCACCGGATTTCATTCTATAGTAAGGAGTCTCCTCCCACTGGATATCATTCTATAGTAAGGAGTCTCCTACCACCGGATTACATCCTATAGTAAGGAGTCTCCTCCCACTGGATATCATCCTATAGTAAGAAGTCTCCTACCACCAGATTTCATCCTATAGTAAGGAGTCTCCTCCCACCGGATTTCATCCTATAGTAAGGAGTCTCCTACCACCGGATTTCATTCTATAGTAAGGAGTCTCCTACCACCAGATTTCATCCTATAGTAAGGAGTCTCCTCCCACCGGATTTCATCCTATAGTAGGAGTCTCCTACCACTGGATTTCATTCTATAGTAAGAAGTCTCCTACACCAGATTTCATCCTATAGTAAGGAGTCTCCTCCCCACCGGATTTCATCCTATAGTAAGGAGTCTCCTACCACCGGATTTCATTCTATAGTAGGAGTTCTCCGTCTCCTCCCACCGGATATCATTCTATAGTAAGGAGTCTCCTCCCACCAGATTTCATCCTGATTTTCATCTTATCGTAAATTACTGATAACGATCATAAATCATAGATTTACGATTCCCATAGAATATCATTGTGGTAGTTTACTCCCGCATGGTATTCTACAACTGAATATTTATTAATGAATGTTCAGCTTAAATGTACGACTGTGGTCATACATTTACTGCCATGGTCGTAAATTATCGATACATGCTGTATTGCTAAATTGCAATAACCGGCTTTATAAATATAGCCCTATGTATCAATGGGCGCTATGTATCATTTACGTCTTAAAGGGATTTGCAGTAATGTATGAATGGTTTGTGTGAGGTTTATAAGTTGCGTCATTTGCGCAGTTTTCCAGGAGCCAATCACTGTCATGGTTGCCGAGAAGGCAGGAATCCCTCCCATGATGGGGCGAGAAAGCAGGAATCCCTCCCAGGATGGGGCGAGAAAGCGTATGTCATCCTAAGTAAGGAGTCTCCTCCCACTGGATTTCATCCTATAGTAAGGAGTCTCCTCCCACTGGATTTCATCCTATAGTAAGGAGTCTCCTCCCACTGGATTTCATCCTATAGTAAGGAGTCTCCTCCCACTGGATTTCATCCTATATCAAGGAGTCTCCTCCCACTTATTTCACCTATAGTAGGAGTCTCCTCCCACTGTATTTCATCCTATAGTAAGGAGTCTCCCTCCCACTGATTTCATCCTATAGTAGGAGTCTCCTCCCACTGGATTTCTCTATAAGTAAGGAGCTCCTCCCACGGATTTCATCCTATGTAGGAGTCTCCACCCACTGGATTCATCCTATATAAGGAGTCTCCTCCCACTGGATTTCATCCTATATAAGGAGTCTCCTCCCACTGGATTTCATCCTATAGTAAGGAGTCTCCTCCCCGGATTTCATCCTATAGTAAGGAGTCTCCTCCCACTGTATTTCATCCATAGTAAGGAGTCTCCTCCCACTGATTTCATCCTATAGTAAGGAGTCTCCTCCCACTGGATTTCATCCTATTAGGAGTCTCCTCCCACAGATTTCATCCTATAGTAAGGAGTCTCCTCCCCCTGTATTTCATCCTATAGTAGGAGTCTCCTCCCACTGATTTCATCCTATAGTAAGGAGTCTCCTCCCACGATTTCATCCTATAGTAGGAGTCTCCTACCACCTGGATTTCATTCTATAGTAAGGGTCTCCTTCCACCGGATATCATCTTATAGTAAGGAGTCTCCTACCACTGGATTTCATTCTATAGTAAGAAGTCTCCTACCACCAGATTCATCCTATAGTAGAGTCTCCTCCCACCGGATTTCATCCTATAGTAAGGAGTCTCCTACACCCGGATTTCATTCTATAGTAAGGAGTCTCCCCCACCTGGATTCATTCTTAGTAAGGAGTCTCCTACCACCACGGATTCATCCTATAGTAAGGAGTCTCCTCCCACTGATATCATCCTATAGTAAAGTCTCCTACCCACCATTTCATCCTATAGTAGGAGTCTCCTCCCACCGGATTTCATTCTATAGTAAGAAGTCTCCTACCACCGGATTTCATTCTATAGTAAGGGTCTCCTCGCCTCTACCGGACTGTCTCCACTGATATCATTCTATAGTAAGGAGTCTCCTCCACCGGATTAATCCTATAGTCAGTTAGCATGATAGTCTACCCCTATCATCGCGCTTGATATCATTCTATCTATAGTAAGAGAAGTCTCCTACCACCAGTATTTCATTCCTTATAGTAAGGAGTCTCCTCCCACCGGATTTCATCCTATGTAGAGGAGTCTCCTACCACCGGATTTCATTCTATAGTAAGGAGTCTCCTACCACCAGATTTCTCCTATAGTAAGAGTCTCCTCCCACCGGATTTCATCCTATAGTAAGGAGTCTCCTACCACTGGATTCATTCTATAGTAAGAAGTCTCCTACCACCAGATTTCATCCTATAGTAGGAGTCTCCTCCCACCGGATTTCATCCTATAGTAAGAGTCTCCTACCACCGGATTTCATTCTATAGTAGGAGTCTCCTCCCACCGATATCATTCTATAGTAAGGAGTCTCCTCCCACCGGATATCTTCTATAGTAAGGAGTCTCCTCCCACCATATTCATCCTGATTTTCATCTTATCGTAAATTACTGATAACGATCATAATCATAGATTTACGATTCCCATAGAATATCATTGTGGTGTTTACTCCCGCATGGTATTCTACAACTGAATATTATTAAGAATGTTCAGCTTAAATGTACGACTGTGGTCATACATTTACTGCCATGGTCGTAAATTACGATACATGCTGTATTGCTAAATTGCAATAACCGCTTTTATAATATAGCCCTATGTATCAATGGGCGCTATGTATCATTTACGTCTTAAAGGGATTTGCAGTAATGTATGAATGGTTTGTGTGTAGGTTTATAAGTTGCGTCATTTGCGCAGTTTTCCAGGAGCCAATCACTGTCATGGTTGCCGAGAAGGCAGGAATCCCTCCCATGATGGGGCGAGAAAGCAGGAATCCCTCCCAGGATGGGGCGAGAAAGCAGGAATCCCTCCCAGGATGGGGCGAGAAAGCAGGAATCCCTCCCAGGATGGGGCGAGAAGGCAGGAATACCTCCCAAGATGGGGCGAAGAAGGCAGAATACCCTCCCTGATGGCGAGAAGGCAGGAATCCCTCCCAGGATGGGGCGAAAAGCAGGAATCCCTCCCGGATGGGGCGGAAGGCGAATACCTCCCAAGAGGGGCGAGAAGGCAGGAATAAGGCAGGAATCCCTCTCATGATGGGGCGAGAAGGCAGGAATCCCTCCCATGATGGGGTGAGAAGGCAGGAATCCCTCCCATGATGGGGTGAGAAGGCAGGAATTCCTCCCTGATGAAGAGCTGGTTGATGTAGGTGAGGACGCTCTAGGAACAATCCCCTGGTTATAATGATGAAAGATTGACAGAAAGGACACATTGCTATTGGATCATCAAAAATTAATATTAATTAAAGGGTATGTCCACTGCCCACACAAACTTTCAGTATTATGCTAATTACCCCCCAAAACCTCGACCTCACAAGGTTCTTACTTTTCAAAGCTGCTGTTAAACCTACTTACCAGACTTCGTTCCCTCTGGATTCTTCTCCCATTTCTGTGCATGGAAGCTGCAGAAGGGGCCGGACCTGCAGCGTTGCCTGTGATTGGCTGAGATGCAATGTCACAGGGAGATACAAAGTAACTAATTGGACAGTTCATCATTCTCCTGTGCAAAGCACACTGAGCATGTCAGAGTCTGTGGTCTGAGTTGTGGGAGGGGCTAGAATGGACTGGAGAGTTTCATTTCACACCGGTGTATCATTGGTTTGTAATTACTTAGACAGACAAAGTGATATATCATTTTAACCAGCAGTTTGTCCTTTACCTTTGTTCAAGCACCTGATACAAAATAATCAAATCAGAGCAATTTAAAGTTGTATTTCATCTGTTGACAAAATCTCTCTCAACAAATAATTGTAATTTGTATTTAGGTAATTTGTGGGAGCTGCCATACTGTTTCCCTTGAGAACAAAATGAGGGAGAAATTGCAGATTAAAGAAAATGTCCACCCTTACAACAATAAAATGGTCACATGTCAGTTACCTGCCCCCAACCCCAACTGATATATCCAGCACTTTATTACCTGCATTACTAACCAGATATTTAAGGATAATTATTGTCCCCATTCTGGTAGAGTAAGCTGGCTCCTCCCTCCAATTACATCACAACCAATGGTTGACTGTTTCACCTGCTGCATCCTCTGCACACGCTCAAGCTTATAAAAAGCTCACTGAGCAGAGGGAGGGGGCAGATAACTTTGCCAGAAAGGAATAGAACTTATCATTAAATATCTGGTTACAAACACATGTAATAAACTGGTAAAAATAGCAGTTGGGGTTGCGGAGAGGTATTTGACAGGTCACCCGTTTTTTTGCTATAAAGGGCATGTCCTGTCTTTTTTAACTTCCAAAGATGCCCCTGAATGGACTTACCTGACCTGGTCCCTCGCTGCCTGGGTTCCATCCCTGCTGTGGCTACGAGCTTGCTTTGAGACGCTTCCTGGTCGTGGCTGACAGGTAATTGGCCATTGACGGACAGCCACAACCAGGTAGTAATTCAGCAGAGCAGAGAACTAGCGTGGCAGATGGGCGAGGGTCAGGTCCATTCAGGGGCATCTTTGGAAGATTTCTATAATGCCAAACTCGGGTTCGGGGGTAGCTGGTCCTTTAACTACCATCACCTGGAAAGGTAATCGGCTGTGAATTATCTGTTCAATATCTGATGTGATTCCCTAACATACCGGCTTGTGTTTACCCAACCTAAACAAACAACTCATGACCGAACGCATACACACATGCGACTATGGGCTGTTCGGGGCGCGTGTGGATGCGTTTGGGGGTCTGTGTGAAAATCGGACGTCTGTATGAAGCTTTAGGCAACCAACCCGCGAGGGTTAATGTGATGCTACAGTAAATTTCCCATTTAAAACACTTTATTTTTCTCTTTATATAAAATCTCTCCATCCTCCGTTTATTGTTTTATTGTTGTTCTGGCACCAGCGCTACGAAATGATGAAATTAGAGGCGCCCTGTGCTCATTTATAGAGATGTAATGTGGGTTCGAATAGAACCCAGTTTCCAATCGAATCTGAGGGTTTCAAAGTCCCGAATTTCACGTAACCCGGATTTTTAGAATTTTCGATTTTTATCGAAAATTGAAAGTAGACGATTTTCGAAAATCGAAACTCAAATTTTCGAACTTTTGAAATTTCTGAAAATTTAGAAAATTCGAAAACGGAATGAAACTCAACAGTTTCGAACATCTCTACTCATTTGCAGCACCCAGTCAAATGTTGGCTTCTTACAGGGTTACTGCAGTAAGGTAACATCTGATTCGCTGCTACAGATTAAAGGATAACTACACTGTAAAAAATGTACTTTTAAAATGAAATGTACCTGGATCAGGTAGGTTGGACTGATTATTCCTACCTCCAAATATAATTTTGTTTAGGAGCTACAGCACATACAGTTTTAATCTGCCAGGTTAGTGTCCTGGACTTTCCTGTATTAAAGATAGGACTGAAGCACTGAGGAAGCCTGGCAGATTTTCCTCATAGAAATGATAGTCACCAATCCCTTCCCCATCTACTTTCAATTTAAAAAAAAAAAAAAACTTTATAAAAAAAAACTTTATACGCACTATAGTAGCACAGGTATCTTTTGTACCTTTTCACATGACCAGTCTTTACGTGTCTTAAAGGTAAAAAATAAGTCAGTGAAATAAACCAGTTCACATGAGGCTCTGCCGGTTGATGTCCACGGTGTAGCCTGAGGACTTTGAACATCCTCGACCGAAATTGATAAAAATCCCTTCCGAGTCCGAGTCTATAGATTCCAAGATCTGATCCACTATAGTTTCAGGGCTGGTAGAAGGCGGCGGGTGCAGGGCGATGTCTCTGGACAAGTTGTCCGTGGATCTTTGGGCGCCGAACAGTCCCTGTTGGGTTTCGTTGGCGTTGTGAGTTGGGGGGAACTGGACGTTGTCCATTTCGGGGGTCTCTGCCTCTTCCTCCGTTCTCGTGGGCGACATGGAGTCCAGGGCAGAGAATCCCTGAATTTCCAGGAGCGAAGTCATTTCGGACAACGAGTGTCTCCGGATTCCACCGCCGCTGGTCGCCGTGGTCTCCGTTTCATATTCCGCGACTGGCGTCAGAAGAGGGTTGTTGTAGCTTTTCGATCGGACTACTGGGTTCTTCGTAAGAATCTCCCCCGATTTGGGGCAACGTCTGAACATGCGTTTTTCTGTTTGGACACAAAATAATAGATATAGAGAGATTGTTCAGTTTGCTGCATTTCTCAAAAAGGATCAGTAGGTGGCGCTGGTGTACCATTTATACTTTTTGTCTGAAGCATATGGAAAAACCCCAGCGGCTCCGTTCAGTCCCCTATGTTTTTACCATATACACAAACACAATGATACGAAATGGGGCCCTGGAATGTCTCAATGCAACCAGGCCAATGTTCATGAGAACTGATGGATTTGGCATTTCAGAGACAGAATCACAGATACTATTGAGGTTTTCAGTCATTGACAGAGCAGCCACTAGATGGCAGTATATCTGTGCTAATCCCCCCTATTCAGTTCTTGTGTAAACCTGTCTCCTAAAACAGAAGCACAAACTATTTAGCAAAGAATGCTGGGAACTGTAGTTTATTGTAATGTAGCAGTCCATACCTAAGATACACGAAGAGTGACTGGAGGGCCCGTCATTGGAATAGAGTCCGTAGGTGCCCAGATAGGGGGAGACGACTTTCTGTATGAGGGTCTCCAGGTTCAGATACGCGTCTGTCACCCCTTTCGACTCGTGAACTCCCTGCAACAATCAAAAGGGGACAGTCAGACATTTTTACAATCTCCCTTCTTAAAGGGATACATAACTTTCTAACAGCCTTACAACAGGACATCCTCTAATACATATTACTAGTTCACTTTTCTCATCGTCCCCTTTAACACACGTTTGACATTTTGTGGTTTGTCTGGTGTGAGAGGAGCTCAGAGCACAAACAGGTTAACCCTTTAACGTTTAACTGCTGGATCCTACTGAGAATACAGCCCCATATTGTGTCTTACGATGACTGGATAGGGGTAAGGGGGCGATGAAGACATTTCTGGGTCTCTCAGTTCATGGCACTGGGACTATAGAGACGTTACTGGTGTGAATCTTAAAGTGACACAACCTCATTGCATTTCCTAGACATGTAGCAAACCTCATGGTTAAAGGTCTTTGACTTCCTGTCAATCTGTGAACTTTGTCAGTTTCCTGTCATCACAAGATCTGATCAGTCTGACTGTCTATTGACGACACAGAAACTGTCTCTTTCCCGTAAAGGTTTCTACACAGAGATGTCACTAGTTTCATTTTACTAAATAAAACACCTGTAAGTTTATGGGCTTGTTCACACTAGACATGTTACAGTCCAGTTTTAAAAAGCACCAGGGGAATTAACAGAGGAAATGGCAAAATAACAACTGTCACAGGGGCCGAGTTTAAAGGGCAAGTCCATCCTCACCATTTTAAGGTTTAAAGCCCACCTAAGCCAAAATTTTCTATACTTCCCAAAAAATGCTTCTATCATTACTTACACAGGTCGATCCTTCACCGGCCACTAGACACCTCCTCTGCTGCTGTAAAAAGGGTATGTTCACCTAATAGAAAATTATATAGAGATAATTCACTACCCAAACCCACAATAGTTAGAAATCTGAGAGATGTAAGACTAACCTGTTATACAGTGAAATGTTCTTCTTCCCCTTCGCTCTGCCTCTCAAAAGGTTTCTGTCTCCTCTCCAAGCTCTTTTACAAGCTCGCACGGGCTGAGAGGAGTCAGCTAGGGAAATAACATTCAGTCATTGGCTGTGATGTCATCGGTTACATTCATGACTGACAGCTGCTAACTGGAAGAACCAGGAAGCAGAAAGAGAGGGAACAGAACATCAGACAACAGTTCAGGTTAGTCTTACATCTCTCAGATTTCAAACTATTGCAGTTTTGGGGGGTCATTTACCTGTATACAATTTTTTCACATTAATTGAAGAAGGTAAAGGAGGTTTTGTTCACAATTAATCTAACAGGAGCTGGGAATGAAGTGCATGCGCACTATAGTGAAGTATAACCCGGAAGCATTTGGACCCAGCGGTGGATCACACTCACAGGCCAGTTTAATGCTTCGTTCCTGGCTCCTGGATCGGGCTGAGTAAATCATGGTGAACTGGACATGCCCTTTAAATTGATAGTGAATTAACCCATGGGGTTCTGTTCACTTACCTGCAATATGAGTAGCATTTGGATGATGGAGGGCGGGACACGTGCGCGGGGGCGCAATAAGGCATCATCCAGTTTGAGGTTGAGGGTTATTATGTTCCGGAAATGCAGCAAGGCCAGTTGGCGGATGGAAGGTTCTTTCCCCTACATCGTAAATCAAAATAAACACAGACAACCAATGGGAAACACATAAAAACCATCATGGAACCTGATCATCCCTTTAACAGCGACATGTCCATAAAAGGAAGTACATGAGGCTTCCCCCAACAGAAAGTATTAAAGGGACAGTATGGAGCTGGAGACAATAATCCCGTGTAATATACTGTAATATGTTAATGAAAGGGTCTAACCTAAGTAAGGCAGCCCATAAACATCCCTACAAAAAACATTGCGTGTTTATGCATCTTTAAGAAAAAAACGTGACATTATCAATGCAATCCACCCCGCAGATAAAAGGTCAGATGTCTGGGTTGTCAGGACTAGAGATGTCCGAACTTTGCAAAATCTGGTCCGCTCGAGGAACCGCGAATTTTCGGAAAAATTCGAAAATCCACGAGCGGACCCATTAAAATGAAAAATATCCTCGAAATTACGAGATCCCTCGTATTTTTGAAAATACGAGAAATTTGGTAATTTCAAAAACTTTCGAAAATATGTATTTTCGAAAATACGAGAAATCCTCGTAATTTCAAAAATTTTCGAAAATACTTATTTCCGGAAAATCCGCCGTTCGCGAACGGGATAAATCCGCGGCGGATCCGGATTCGGATCCGTGAACCGGCCATCCCTAGTCAGGACCTTCTCTATAGGGGTTCCTTTGATGTGCATCTTTACTTTATGTTTATACAATATACACTAGCACAGATGCTATAATATTATACGGGGGACTAGAATGTACATTCATCTGTTTTCTTTGAAGTTCGATTGGGCAGTATCGCGTCTACAACATGAAACAGTCATTTTCCCAAGGACTCTGTGCCCCCATGGTCCCTATTTTGTCTGAGGTTGAGAACGTTCTGTGAAAGGATTTATTTACCTGTACAGGGTAGAATATGGCCTGAAGCATCGGCAAAACATCACAAAAGAAAAAGTCCCACGTCTCCGCTAAAGAGTCCAGAAGCTTCTGCCCTGGAATATAAAAAGCAACTTAATATCAATTTATAAGGTTTTGTATCCCCTGTAGCTCAAAAGAAACAGAAAGCTGCTTGTTACTATGTACGCAAATCTAACTACACCCTACAGATAAAAACATTGATAAAGACATATGGATTCATAGTGACAGCAATGCAGAGACCCAGGCACTACCTGTAAAGGGTTAATATACCGTGACAATAGTGTTTATAGTGTCATTGAGGGGTAGAAGAGAAAATGACGTCACCTTCATAAAAGCGAATTTTGTCTCTGAGAATTACCATCCCCTTGGTGAGAAGTTGATTCTGGAAATAAAAAGTGAAAGAAATTTAGCAAATCGTCTGAAAATCAGCGGTAAAACAGTAAAGTCTGATCACGTGGTCAAAACTCCGATTTTAATATTATAAAGTGCGATGGATTACTGCTGGATGAAGACAAATAAGAACGTTATAGACAAGCAATATCAGACCTGACTAGAAAGTTATTTAACCCAATCGCTTACCCTAACCCTTAACGTTACTCCAATGCTACCCTTAACCCTAACCTTTCCCTAACCTTAACCCTAACCCTAACCTTAACCTTAACCTTAACCCTAACCCTAACCCTAACCTTATCCCTAATCCCAGCCCTATCCCTTACCTTAACCCTAAACTTATATGTAACCCTAACCTTAACCCTATCCCTAACCTTATTCCTAACCCTAACCTTAGCCCTAACCTTATCCCTAACCCCAACCCTTTCCCTTACCTTAACCCTAAACGTATACATAACCCTAACCTTAACCCTAACCTTAACGTATGTCTTTATACAACCTCCAATACTACTCCAACCCTAATCTTAACCTTATCCAACCTTATCCCTATCCCAAACCTTAGCCCTAACCCTAACCCTTAACTTTACTCCAATCCTAATCTTAACCTTATCCCTAAACTTCATAATTCAGATTCTCTGTGGAAAATGAAACATTAGACATTAGTTTGTAACATTGTCTCCAGGGATAAGAATGTCCTGTATTATGATCCATCTCTCTGCTTTTTAAATCCCATTGCAATTCCACTTACTTGAAGATATTCTGTAAAAAATGATCCCAGTTCAGTCTTTAACAGTTGCCTGTAACAAAACGAACAAATTACTGAAAACATTGAATCTCCCCTTGATCTCATTCTATTAAAGTCTCTCAATCTTTGCTTGAGGACCCTTTCTCATTATGCAAATAAGGGGAAGAGAGACATTTCCATGTTTCCACAGTAGCCTGAAAGTCAATGCTAAACTTTCTATGAGGTTTTAACCGCATTACACAAGCGGAGGGGCAGTTGTAGACCATTTGAGAGATGTAAATTCTTCCTGCACTGGGTCAATTGTCCGTTACCAGACCTCAACCCCAACTGATATATCCAGAACTTTATTGCCTGCATTACTAACCATATATATAAATATTGTCCCTATTATGGTGTAAGCCGGCTCCTCCCTCCATGGTGTCAATCAAGGCTGTAACTGCTGACATCACAACCAATGATTGACTGCTGTTTCACCTGCTGTCTTTCTGCACATGCTCAAGCTTATAAAAAGCTCATTGAGCAGAGGGAGGAGCGAGATACCTTTACCAGAAAGGAATAGAACTT
The DNA here is from genome assembly GCA_019447015.1 of Hymenochirus boettgeri. NCBI lineage: Eukaryota > Metazoa > Chordata > Amphibia > Anura > Pipidae > Hymenochirus > Hymenochirus boettgeri. The sequence goes on along the minus strand of CM033471.1, from coordinate 9,791,300 downwards.
ATCATTCAATATCTGGTTACAAATACATGTAATAAACCGGTAGAAATAGCAGTGGGGGTTGGGGGCAGATAACTGACAAGTCTTCTCCTTTAATAAACATAACCACTGTGCCAATTTGGAACCACACTGTAAGTCTATCTGTAATTGGAATCTATTGATAGGGGTGCAGCATGTTTATTAGTGATCCAGAGGATTTTCCATCCCAGGGGAACCAATAGGGAGTTAGAACAGGACCCACCTGTACTTCCAGTTATTAATTATACATTGTATCTGGCTTTTGCTTTCTTTTACAGGTGATTGACTAGGAATGGTTCCAGGTTTTATTCATTTACAGGGTTATTCAATAAAAGTTCTTATCGTTCAAAATGGTGCTAATTTTGCCCCAACCAATCAGATGTTAGCTTTCAAATATTAAGTAATATCTGATTGGTTGGGGCAAAATCAGCACCATTTTTAATGATAAGAACTTTTATTGAATCTCCCTGTTATACCACTTCAACCAGGCTTCCTTTACACTCATTGTTTATGGATTTTCACAATTTGCACTAGTGACTTCCTCTTCTAGGCTGTTAAGTTTGGATCTAAAGGGGCCCATACATAATCCAATCTCCGGTTGTATGATAGACGTTTTGCTTTGCAGCAGGAGCAGACGACTCCCTGATGCCAATTTGCACCGTTTGTGGAATGTTTTATAAGCGTTGTGATTGGTTGATCTGCATTTGAATGGATAACGAGTCACTGCTCGTGTAATGTGACCCAACATGAATTTCCTGACAGAGTTTAATTGGGAAACAAGTTAAATCAGATTCTATGGACTTATTCACCCGCCGACGGACGTCAGCCGCTCCTTATGGAGTTGTTTAGATTTGGAAATTGCTGTGTTTTGTTTTGTCTTCCACGCGACATCCAGGCAAATCACTGCCGGTTTAAAGCTGGGTACACACAGTACAGATTTCTGAAAGATGACAGATGATCTGCAAGATCCTGTCTGGCATCTTTCAAAGATCTGCATACACACAGTCCCGAGCATTCTCCATATGAACATCAAAGGGCGAACGCTCGGGACTGTGTGTTTCCATCGGCCGCGCTAGACTCTATAGGGAATCTAGTGCGGCCGATGGAGATTTTCGGTCTTTCCCGAACAAGCGTTCGGCCGGCCCGATTGTTCTGCGGCCGTGCACTTGTTTGGGAAACGAAGGTACACACATAACGATAAAGCCCCAATACCGTCGGATCCGGTCATTCCTGCGATTTCTAATGTGCATGCGTCCATTTCCGTTTTGCATTTAGGCTTTCTCTCGCACAATTGCATGCGGTTTCTCTTTGAAAATAGCAAAAACGCATGCGCTAACGCGAAACAACGTTAGACAATTTACATCTTACACAGTCAGATCTGCCTATTAATGCCAGATTGTACACAGCAATGCCAACAATATTATCTTGTTTGTCTGATTGTACGACGAAATCTGGTCGGTAGCTGATCGATCAATCAATTTCTTTGCATCGTGTATGGGCCCCTTTCATACCCAAATTACTCGCTGATTGTAAGGGAATTTATCAGGTACTAACAGGCTTTAAAGGCCTTTTAAAAAAAATGGAAGGAGATTTATAATCCTACCAAAAAATCCATTCATAACATGGCTACTCGCCTTCCAATCTAACCAATCTAATTGGACACTTTTACTACAAAAGGTGTAATACAAGGACCCACGGAGATCATTCCTGGGTTCCTTTTATAACACAGCTGTGTTTAGATTGTACAATCAGATTGTCCTTTTATTACAGAGCTGCGGTAAGATTGTACAATCAGATTGTCCTTTTATTACACAGCTGTGGTTAGATTGTACAATCAGAGTGTCCTTTTATTACACAGCTGTGGTAAGATTGTACAATTAGATTGTCCATTTATTATACAGCTGTGGTAAGATTGTACAATCAGAGTGTCCTTTTATTACACAGCTGTGGTAAGATTGTACAATCTAATATCTCCAGGTTCCATGTAAATTATCATCTGGAAGTGACATTTCCTCCCCCAGTAAACTTCTTCCTTCTGTCCGTGGGACGTATTTCTAGTTTGCTCGGTGAGATTTACGATTTCCTTGTGAATTTCCGGAGATTCTCTGTTATCAGATGAACGATGATCTCTTTTTATTAATTCATAGACTTCCCATCATCCCCAGCCAGACATGGTTACAAAAGGTGAACGTTGTAGTTTAGAGCAAAAGGGGCTGAATTATTGTGCCTTTTACCGTTGTGAAGATCGAATCGTACAATATTATCGAGCGTTTTTGTCACATGACTCACCGGACGCCTTCGTTTAGACTGTAGAGTTCGTGGTCGGCCAGCCCTTTCTTCTGAAATACAGATATTACCCCGTTCTGTATACTGAAAGAAAACACGATAGATTGATATCAGAGACACGCAGCGCTTTGCATCATGGGATTCTGTTCTAGACACCAATATTCCGTCCCATACATTCAGACTCTACAGAATAACTTTATCACCTTATAATTCCCATGAATAGGCTGGAAATGATCAGGATAACATTCCCCCGTACCGCATTCCCACTGGGAAAGTTACTGCAACACTTGCTATGGTAGGGGGTGGACGGTTGTGATGGTTTAATATCCAATAAAACAGTCATTGCGTTTGGTGTTACAAAATTAAAAGCTAAAAAAGAAAGTATTACAATGGGTGTGAACCCGTCGATACCAGCGGGATTGGCCCTTTATCGCTAATCGCTTTATCCCCTTAAACAATTTATTACTATACTTTCTTTGACATTCCTCAATGTAACAGTAAAATCCCACGACTTTGCAAAAAAGTGAATGTTTTTGAACATAAAAAGTACTGAAGTCTCCAATCAGATTTATATTTACCTTATTTATATTATTATAGCCCATCCCCATTTAGTTATTATAGCCCCTCCCCATTTGATTATAGCCCCTCCCCATTTGATTATAATAGCCCCTCCCCATTTAGTTATTATAGCCCCTCCCCATTTGGTTATTATAGCCCCTCCCCATTTGGTTATTATAGCCCCTCCCCATTTGGTTATTATAGCCCCTCCCCATTTAGTTATAATAGCCCCTCCCCATTTAGTTATAATAGCCCCTATATATTTTTTTATATTAACTGGGAAATGTAAAGGTTATGAAAAAACAATTACAAAAAGCCAGTGAGTGAATGGAAATGAATGTGATCATATAAGGATACAGACAAGGTTCATAAATCCTCCAGGCAGACTTGATGTGACATATTACATGGCATGCCATTTATAGGGAGTCGGATCTACCCAGGGTGCATCATGTTCCACGTTCCTTCCAGCCAAAAAGCAAAGTTGTCTAATTGTTCAGCAAAGTAATTGACATTGGTGCATCATGGGAAAATCCAATCCTCTGATTTATTACATAACGATTAAGGAGCCAAAAAAACACGGGACTGGGAATTAATTCAACGTATAAATGGCTCTTAGTTCTCTGTATTTTATGTTTGGTCAAAATATGTCAATTAACGAAGATTGAGCGTATTAAATCCGCCAGTCCAATTAGCTCAGGTTTTAATGAGGAGCGTTAATTGTCGCCCTGCTCTCCTGCCCAGAGAATCGACGCTGCGTCAGGGGGTGCGAGGGAAACGTACGAAGAAAGCTGCAGCATTTACCCAGAAAGACGCGAAATCCCAGTTCCAAGTCTGTGACTGAACATTCCCTTAATAGAAAGTTATATTGGAGCTTCTGGTCAGCGCCATCCCCTAAAAAATGACAGACAGAATCCTAAAGATTCAATGGGCCATATGCCATCAGGTATCAGCAATGTATATGCCCACCTTTAGTAAACCATTGTACTAAACATTTGTAACCAGTCTGGGAAACACTGTAACCAGTATGGGAAATATTGTAACTAATCTAGGAAACATTGTAACCAGTCTGAGAACCATTGTAACTAATCTAGGAAACACTGTAACCAATCTGAGAACACTGTAACCAGTCTGGGAAACACTGTAACCAGTCTGAGAACACTGTAACCAGTCTGAGAAACAATGTAACCAGTCTGAGAAACAATGTAACCAGTCTGAGAAACAATGTAACCAGTCTGGGAAACAATGTAACCAGTCTGGGAAACAATGTAACCAGTCTGGGAAACAATGTAACCAGTCTGAGAACACTGTAACCAGTCTGAGAACACTGTAACCAGTCTGAGAACACTGTAACCAGTCTGAGAACACCGTAACCAGTCTGAGAACACCGTAACCAGTCTGAGAACACCGTAACCAGTGTGAGAACACCGTAACCAGTGTGAGAAACACTGTAACCAGTGTGAGAAACACTGTAACCAGTGTGAGAAACACCGTAACCAGTGTGAGAAACACCGTAACCAGTCTGAGAACACCGTAACCAGTCTGAGAACACCGTAACCAGTGTGAGAACACCGTAACCAGTGTGAGAACACTGTAACCAGTCTGAGAACACCGTAACCAGTCTGAGAACACCGTAACCAGTCTGAGAACACTGTAACCAGTGTGAGAACACCGTAACCAGTCTGAGAACACTGTAACCAGTGTGAGAACACTGTAACCAGTCTGAGAACACTGTAACCAGTCTGAGAACACTGTAACCAGTCTAACCGGAGTAAATCGGAAATAAAACCTCCTGAATTTCTTCATTTTCCAAGGAAATTCAGGAGAAATCTTTTAATTAATTCAGGGAGCCACAGACGTTCCGCACCCAGACTGATGGTAAGGAGACTGGTACAGACAGAATGTAAATTATCCCAAATAGTCAGTAACGTATGGGGCAGCTGTGAAGGGGTTAAGGGGTCTCTGCAGCTGCGACAGTCTCTAAGCAGAGAAAGAAACTTTATATCAACATAAAGGAAGGAAATGGAACCCTCACACCTGTGTGTGAACAGCTGAGCAAGACTGAGATTAAACCCTCTGCTACTTCACTGTGATTATACCCAATAGCTCATTCCTGGCAGAGTCTTGATACAGCTGCAGAAGGAGGCAATCAAACGGGGGAGACGGGCGGAGTTCAGGGAGATGCCGCCCCCGCTAACTCACCACTGGGCCGCGGTCTCACCAAAACAGCCTCTTAACTCAAATGGATTAGTTCATAAACCCAGCAAATTCTTTTCTTTAATCAAATGTACAACGCTGAGCTTGGCATTCCTACGGGGATTAGAGACGTGAGGCAGGACAGGAAGAAAGTTGTTCAGCTGGAGGTCTGTCTACATTAGATACAACCAGCAGATCATGGATGTAGGTTCTGCCAGGATGTGTCTTAGGCTGTGTACACACCATGCAATATTTCATGCCAATCGACCGATACTTCAGTGTATCAGTCCAAAATAATCACAGGGGTTTTTGACCATGACCGACTGATGGGCGATCGGACACGTCCGAAAACCACGGCGAATAGTGGCCAGGAGTGCCAAACGCTCTGTCAGGAGAAAGGATCCAACCGTGTGTACCATACTTAAGGGAACCAATATGGCAGCTCCCACCCATATGTATAAATATACAGAGAAGGAATGTTCTGTACACACAATAATCTATACCCTCATACTGTACTGTCTAAGGGAAACAATATGGCAGCTCCCACCCATATGTATAAATATACAGAGAAGGAATGTTCTGTACACACAATAATTCGAATGAAACAATATGGCAGCTCCCACCCATTGTATAAATATAAATATACAGAGAAGGAATGTTCTGTACACACAATAAGCTATACCCTCATACTGTACTGTCTAAGGGAAACATATGGCAGCTCCACCCATATGTATAATATACAGAGAGAATGTTCTGTACAACAATAAGCTATACCCTCATACTGTACTGTCAAGGGAAACAATAGGCAGCCCTCCACCCATATGTATAAATATACAGAGAAGAATGTTCTGTACATACAATAACTATACCCTCATACTGTACTGTCTAAGGAAACACTATGGCAGCTCCCACCCATATGTTAAATATAAATATACAGAGAGGAATGTCTGTACATACAATAAGCTATACCCTCATACTGTACTGTCTAAGGGAAACATATGGCAGCTCCCACCCATATGTATAAATATACAGAGAAGAATGTTCTGTACACACAATAAGCTATACCTCATACTGTACTGTCTAAGGGAAACCTATGGCAGCTCCCACCCATATGTATAATATACAGAGAAGAATGTTCTGTACACAATAAGCTATACCCTCATACTGTACTGTCTAAGGGAAACACTATGCAGCTCCCACCATATGTAAAATATAAATATACAGAGAAGGAATGTTCTGTACACACAATACATATACCCTCTACTGTACTGTCGACCCCATGGTCCCTCCAGTTGCAGGACCCCATGGCCCATTATCTTACCACCCCATGTGGCCCCGCACACCCATGGATGCTGTGGCCCTGTCCACCCACGGGTGCTGTGACCCTGCCCCCTCATGGGTGCCTAAGCCCAGCCCACTCGCAGGTGCCGTGGGTTACTCAGACACCCCCCCCCCCCCCAAAACCCTGTGGAAGCAGAGGAAGAGAAGGGCTGTAGATTCCCTTACCATCTCTGTCAGGACTTTACACAGCAGAGAGGAGGAGGGACTTGTTTCCCTCACACACTGAGGGAGTCTGAGGCTGTGCTAGCCGGCGGCACTGTGGAGGAGAAGCCTCAGGAATGTCACAAGTCAGCCTCCCACCCATTAACTTTCTGGTCAGTCATTTCTGTATATCTTGGGCTGTGGTGCACGTAGAGAGGTGGTTGATGGCTTGTTTTAAAGGTAGGAAGACCACAGTTCCCCAAGGCAACAAGTTCACGATCTTCCGATCGGGTGGGCCAATGGAATTTGTTTTCCCCCCAAGAAATATATTGAACGATTGGAGGCCGATCGTCCATATACGAGCCAATGATTGTACAACTGTGATTGCACTGCTATTGAATTACATTCAGACAGACATGCAATATGCTGCTAACAGTATAAAACCAGGAAACATCCTTCCAACTCGGGAGAGGGCAGGATGGGTGGAATAAATTGGGGTGGAACAGAGGTTTGAAGGTTAGGATGAGAATGGGTTAAAATCTGCAGCTAATGGGTAGAGCGCAGTTGTAGGGTCGCCAGGTCGGGATTTAACTCCTTGGGATTTCATTCCTTGCAGTGGAAGTATCGGACAAATTAAGTGGAGTCCCACGGCACTTAGAACCATACGGTATTGTTACTGCCAGTAATCATGGCGTATATTTATTGGATATTACATAGATCGCACAATGTATCTATCTGATATTTAACCGCAATCTAACCTCTCGTCAGTCATGTAACGTTCCACGTCCTGGCCCATTTATTTTGCATTTGAAATGTTGGGAAGTTCGAACAGTAAGTTTATAGTGTGCGGCTAGATTAAAGGGCAAGCTAAAAATGATGTATAGGTGATTTATCTATGCACAATTCTTTATTTGAGGGGTGGACTTGGACATTAAGTATTTCAACAAAAATGGCCAAGCAACGCTGTAGAAACGCTGGTCTGAAATACATGAATACATTGTTTGGTTTGGATCGTTGTTGTCTTTGCAATTCTGATTTATATAATATAACGTATTACATAGATCTGATAGAATGAAACCGTCTCTCCGGAGAGCGTCGGTAGGTTTTGCAATACGAAGGCTAATTTGTCCTTATATCGATTTAATCTTTTTTGTCCTTCAAATAACTCTGTCCGTTTGATGCTCTTTGTTTGTGCAAAGCTCGGTTTCTCGTTGCTGTTTGGCCTTTGGAAAAGCTTTTAAAAGAGGTTCAGAAGTTCAGATATTTTTTTATTATCGCGGATGTCAGGGCCCTTTGCCTTTTTAATCAGAGAAAAAGCTTTCAAAATGTTACAGAACCTGATCTGTCCGCTCCGCGCCGCTTCCAATTCTCTCTTCCTTTATAGAGTCTTAATGCTTCTCTCTCCCCAACATAAACACTAACTGATAAAATGGGCAAATTCCATGGAAATGGAACGTACGATCTGGTCGCATTCCTGGTTTTTCTTCTCTTTCTATCAAGGGCTCAATTTGAAAGCATTTTCTGTAGGTCAGCGCCATTGTCAAGGATAATGAATTAGATTAGGTGACAATTAACAGAGGCTGAAACACAAACATTAATACGGCAACAGTAAAATATCTTCTGGTTGTGTTCACATAAAGCAATCTGCTGTTCTGTACACACAATAAGCTATACTCTCATACTGTACTGTCTAAGGGAAACAATATGGCAGCTCCCACCCATATGTATAAATATAAATATACAGAGAAGGAATGTTCTGTACACACAATAAGCTATACCCTCATACTGTACTGTGTAAGGGAAACAATATGGCAGCTCCCACCCATATGTATAAATATACAGAGAAGGAATGTTCTGTACATACAATAAGCTTTACCCTCATACTGTACTGTCTAAAGGAAGCAATATGGCAGCTCCCACCCATATGTATAAATATAAATATACAGAGAAGGAATGTTCTGTACACACAATAAGCTATACTCTCATACTGTACTGTCTAAGGGAAACAATATGGCAGCTCCCACCCATATGTATAAATATACAGAGAAGGAATGTTCTGTACATACAATAAGCTATACCTTCTTACTGTACTGTCTAAGGGAAACAATATGGCAGCTCCCACCCATATGTATAAATATACAGAGAAGGAATGTTATGTACACACAATAATCTATACCCTCTTACTGTACTGTCTAAGGGGAACAATATGGCAGCTCCCACCCATATGTATAAATATACAGAGAAGGAATGTTCTGTACATACAATAAGCTATACCTTCTTACTGTACTGTCTAAGGGAAACAATATGGCAGCTCCCACCCATATGTATAAATATACAGAGAAGGAATGTTATGTACACACAATAATCTATACCCTCTTACTGTACTGTCTAAGGGGAACACTATGGCAGCTCCCACCCATATGTATAAATATACAGAGAAGGAATGTTCTGTACATACAATAAGCTATACTGTACTGTCTAAGGGAAAAACTATGGCAGCTCCCACCCATACGTATAAATATAAATATACAGAGAAGGAATGTTCTGTACATACAATAAGCTATACCCTCATACTGTACTGTCTAAGGGAAACAATATGGCAGCTCCCACCCATATGTATAAATATACAGAGAAGGAATGTTCTGTACATACAATAATCTATACCCTCATACCGTACTGTCTAAGGGAAACACTATGGCAGCTCCCACCCATATGTATAAATATAAATATACAGAGAATGAATGTTCTGTACACACAATAAGCTATACCCTCATACTGTACTGTCTAAGGGAAACAATATGGCAGCTCCCACCCATATGTATAAATATAAATATACAGAGAAGGAATGTTCTGTACATACAATAAGCTATACCCTCATACTGTACTGTCTAAGGGAATCAATATGGCAGCTCCAACCCACAAGTATAAGTAGAAATATAAAGAGAATGAATATTTTCCAGCCCTGCTAGATGGTAAGTCTCGGCCTGACAGTTGGTTAAAGGGAAATTAAAACTCATTTTATTCTGTAGATTAAGGCCAAGCTACTATTGAATCTTTACTTCTTATTGAATTGCTTGTGTACCCTACAGTATTAGCGCCATGTCCTATGATCCCTCCTGGGCAATATCCCAGAATTAACTGGACTTTGTTACATTTCTATCTTCATGGCCTCTGTGATTTATAACATTGTATTAGATAAGGAGAATGAAATTCAATGTAAGGCCACATGATGTACAATGAACCTGGGAGGCCTATTGGCAGGAGAGCATTTCTATTGGCTGCGATAGTCACATTCTATTTCCAGGTGACAATAAATAAAACAGCTCCCTCTACCTTCCGTCCATGCTTACTGCAAGGTGTGATGGAGACTAAAACTATTTAAAGGGGAAGTAAACTGTTATAATGTTCTCTTCATTTTATGTTTTGATTTGATAAAAAAAAGGTTTCAAATAGTGATTTGTTATTTCTGTATCTTTATTAATCAATCAATCGGCCTAATCTGTATCCCATTTATTCTTAATCGTCCAATCAGTCAGGGTAAGTATAGGCGAACATCTTTTGTATTTGCAAGGGACAATTTTTGGTTGGCAGGCTAACTTGCCCTTTAAATGATTAGTTTTAAAATATGGAAACATAAGAAATAAAACATAAAGTGTATTAGTGATACAGATAAACCCTACCCAGTGGGTACCAGTCATTAACCCCCCAAAAACTACCCAAGCAATGCCCGTCCCCTACCTGTTCCAGGTGGCATTAGCGCCTGCCCGTTTCTGCTGCGTCCCCCTCTCGTCCAACGGCGTCTGCTGCTCTCTTTTCCCCAGGTCACTGAGGGTCGGCGAACTCATGAATTTCGACCTGCGAAGAGTTCTCATTGTCAAAGCGCGTCTGAGCATTTGCTAAAGGAAAACTAAGCCTGCAAGCTCTTTGTAATTTGTATTGTGGTTAGGGGTGTGTGTGTGGGTGTGTAGGGGGGGTGGGGGTTGGATTTGGGGCGGGCAAAGCTACAGATCAGCCTTCAATCAGAGTCCCAGCGACTGCCGGTTTACAAAACATTTCCTCGTGTTGCTACAGTTCAGCATTCTACATCTCAATCCAAAAGTTTTCCAAAAACGTCTTATGGCGATTTGTTGGGTTAAACCGAACGTTTAGAGACGAACGCATTTCATCGTGGTTATGCAATATCGCGCCTGTTCGTTCCTTTCACACTAAACCCCCAAAACTGAAATCTTCTTACGTCCCAGGGCGTCGATTCCAGATCTTTAAACTGCAGTTCCAGTCGAGTTTTTTTTCCCCCCTTCTCTATAAAACAGTCTCTGGACTGGAAAACGAACCAGCGGAAGTTCAGTGGAAACAGAGAGAGAAGAATTGAGAAAGTAGAGAAAATGTTCAATGTGTTACTCAAGCTGCGAAGCGAGATGTTGCAACACTCACGGAGAGAGAGTGCGTGGATCTGCCTTTCCTTTGTAGAAGGAGGGAGGGGGTGGTGGAGCTTCTGTTGGCATCCGATAAGCATGGAAGGGAGCGAAAAAAAGAGAAAAGAGAATCAGGATAAGAGAAGAAGGAGGTGTAGCAAGCAAGAGGGATTATGATTGGCCGAAATATACAAAAGGACCCTCATTTAGTGAACTTCACCCTGACATCATTTGCATCTGAATCAAGAGAAATGCTATTTTTTTTTTTTTTAAAGCCTTTTCCTTCCCCTTTAACTTTAAAATATGAACAGACCCCTTTAAATCTGCAAAATGTTTTATAGAATGCAGGGAAAACGTGAGGATCATTAACATAGAAATACACACATTCTGCAGGCACCCGAACATCCTACGTGTATAGAACTATAACTCTCACACTACCAGCTATGGAACAGATACAGTAGAAGAACAGCACATTAAAAACACTAAATTGTAAACCGTAACTTTTATCATATTTAAAGGGCAAGTACACCCTAACAAAAATTTTATTTTGAATAGTTGAGACTTCACAGAGAGTTTATTTATATTATCTCCAACATTTCTTGCAAACTTTGTTGCCTGTTGGGAGCTGCCATACAGGATTTCACAGAGCAACCCGTTGACAGGCCACTCCCCCCGGCTGATGTCACAAAGTCCTTGGTTTATAGTTAAGGCTCATGCACACGCTCAATTTTCGAGCGAGGAACGACCCTCGACGGCCGAGCGCTACACGCAATGAACGCCCGTTTCAGGCGAGAATCGTCCATGTGTATGGGTTTGGTCAGGGGTCGTTCGCCGATCTGCGAACATATACACACGGACGATTCTCTGCCCGAGACTGCCGTTCATCCCGTGTAGCGATCGGCCGTCAAGGGTCGTTTCTTCTTTGGAAATTGAGCGTTTGTACGAGCCTTAAGTGTAACCATGTTTAGAAAGATTTTAGAATATCTTTACTTTAGTTGTAGTTAAGGACAAACTCCACCAAACACTAAATATAAATAAATTGTAAGGTAAGCTAATTTCTAGATTCACTTGCCCTTTAAAAAGTTCCCAACAAATATAAAAGGGTTAATGAGCCACAAACACTGAGTGGGGAAGGTGTGTCATTTAGGGTGGGGTTTCACCAGGTGAGATGTTGTGTAAATTTGCACGTTTACCGTACAACAGGGCGATGACAGGGTCATAGAAATGCAAACTCCCACAAACAGAAAATGACCCTGTAACGATATAGACCTAGCCTCTTGGCAGCATGGAATGTAGGCAGCAACCAGTGTGGCAGCTCCCCCAACAAACTCACTCACAGAGTCATGTAATACAGAACCTCAATGTATGATATGACAGGAAGGACCTTTGACCTGCTTTAAAGGTTTTGCATAACTGCTGGATGAAGCCAAATTAAAGGGCAAGGCGAATATTAAAAGTGAGTTACAGAAACCTGGATGAATATTTCATTATTTATCGTGTTCAGGTTCACACTAGTGATTTATTATATAGATTTATTTTATTTATTATTTTTGTATATTGTAATTAAATGGATTATAGTGAAGATGACATCACACTGGACAGTGAATGTTCTTGTAATTACAATTTGGTGTTAAATAAAGTTTGGGAATTGTTAAATCGATACACACCTTCTAGAATACCAGTCTGGGAAACTAAATGGCACTCAATGTCACGCGTGGAACATGGACAATCCTGTGTTGACAATCGGTTGGTTAAGCTTCTGTAATGTAAAAATGAAAAACAGTTAATAATTGTCCAGCAGAATCTCATAATATATATATATATAAATTCAAAATAAATTATTAAATATGTGGAAAAAAAAAATCAGTTAAAGGAAAACGGTATTGTTGTTGCTCCGCCCCCTTCTTGCCCAGGGCCTAACCAATAGGAAGACATGCTATGTCCATATACCTACAGAATAATATATATGGAGTGTATATACCTAGAGAATACTATATATGAACTGTATATACCTAGAAAATACTATATATGAACTGTATATACCTACAGAATACTATATATGAACTGTATATACCTACAGAATACTATATATGGACTGTATATACCTACAGAATAATATATATGGACTGTATAAAAGTAAAAAAATCAACAATTATTTACAAAAGCTGCATTATGCACATTTATTTGACCCAAAGAGCTAATCTATCAATTATTGCCCAAAGCTTTAACGCACTATTCAGCTAACTATTGACCGAAGAGCTACCAATAAAACATATTGACGAGAGCTTACAATCTAAGCCACTCATTTATTTGACCCAAAGAAGCTACAATCTAAGAGACATTATTTGACCCAAAGATGCTTTACAAATCTAAAGCCAAATTATTTGGACCCAGAAGAGCTTAACAATCTAAGCACATATTATTTGACCGAAGAGCTGACAAATCTAACACATTTATTACCCGCTACCAACATTTATTTGACCCGAAGAGCTACAACAAGAATTATTACACGAAGAGCTATCGCCATTATTTGACCGAAGAGCTTACAATCTAAGACATTTATTTGACCCGAAAGAGCGTACCATCTAAGCACATTTATTTGACCCGAGAAGTTACAATCTAAGCAAATTATTTGACCCGAGAGCTTACAATCTAAGCACATTATTTGACCGAAAGAAGCTTACAAATCTATGCACAATTATTTGACACGCAAGAGCTTACAATCTATGCCATTTTAGTTGACCCAAGAGCTTTACAATCCAAGAACAAATTTATTTGACCCCAAAGAGCTTACAATCTAAAGCACATTTATTTGACCCAAAGAGCTTACAATCTAAGCACATTTTTTTATTGTTGACCCAACGAGTACAAGCTAAGCCCCATTATTGTGAACCCAAAAGAGCTTACAATTTAAGCACATTTATGATGACCCAAAGAGTACAATTAGACATATTCAAAGAAGCGTCACTATTTGAGAAGATTTCGAGCCTGTTGGACGAAGAGCAACTTGACAATATTGACAAGAGCTTCATCGAACATTTATTTGACCGAAGAGCTTACAAATCTAAGCACATTTATTGGAACCGAAGAGCTTACAATCTAACTATTGCCGAGCATTCTCTAGCACGATATGAACCCGAGAGCTTAACATCTAGCAATTTATTTGACCCGAAAGCTTAGCCTATTTACGCAATAATCTAAGCACATTTATTTGACCCGAGAGCTTACAATCAAGCACACTTTATTGACCCGAGAAGAGCATACAATCTAAGCACATTATTTTGACCCGAAGAGCTTACAATATAAGCACATTTATTTGAAGCCTCTTAGCACAGACCGAAGAGCTTACAATCTAAGCCACATTTATTTGACCCGAAGACGTTTACCATCTAAGCAGTTATTTTGACCAAAGAGCTTACAATCTATAATACATGGAGACTCATACAAACCTATCAGTAGGTCTTTATGATTGTGGGGGAAAACCGGAGTGCCCGGAGGAAAAAACCCAGCAAGCACGGGTGAGAACATACAAACTCCTTGCAGATGTGCCAGGCTGGAATAGCATCGAATGTGTCAAGCTCCAGTAAATCCCTGATATAACCAGAGGGGACCAACAAAAATCCTTCACTGGGAATTATCCAGTAATCGTTAGAAAGATATTATGTTTAGTGGGGGGGGGTGGGGGGAATTATCCCAATATATTTTATTACATGTAATCTGGAATTAGAGAGGACAGATTCTGTACCTGCCTGTTGCATCCTGAATCAACTTGTAAAATTGGGACTTCCAGCACCAGAAGGGTTAAGCCATGTTGCATGTGGGTGGTTTGTAGAACTCGCGGGGGTATTGAGTAATGTAACCCTATTACTGTGGGTATTGACCAGAGACACAGTATATCAGTATGACGTGGTGAATGTCTAAATGTAGGGCACCTTTGGGGAAATATAATGAGAGTCCCAATTGTTTTTAAAATATGAATATTTACCTAAGGCGTAGGAAGCCATTAGTCCTTCCGCCTATTTATACTTAATTTGTAAGATATCAGCATTAAAATCTCCTCTGCCTCACCTGTGTGGGAATTGAAGATTGGTAATAATATGTTTAAAGGCCATGTACACTGTAAAAACAAAAAAAACTGGTAACTTGTCGGCTATCTGCCCACAATCCCAAATGCTATTTTTCCAGTTTATTACATGGATTACAAGTAATCGGGAAAGGTATCGTGCATCCTCCCTCTGCTCAGAGAGCTTTTTATAAATTTGAGCGTGTGCAGTGGAGGCAGCAGATGAAAGCAAGGAGGGAGGAGCCAGCTTACTCTAGAAACAGCAAGGAGGGAGGAGCCAGCTTACTCTGAAACAGCAAGGAGGGAGGAGCCAGCTTACTCTGAAACAGCAAGGAGGGAGGAGCCAGGCTACTCTGAACAGCAGGAGGGAGGGACAGCTTACTCTGCCAGAATGGGGACATTAATTATCCTTATTATCTGGTTAGTAATGCAGGTAATAAAGTGCACATTTTTCGAGTTGGGGGCAGATAACTGACATGTGACCAGTTTAAGGGTGATGAGTTTTTTTCCGTGTTTGGGTTGACTTGTTTACAGTTAGGGGGTTTTAAATAGAACATTTGTGTAAACGTTGCTAATATTGGAATAAATACAGAGATAAAAGGAAACTGCTAATGAATGAAACGTTCCCCTTGTATTCCCATTCCGTGTTCCCGGTGATGTTCGGACCTGTACGCCGGTAGGTAAATCTCACTCGCCGACAATTCGCCGGAACGTGGTATTTAATAACCAGAAATGTCATGGGAAATCTACATGTACATAGAGTGTATTATGTAAGTCTCCTAAATGACTCTAGGAAGCCATACAATGTAAAAATTATTCACCCAATGTGGTCTGTCTGACCGTTAACCGTCGACCACCTGATGATGTTACATCTGTCCCTTGTAGAGAGATTCTCTGGGACCTTTATTTAGTGGTTCCATGGGTCAGTTGGTTTTCCAATGGACCAGAGAATGGAAAGTAAAACCTGCCTGATGTAGCAAGGCTCCATCTAGTGGCACTTTATAGCACCACACACACTGTGGCTGAGAACTGACATTGGGACCAGTACACACTTCAACTTATTAATCTGTGGTGAAAATAAAATGCTGGACATGGCAACATTCTAGAGCGTCCAATGAAAACTGCACACAAATTTTGGTCTGTGGGTCACTCCAAAAAGTTCCATTGATATTTTTGCTGATTGTCCTAAATAGTATAAAATATCCGTTCCAGGCCACAGTGATCCCACCAATAACTATCCATTCACATGGCGATATCAGCAAATCCTATTAGATCCTATGGGATGTGTATGGCACAGACACTATAGATCCAGATGCCTATTTGATTCTAATCAATTCCCTTTATTAAAGTAAAGGGAGGTACAGTTTGGCCATATTGAACAATCCTTCCATAGAAAGAACATACAATAAGTCGCATGTGTGTGGCCTCCGTAACATGTTGGGCCTATCCTGCCAGCAAACTGTAATGTTGTCAATTTTTTCCTGATTTTGTTTATTTACCTTCTGTTCCCCTTTAAATGGCATCTGATCTGTTATTTTGGGGTTCCGTGGTGTAGCTGTGCCGTTTAGGGGTTGTGAGTGGCGGATGTTGTTGTGCTCAGTAGGGCATGCTGGGAGTTTAGTTTTAGAAAAAATTTGGACTGCCAGACCCTGCACCTCACTGATTATGTCTGTAATTGGGAATAGTTAGTGGGGAAAAATAGAATTTACACTTTGCTAATTGGAAGTTACTTACTCTATACAGGAGAAGGAATGTTAGTGCACACAATAGCTAAACAATATGGCAACTCCCTAATAACACAAGTATAAATACATACAGAGATAAACTGCACAATTAGCTTTAATTGCAGTGGTGCTCATATGGCAACTCCCACCCTTGAATTTAAATACAAATAATTTAAAGGAATGGAATTATTTAAAAGCTTTACACTGTTTACTAGAAGGAGGGAAGTATCTGACTGGAAAAATTTTTCTCTCTCCTGAGATAAAAACACACTGAGCATGTCTGAGATCGCTGACTGGGCAGGGGGCAGGTATTTTTAAGTAGGTAATAGGTATATACAGTCCATTATATTATTCTCTAGGTAATACAGTCCATGTATATTATTCTGTAGGTATACACAGTCTATATATGTTATTCTGTAGGTATATACAGTCCATATATATTATTCTGTAGGTATACACAGTCCATATATAGTATTCTCTAGGTATATATAGTCTATATATAGTTATTCTGAAGGTATATAGGTTTAGACACTCCATATATATTATTCTGTAGGTATATACAGTCCATATATATTATTCTGTAGGTATACACAGTCCATATATGGTATTCCCTAGGTATATACAGTCTATATATAGTTATTCTGAAGGTATATAGGTTTAGACACTCCATATATATTATTCTGTAGGTATATACAGTCCATATATATTATTCTGTAGGTATATACAGTCCATATATATTATTCTGTAGGTATACACAGTCCATATATAGTATATACAGTCCATATATGGTATTCCCTAGGTATATGCAGTCCATATATAGTTATTCTGAGGTATATAGGTTTAGACACTCCATATATATTATTATGTATAGGTATATACAGTCCATATATATTATTCTGTAGGTATGATACAGTCCTATATATTATTCTGGTAGTAGTATACAGTCCATATATATTATTTCTGTAGGTATACACAGTCCATATATGGTATTCCCTAGGTATATACAGTCTTATATTAGTTATTCGAAGGTATATAGGTTTAGGACACTCCATTATATATTATTCTGTAGGTAATACAGTCCAATATATATTATTCTGTAGTATACACACAGTCCATATATGGTATTCCCTAGGATATGCAGTCCTATAATAGTTATTCTGAAGGTAATAGGTTAGACCACTCCATATATATTATTCTGTAGGTATATACAGTTCCAATATATATTATTCTGTAGGTATATACGTCCATATATTATTCTGTAGGTATACAGCTCTCATATCTAGTATTTCTAGTTATACAGTCAATATAGTATTTCCCTAGGTTCGATGCAGTCCTTATATAGTTATGCTGATTGAGGTATCATAGGTTTAGACACGTCTCCTCCACTGTATTTCATCCATAGTAAGGAGTCTCCACCCACTGGATTTCAACCTATAGTAAGGAGTCTCCTCCCACTGGATTTCAACCTATAGTAAGGAGTCTCCTCCCACTGGATTTCAACCTATAGTAAGGAGTCTCCTCCCACTGGATTTCAACCTATAGTAAGGAGTCTCCCACTGTATTTCATCCTATGTAAGGAGTCTCCTCCCACTGGATTTCATCCTATAGTAAGGAGTCTCCTCCCACTGGATTTCATTCTATAGTAAGGAGTCTCCTCCCCTGGATTCATCTATAGTAAGGAGTCTCCACCCACTGGATTTCATCCTATAGTAAGGAGTCTCCTCCCACTGGATTTCATCCATAGTAAGGGTCTCCTCCCACTGATTTCATCCTATAGTAAGGAGTCTCCTCCCACTGGATTTCATCCTATAGTAAGGAGTCTCCTCCCACTGTATTTCATCCTATAGTAAGGAGTCTCCTCCCACTGGATTTCATCCTATAGTAAGGAGTCTCCTCCCACTGGATTTCATCCTATAGTAAGGAGTCTCCTCCCACAGATTTCATCCTATAGTAAGGAGTCTCCTCCCACATATTTCATCCTATAGTAAGGAGTCTCCTCCCACGGATTTCATCTTATAGTAAGGAGTCTCCTCCAGGATTTCATCCTAGTAAGGAGTCTCCTACCACCGGATTTCATTCTATAGTAAGGAGTCTCCTTCCACCGGATATCATCTTATAGTAAGGAGTCTCCTACCACTGGATTTCATTCTAGTAAGAAGTCTCCTACCACCAGATTTCATCCTATAGTAAGGAGTCTCCCCACCGGATTCATCCTATAGTAAGGAGTCTCCTACCACGGATTTCATCTATAGTAAGGAGTCTCCTCCCACTGGATATCATTCTATAGTAAGGAGTCTCCTACCACCGGTATTACATCTATAGTAAGGAGTCTCCTCCCACTGGATATCATCCTATAGTAGAAGTCTCCTACCAACAGATTTCTCCTATAGTAAGGAGTCTCCTCCCACGGATTTCATTCTATAGTAAGAGTCTCCTACCACGGATTTCATTCTATAGTAAGGAGTCTCCTCCCACTGGATATCATTCTATAGTAAGGAGTCTCCTACCACCGGATTACATCCTATAGTAAGGGTCTCCTCCCACTGGATATCATCCTATAGTAAGAAGTCTCCTACCACCAGATTTCATCCTATAGTAAGGAGTCTCCTCCCACCGGATTTCATCCTATAGTAAGGAGTCTCCTACCACCGGATTTCATTCTATAGTAAGGAGTCTCCTACCACCAGATTCATCCTATAGTAAGGAGTTCCTCCCACCGGATTTCATCCTATAGTAGGAGTCTCCTACCACTGGATTTCATTCTATAGTAAGAAGTCTCCTACACCAGATTTCATCCTATAGTAAGGAGTCTCCTCCCACCGGATTTCATCCTATAGTAAGGAGTCTCCTACCACCGGATTTCATTCTATAGTAAGGAGTCTCCCCCACCGGATATCATTCTATAGTAGGAGTCTCCTCCACCGACCGATATCATTCTATAGTAAGGAGTCTCCTCCCACCAGATTTCATCCTGATTTTCATCTTATCTAAATATGATAACGATCATAAATCATAGTTTACGATTCCCATAGAATATCATTGTGGTAGTTTACTCCCGCATGGTATTCTACAACTGAATATTTATTAATGAATGTTCAGCTTAATGATACGACTGTGGTCATACATTTACGCCATGGTCGTAAATTATCGATACATGCTGTATTGCTAAATTGCAATAACGGCTTTATAAATATAGCCCTATGTATCAATGGGCGCTATGTATCATTTAAGTCTTAAAGGGATTTGCAGTAATGTATGAATGGTTTGTGTGGGTTTATAAGTTGCGTCATTTGCGCAGTTTTCCAGGAGCCATCACTGTCATGGTTGCCGAGAAGGCAGGAATCCCTCCATGATGGGGCGAGAAAGCAGGAATCCCTCCCAGGATGGGGCAGAGAAGCAGAATCCCTCCCAGGAGGGGCGAGAAAGCAGGAATCCCTCACAGGATGGGGCGAGAAGGCAGGAATACCTCCCAAGATGGATGGGCGAGAAGGCAGGAATCCCTCCCATGATGGGGCGAGAAGGCAGGAATCCCTCCCAGGATGGGGCGAGAAGGAGAAAGCAGGAATCCCTCCCAGGATGGGGCGGAAGGCAGGAATACCTCCAAGAGGGGCGGAGAAGGCAGGAATCCCTTCATGAGGGGCGAGAGGCAGGAATCCC
The DNA here is from genome assembly GCA_019447015.1 of Hymenochirus boettgeri. NCBI lineage: Eukaryota > Metazoa > Chordata > Amphibia > Anura > Pipidae > Hymenochirus > Hymenochirus boettgeri. The sequence continues at coordinate 9,770,910 of CM033471.1, read as the reverse complement.
TCTCATGATGGGGCGAGAAGGCGGAATCCTCTGATGGGGCGAGAAGCAGGAATCCCTCCCATGATGGGGTGGGAGAAGGCAGGAACCCTCCCATGATGGGGTGAGAAGGCAGGAATCCTCCCGATGAAGAGGGTTGATGTAGGTGAGGACGCTCTAGGAACAATCCCCTGGTTATAATGATGAAAGATTGACAGAAAGGACACATTGCTATTGGATCATCAAAAATTAAATTAATTAAAGGGTATGTCCACTGCCACAAAAACTTTCAGTATTATGCTAATTACCCCCCAAAACCTCGACCTCACAAGGTTCTTACTTTTCAAAGCTGCTGTTAAACCTACTTACCAGACTTCGTTCCCTCTGGATTCTTCTCCCATTTCTGTGCATGGAAGCTGCAGAAGGGGCCGGACCTGCAGCGTTGCCTGTGATTGGCTGAGATGCAATGTCACAGGGAGATACAAAGTAACTAATTGGACAGTTCATCATTTCTGCCTGCAAAGCACACTGAGCATGTCAGAGTTGTGGTCTGAGTTGTGGGAGGGGCTAGAATGGACTGGAGAGTTTCATTTCACACCGGTGTATCATTGGTTTGTAATTACTTAGACAGACAAAGTGATATATCATTAACCAGCAGTTTGTCCTTTACCTTTGTTCAAGCACCTGATACAAAAAATCAAATCAGAGCAATTTAAAGTTGTATTTCATCTGTTGACAAAATCTCTCTAACAAATAATTGTAATTTGTATTTAGGTAATTTGTGGGAGCTGCCATACTGTTTCCTTGAGAACAAAATGAGGGAGAAATTGCAGATAAGAAAAGTCACCCTTACAACAATAAAATGGTCACATGTCAGTTACCGCCCCCCAACCCCAACTGATTATCCAGCACTTTATTACCTGCATTACTAACCAGATATTTAGGATAATTATTGTCCCCATTCTGGTAGAGTAAGCTGGCTCCTCCCTCCAATTACATCCCAACCAATGGTTGACTGTTTCACCGCTGCATCCTCGCACACGTCAAGCTTATAAAAAGCTCACTGAGCAGAGGGAGGGGGCAGATAACTTGCCAGAAAGGAATAGAACTTATCATTAAATATCTGGTTACAAACACATGTATAAACTGGTAAAAATAGCAGTTGGGGTTGCGGAGAGGTATTTGACAGGTCACCCGTTTTTTTGCTATAAAGGGCATGTCCTGTCTTTTTAACTTCCAAAGATGCCCCTGAATGGACTTACCTGACCTGGTCCCTCGCTGCCTGGGTTCCATCCCTGCTGGGCTACGAGCTTGCTTTGAGACGCTTCCTGGTCGTGGCTGACAGGTAATTGGCCATTGACGGACAGCCACAACCAGGTAGTAATTCAGCAGAGCAGAGAACTAGCGTGGCAGATGGGCGAGGGTCAGGTCCATTCAGGGGCATCTTTGGAAGATTTCTATAATGCCAAACTCGGGTTCGGGGGTAGCTGGTCCTTTAACTACCATCACCTGGAAAGGTAATCGGCTGTGAATTATCTGTCAATCAATCTGATGTGATTCCCTAACATACCGGCTTGTGTTTACCCAACCAATAAACAAAACTCATGACCGAACGCATACACACATGCGACTATGGGCTGTTCGGGGCGCGTGTGGATGCGTTTGGGGGTCTGTGTGAAATAGGACGTCTATGAAGCTTTAGGCAACCAACCGCGAGGGTTAATGTGATGCTACAGTAAATTCCCATTTAAAACACTTTATTTTTCTCTTATATAAAATTCTCATCTCCGTTTATTGTTTTATTGTGTTCTGGCACCAGCGCTACGAAATGATGAAATTAGAGGCGCCCTGTGCTCATTTATAGAGATGTAAGTGGGTCGAATAGAACCCAGTTTCCAATCGAATCTGAGGGTTTCAAGTCCCGAATTTCACGTAACCCGGATTTTTAGAATTTTCGCGTTTATCGAAAATTGAAAGTAGACGATTTTCGAAAATCGAAACTCAAATTTTCGAACTTTTGAAATTCTGAAAATTTAGAAAATTCGAAAACGGAATGAAACTCAACAGTTTCGAACATTCTACTCATTGCAGCACCCAGTCAAATGTGGCTTCTTACAGGGTTACTGCAGTAAGGTAACATCTGATTCGCTGCTACAGATTAAAGGATAACTACACTGTAAAAAATGTACTTTTAAATGAAATGTACCTGGATCAGGAGGTTGGACTGATTATTCCTACCTCCAAATATAATTTTGTTTAGGAGCTACAGCACATACAGTTTAATCTGCCAGGTTAGTGTCCTGGACTTTCCTGTATAAAGATAGGACTGAAGCGAGGAAGTGGCAGATTTTCCTCATAGAAATGATAGTCACCAATCCCTTCCCCATCTACTTTCAATAAAAAAAAAAAAAAACTTATATAAAAAAAAACTTACGCACATAGTAGCACAGGTATCTTTTGTACCTTTTCACATGACCAGTCTTTACGTGTCTAAAGGTAAAAAATAAGTCAGTGAAATAAACCAGTTCACATGAGGCTCTGCGGTTGATGTCCACGGTGTAGCCTGAGGACTTTGAACATCCTCGACCGAAATTGATAAAAATCCCTTCCGAGTCCGAGTCTATAGATTCCAAGATCTGATCCACTATAGTTTCAGGGCTGGTAGAAGGCGGCGGGTGCAGGGCGATGTCTCTGGACAAGTTGTCCGGGATCTTTGGGCGCCGAACAGTCCCTGTTGGGTTCGTTGGCGTTGTGAGTTGGGGGGAACTGGACGTTGTCCATTTCGGGGGTCTCTGCCTCTTCCTCCGTTCTCGTGGGCGACATGGAGTCCAGGGCAGAGAATCCTGAATTTCCAGGAGCGAAGTCATTTCGGACAACGAGTGTCTCCGGATTCCACCGCCGCTGGTCGCCGTGGTCTCCGTTTCATATTCGCGATGGCGGCAGAAGAGGGTTGTTGTAGCTTTTCGATCGGACTACTGGGTTCTTCGTAAGAATTCCCCCGATTTGGGCAACGTCTGAACATGCGTTTTTCTGTTTGGACACAAAATAATAGATATAGAGAGATGTTCAGTTTGCTGCATTTCTCAAAAAGGATCAGTAGGTGGCGCTGGTGTACCATTTATACTTTTTGTTGAAGATATGGAAAACCCCAGCGGCTCCGTTCAGTCCCCTATGTTTTTACCATATACACAAACACAATGATACGAAATGGGGCCCTGGAATGTCTCAATGCAACCAGGCCAATGTTCATGAGAATGATGGATTTGGCATTTCAGAGACAGAATCACAGATACTATTGAGGTTTTCAGTCATTGACAGAGCAGCCACTAGTGGCAGTATATCTGTGCTAATCCCCCCTATTCAGTTCTTGTGTAAACCGTCTCCTAAACAGAGCACAAAATATTTAGCAAAGAATGCTGGGAACTGTAGTTTATTGTAATGTAGCAGTCCATACCTAAGATACACGAAGAGTGACTGGAGGGCCCGTCATTGGAATAGAGTCCGTAGGTGCCCAGATGGGGGAGACGACTTTCTGTATGAGGTCTCCAGGTTCAGATACGCGTCTGTCACCCCTTTCGACTCGTGAACTCCCTGCAACAATCAAAAGGGGACAGTCAGACATTTTTACAATCTCCCTTCTTAAAGGGATACATAACTTTCTAACAGCCTTACAACAGGACATCCTCTAATACATATTACTAGTTCACTTTTCTCATCGTCCCTTTAACACACGTTTGACATTTTGTGGGTTGTCTGTGTGAGGGAGCTCAGAGCACAAACAGGTTAACCCTTTAACGTTTAACTGTGGATCCTACTGAGAATACAGCCCCATATTGTGTCTTACGATGATGGATAGGGGTAAGGGGGCGATGAAGACATTCTGGGTCTCTCAGGTCATGGCACTGGGACTATAGAGACGTTACTGGTGTGAATCTTAAGTGACACAACCTCATTGCATTTCCTAGACATGTAGCAAACCTCATGGTAAAGGTCTTGACTTCTGTCAATCTGTGAACTTTGTCAGTTTCCTGTCATCACAAGATCTGATCAGTCTGACTGTCTATGACGACACAGAAACTGTCTCTCCCGTAAAGGTTTCTACACAGAGATGTCACTAGTTTCATTTTACTAAATAAAACACCTGTAAGTTTATGGGCTTGTTCACACTAGACATGTTACAGTCCAGTTTAAAAAGCACCAGGGGAATTAACAGAGGAAATGGCAAAATAACAACGTCACAGGGGCCGAGTTTAAAGGGCAAGTCCATCCTCACCATTTTAAGGTTTTAAAGCCCACCTAAGCCAAAATTTTCTATACTTCCCAAAAATGCTTCTATCATTACTTACACAGGTCGATCCTTCACCGGCCACTAGACACCTCCTCTGCTGCTGTAAAAAGGGTATGTTCACCTAATAGAAAATTATATAGAGATAATTCACTACCCAAACCCACAATAGTTAGAAATCTGAGAGATGTAAGACTAACCTGTTATACAGTGAAATGTTCTTCTTCCCCTTCGCTCTGCCTCTCAAAAGGTTTTGTCTCCTTCCAAGCTCTTTTACAAGCTCGCACGGGCTGAGAGGAGTCAGCTAGGGAAATAACATTCAGTCATTGGCTGTGATGTCATCGGTACATTCAGTGACTGACAGCTGCTAACTGGAAAGCCAGGAAGCAGAAAGAGAGGGAACAGAACATCAGACAACAGTTCAGGTTAGTCTTACATCTCTCAGATTTCAAACTATTGCAGTTTTGGGGGGTCATTTACCTGTATACAATTTTTTCACATTAATTGAAGAAGGTAAAGGAGGTTTTGTTCACAATTAATCTAACAGGAGCTGGGAATGAAGTGCATGCGCACTATAGTGAAGTATAACCCGGAAGCATTGGACCCAGCGGTGGATCACACTCACCGGCCAGTTTAATGCTCGTTCCTGGCTCCTGGATCGGGCTGAGTAAATCATGGTGAACTGGACATGCCCTTTAAATGATAGTGAATAACCCAGGGGTTCTGTTCAATTACCTGCAATATGGGCATTTGGATGATGGAGGGCGGGAGGGAACGTGCGCGGGGGCGCAATAAGGCATCATCGGTTGAGGTTGAGGGTTATTATGTTCCGGAAATGCAGCAAGGCCAGTTGGCGGATGGAAGGTTCTCCCCTACCTCGTAAATCAAAATAAACACAGAAAACCAATGGGAAACAATAAAAACCATCATGGAACCGATCATCCCTTTAACAGCGACATGTCCATAAAAGGAAGTACATGAGGCTTCCCCCAACAGAAAGTATTAAAGGGACAGTATGGAGCTGGAGACAATAATCCCGTGTAATATACTGTAATATGTTAATGAAAGGGTCTACCTAAGTAAGGCAGCCATAAACATCCCTAAAAAAAACATTGCGCGTGTTATGCACTTTAAGAAAAAAACGTGACATTATCAATGCAATCCACCCCGCAGATAAAAGGTCAGATGTCTGGGTTGTCAGGACTAGAGATGTCCGAACTTTGCAAAATCTGGTCCGCTCGAGGAACCGCGAATTTTCGGAAAAATTCGAAAATCCACGAGCGGACCCATTAAAATGAAAAATATCCTCGAAATTACGAGATCCCTCGTATTTTTGAAAATACGAGAAATTGGTAATTTCAAAAACTTTCGAAAATATGTATTTTCGAAAATACGGAAATCTCGTATTTCAAAAATTTCGAAAATACTTATTTCCGGAAAATCCGCCGTTCGCGAACGGGATAATCCGCGGCGGATCCGGATTCGGATCCGTGAACGGCCCATCCTAGTCAGGACCTTTCTATAGGGGTTCCTTTGATGTGCATCTTTACTTTATGTTTATACAAATACACTAGCACAGATGCTATATATTATAGGGGGACTAGAATGTACATTCATCGTTTTCTTTGAAGTTCGATTGGGCAGTATCGCGTCTACAACTGAAACAGTCATTCCCAAGGACTCTGTGCCCCATGGTCCCTATTTTGTCTGAGGTTGAGAACGTTCTGTGAAAGGATTTATTTACCTGTACGGGTAGAATATGGCCTGAAGCATCGGCAAAACATCACAAAGAAAAAGTCCCACGTCTCCGCATAAGAGTCCAGAAGCTTCTGCCCTGGAATATAAAAAGCAACTTAATATCAATTTATAAGGTTTTGTATCCCCTGTAGCTCAAAGAAACAGAAAGCTGCTTGTTACTATGTACGCAAATCTAACTACACCTACAGATAAAACATTGATAAAGACATATGGATTCATAGTGACAGCAATGCAGAGACCCAGGCACTACCTGTAAAGGGTTAATATACCGTGACATAGTGTTATAGTGTCATTGAGGGTAGAAGAGAAATGACGTCACCTTCTAAAAGCGAATTTTGTCTCTGAGAATTACCATCCCCTTGGTGAGAAGTTGATTCTGGAAATAAAAAGTGAAAGAAATTTAGCAAATCGTCTGAAAATCAGCGGTAAAACAGTAAAGTCTGATCACGTGGGCAAAACTCCGATTAATATTATAAAGTGCGATGGATTACTGCTGGATGAAGACAATAAGAACGTTATAGACAAGCAATATCAGACTGACTAGAAAGTTATTTAACCAATCGCTTACCCTAACCCTAACGTTACTCCAATGCTACCCTTAACCCTAACCTTTCCCTAACCTTAACCCTAACACCTAACCTTAACCTTAACCTTAACCCTAACCCTAACCCTAACCTTATCCCTAATCCCAGCCCTATCCTTACCTTACCCTAAACTTATATGAACCCTAACCTTAACCCTATCCCTAACCTTATTCCTAACCCAACCTTAGCCCTAACCTTATCCCTAACCCAACCCTTTCCCTACCTTAACCTAAACGTATACATAACCCTAACCTTAACCCTAACCTTAACGTATGTCTTTATACAAATCCAATACTACTCCAACCCTAATCTAACCTTATCCAACCTTATCCCTATCCCAAACCTTAGCCCTAACCTAACCCTTAACTTACTCCAATCCTAATCTTAACCTTATCCCTAAACTTCATAATTCAGATTCTCTGTGGAAAATGAAACATTAGACATTAGTTTGTAACATTGTCTCCAGGGATAAGAATGTCCTGTATTATGATCCATCTCTCTGCTTTTAAATCCCATTGCAATTCCACTTACTTGAAGATATTCTGTAAAAATGATCCCAGTTCAGTCTTTAACAGTTGCCTGTACAAAACGAACAAATTACTGAAAACATTGATCTCCCCTTGATCTCATTCTATTAAGTCTCTCAATCTTTGCTTGAGGACCCTTTCTCATTATGCAAATAAGGGGAAGAGAGACATTTCCATGTTTCCACAGTAGCCTGAAAGTCAATGCTAAACTTTCTATGAGGGTTTAAACCGCATTACACAAGCGGAGGGGCAGTTGTAGACCATTTGAGAGATGTAAATTCTTCCTGCACTGGGTCAATTGTCCGTTACCAGACCTCAACCCCAACTGATATATCCAGAACTTTATTGCCTGCATTACTAACCAATATATATAAATATGTCCCTATTATGGTGTAAGCCGGCTCCTCCCTCCATGGTGTCAATCAGGCGTAACTGCTGACATCACAACCAATGATTGACTGCTGTTTCACCTGCTGTCTTTCTGCACATGCTCAAGCTTATAAAAAGCTCATTGAGCAGAGGGAGGAGCGAGATACCTTTACCAGAAAGGATAGAACTTATCATTCAATATCTGGTTACAAATAATGTAATAAACCGGTAGAATAGCAGTGGGGGTTGGGGCATAACTGACAGTCTTCTCCTTTAATAAAATAACCACTGTGCCAATTTGGAACCACACTGTAAGTCTATCTGTAATTGGAATCTTTGATAGGGGTGCAGCATGTTTATTAGTGATCCAGAGGATTTCCATCCAGGGGAACCAATAGGGAGTAGAACAGGACCCACCTGTACTCCAATTAATATACTTGTATCTGGCTTTTGCTTTTTTTACAGGTGATTGACTAGGAATGGTTCCAGGTTTTATTCATTTACAGGTTATTCAATAAAAGTTCTTATCGTTCAAAATGGTGCTAATTTGCCCCAACAATCAGATGTTAGCTTTCAAATATTAGAATATCTGATTGGTTGGGGCAAAATCAGCACATTTTAATGATAAGAACTTTATTGAATCTCCCTGTTATACCACTTCAACCAGGCTTCCTTTACACTCATGTTTATGGTATTTCACAATTTGCACTAGTGACTTCCTCTTCTAGGCTGTTAAGTTTGGATCTAAAGGGGCCCATACATAATCCAATCTCCGGTTGTATGATGACGTTTTGCTTTGCAGCAGGAGCAGACGACTCCCTGATGCCAATTTGCACCGTTTGTGGAATGTTTTATAAGTTTGGATTGGTTGATCTGCATTGAATGGATAACGAGTCACTGCTCGTGTAATGTTGACCCAACATGAATTTCCTGACAGTTTATGGGAAACAAAGTTAAATCAGATTCTATGGACTTATTCACCCGCCGACGGACGTCAGCCGCCCTTATGGAGTTGTTTAGATTTGGAAATTGCTGTGTTTTGTTTGTCTTCCACGCGACATCCAGGCAAATCACTGCCGGTTTAAAGCTGGGTACACACAGTACAGATTTCTGAAAGATGACAGATGATCTGCAAGATCCTGTCTGGATCTTTCAAAGATCTGCATACACACAGTCCCGAGCATTCTCCATATGAACATCAAAGGGCGAACGCTCGGGACTGTGGGTTTCCATCGGCCGCGCTAGACTATAAGGGAATCTAGTGCGGCCGATGGAGATTTTCGGTCTTTCCCGAACAAGCGTTGGCGGCCCGATTGTTCTGCGGCCGTGCACGTTTGGGAAACGAAGGTACACACATAACGATAAAGCCCCAATACCGTCGGATCCGGTCATTCCGCGATTTCTAATTGCATGCGTCCATTTCCGTTTTGCATTTAGGCTTTCTCTCGCACAATTGCATGCGGTTTCTCTTTGAAAATAGCAAAAACGCATGCGCTCAACGCGAAACAACGTTAGACAATTTACATCTTACCACAGTCAGATCTGCCTATTAATGCCAGATTGTACACAGCAATGCAACAATATTATCTTGTTTGTCTGATTGTACGACGAAATCTGGTCGGTAGCTGATCGATCAATCAATTTCTTTGCATGTGTATGGGCCTTTCATACCCCATTACTCGCTGATTGTAAGGGAAATTATCAGGTACTAACAGGCTTTAAAGGCCTTTTAAAAAAAATGGAAGGAGATTATATCACTACCAAAAATCCATTCATAACATGGCTACTCGCCTTCCAATCTAACCAATCTAATGGACACTTTTACTACAAAGGTGTTAATACAAGGACCCACGGAGATCATTCCGGGTTCCTTTTAACACAGCTGTGTTTAGATGTACAATCAGATGTCCTTATTACAGAGCTGCGGTAAAGATGTACAATCAGATTGCCTTTTATTACAGAGTGCGGTTAAGATTGTACAATCAGATTGTCCTTTTATTACACAGCTGTGGTAGATTGTACAATCAGAGTGTCCTTTTATTACACAGCTGTGGTAGATGTACAATCAGATGGTCCTTTTATACACAGCTGTGGTTAGATTGTACAATCAGAGTGTCCTTTATGACAAGATGTGGTAAGATTGTACAATTAGATTGTCCATTTTATTATACAGCTGTGGTAAGATTGTACAATCAGAGTGTCCTTTATTACACAGCTGTGGTAAGATTGTACAATCTATATCTCCAGGTTCCATGTAAATTATCATCTGGAAGTGACATTTCCTCCCCCAGTAAACTTCTTCCTTCTGTCCGTGGGACGTATTTTCTAGTTGCTCGGTGAGATTTACGATTCTTGTGAATTTCCGGAGATTCTCTGTTATCAGATGAACGATGATCTCTTTTATTAATTAATAGATTCCCATCATCCCCAGCCAGACATGGTTACAAAAGGTGAACGTTGTAGTTTAGAGCAAAAGGGGCTGAATTATTGTGCCTTTTACCGTTGTGAAGATCGAATCGTACAAATTATCGAGCGTTTTTGTCACATGACTCACCGGACAGCCTTCGTTTAGACTGTAGAGTTCTTGGTCGGCCAGCCCTTTCTTCTGAAATACAGATATTACCCCGTTCTGTATACTGAAAGAAAACACGATAGATTGATATCAGAGACACGCAGCGCTTTGCATCATGGGATTCTGTTCTAGACACCCAATATTCCGTCCATACATTCAGACTCTACAGAATAACTTTATCACCTTATAATTCCCATGAATAGGCTGGAAATGATCAGGATAACATTCCCCCGTACCGCATTCCCACTGGGAAAGTTACTGCAACACTTGCTATGGTAGGGGGTGGACGGTTGTGATGGTTTAATATCCAATAAAACAGTCATTGCGTTGGTGTTACAAATAAAAGCTAAAAAAAGAAAGTATTACAATGGGTGTAACCCGTCGATACCAGCGGGATTGGCCCTTATCGCTAATCGTTACCCCTTAAACAATATTACTATACTTCTTTTGAATTCCTCAATGTAACAGTAAAATCCACGACTTTGCAAAAAAGTGAATGTTTTTGAACATAAAAAGTACTGAAGTCTCCAATCAGATTTATATTTACCTTATTTATATTAATAGCCATCCCCATTAGTTATTATAGCCCCTCCCCATTTGATTATAGCCCCTCCCCATTTGATTATAATAGCCCCTCCCCATTTAGTTATTAAGCCCCTCCCCATTTTGGTTATTATAGCCCTCCCCATTGGTTATTATAGCCCCTCCCATTTGGTATTATAGCCCTCTCCCCATTTGGTTATTATAGCCCTCCCATTTGGTTATTAGCCCCTCCCATTTATTATAATAGACCCTCACCATTTAGTTTAATAGCCCCTATATATTTTTTTATATAAATGGAAATGTAAAGGTATGAAAAAACAATTACAAAAAGCCAGTGAGTGAATGGAAATGAATGTGATCATATAAGGATACAGACAAGGTTCATAAATCCTCCAGGCAGACTTGATGTGACATATTACATGGCATGCCATTTATAGGGAGTCGGATCTACCCCAGGGGGTTCATCATGTTCCACGTTCCTTCCAGCCAAAAAGCAAAGTTGTCTAATGTTCAGCAAAGTAATTGACATTGGTGCATCATGGGAAAATCCAATCCTCTGATTTATTACATAACGATTAAGGAGCCAAAAAAACACGGGACTGGGAATTAATTCAACGTATAATGGCTCTTAGTTCTCTGTATTTTAGTTGGTCAAAATATGTCAATAACGAAGATTGAGCGTATTAAATCCGCCAGTCCAATTAGCTCAGGTTTTAATGAGGAGCGTTAATTGTCGCCGCTGCTCTCCTGCCCAGAGAATCGACGCTGCGTCAGGGGGTGCGAGGGAACGTACGAAGAAGCTGCAGCATTTACCCAGAAAGACGCGAAATCCAGTTCCAAGTCTGTGGAACTGAACATTCCCTTAAAGAAAGTTATATTGGAGCTTCTGGTCAGCGCCATCCCCTAAAAAATGACAGACAGAATCCTAAAGATTCAATGGGCCATATGCCATCAGGTATCAGCAATGTATATGCCCACCTTTAGTAAACCATTGTACTAAACATTTGTAACCAGTCTGGGAAACACTGTAACCAGTATGGGAAATATTGTAACTAATCTAGGAAACATGTAACCAGTCTGAGAACCATTGTAACTAATCTAGGAAACACTGTAACCAATCTGAGAACACTGTAACCAGTCTGGGAAACACTGTAACCAGTCTGAGAACACTGTAACCAGTTGAGAAACAAATGTAACCAGTCTGAGAAACAATGTAACCATCTGAGAAACAATGTAACCAGTCTGGAAAAAATGTAACCAGTGCGGAAACAATGTAACCAGTTGGGAACAATGTAACCAGTCTGAGAACACTGTAACCAGTCTGAGAAACACTGTAACCAGTCTGAGAACACTGAACCAGTCTGAGAACACCGTAACCAGTCTCGTGAGAACACCTAACAGTCTGAGAACACCGTAACCAGTGTGAGAACACCGTAACCAGTGTGAGAAACACTGTAACCAGTGTGAGAAACACTGTAACCAGTGTGAGAAACACGTACCATGTGAGAAACACCGTAACCAGTGTGAGAACACGTGAACCAGTCTGAGAACACCGTACCAGTCTGAGACCCGTAACCAGTGTGGAACACCGTACACCAGTCTGAGACAACCGTAACCAGTCTGAGAACACCGAACCCGTCTGAGACACCGTAACAGTCTGGACACCGTCCAGTCTGGGTAACTTGGGCTCCGTAAACCAGTCTGAGAACACACCGTAACCAGTCTGAGAACACCGTAACCAGTGTGAGACACCGTACCAGTGAGAACACCGTAACCAGTCTGAGAACACCCGTACCAGTCTGCAGACCACCGTAACCAGTCTGAGAACACTGTAACCAGTGTGAGAACACCGTAACCAGTCTGAGAACACTGTAACCGTGTGAGAACACTGTAACCAGTTGAGAACACTGTAACAGTCTAGACTAACCAGTCTAACCGGAGAAATCGGAAATAAAACCTCCTGAATTTCTTCATTTTCCAAGGAATTCAGGAGAAATCTTTTAATTAATTCAGGGAGCCACAGACGTTCCGCACCCAGACTGATGGTAAGGAGACTGGTACAGACAGAATGTAAATTATCCCAAATAGTCAGTAACTATGGGGCAGCTGTTGAAGGGGTTAAGGGGTCTCTGCAGCTGCGAAGTCTCTAAGCAGAGAAAGAAACTTTATATCAACATAAAGGAAGGAAATGGAACCCTCACACCTGGTGTGAACACTGAGCAAGACTGAGATTAAACCCTCTGCTACTTCACTGTGATTACCCAATAGCTCTATCCTGGCAGAGTCTTGAGACAGCTGCAAAGGAGGCAATCAAACGGGGAGACGGCGGAGTTCAGGGAGATGCCGCCCCGCTAACCACCACGCGGCCGCGGTCTCACCAAAACAGCCTCTTAACTCAAATGGATTAGTTCATAAACCCAGCAATTCTTTTCTTTAATCAAATGTACAACGCTGAGCTTGGCATTCCTACGGGGATTAGAGACGTGAGGCAGGACAGGAAGAAAGTTGTTAGCTGGAGGTCTGTCACATAGATTACAGACCAGCAGATCATGGATGTAGGTTCTGCCAGGATGTGTCTAGGCTGTGTACACACCATGCCAATATTTCATGCAATCGACCGATACTTCAGTGTATCAGTCCAAAAATAATCACAGGGTTTTGACCATGACCGACTGATGGCGATGCGGAACACGTCCGAAAACCACGGCGAATAGTGGCCAGGAGTGCCAAACGCTCTGTCAGGAGAAAGGATCCAACCGTGTGTACCATACTAAGGGAACCCATATGGCAGCTCCCACCCATAGTATAAATAACAGAGAAGGAATGTCTGTCCACACAACTAATCTATCCTACCTCATACTGTACGGTCTAAGGGAAACATATGGCAGCTCCCACCCATATGTATAAATATACAGAGAAGGAATGTTCTGTACACACAATAAGCTATACCCTCATACTGTACTGTCTAAGGGAAACACTATGGCAGCTCCCACCCATATGTATAAATATCAGAGAAGGAATGTTCTGTTCTGAACAATAATCTATACCCTCAATGTACTGTCTAAGGGAACAATATGGCAGCTCCCACCCATATGTATAAATATAAATATACAGAGAAGGAATGTTCTGTACACACAATAAGCTTATACCATCATACTGTACGGTCTAAGGAAACATATGGCAGCTCCCACCCATATGTATAAATAAATATACAGAGAAGGAATGTTCTGTACACCACAATAAGCTATACCCTCATACTGTACAGGTTCGAATGGGAAACAATATGGCAGCTCCCACCCATATGTATAAATATACAGAGAAGGAATGTTCTGTCACAATAAGCTATACCCTCATACTGTACTGTATAAGGGAAACAATATGGCAGCTCCCACCCATATGTTAAAATATACAGAGAAGGAATGTTCTGTACACACAATAGCTATACCCTCATACTGTACTGTCTAAGGGAAACAATATGGCAGCTCCCACTCATATGTATAAATATCAGAGAGGAATGTTCTGTACACACAATAATCTATACCTCTTACTGTACTGTCTAAGGGGAACACTATGGCAGCGCCACACCCATATGTATAATAATATAAAAATATACAGAGAAGGAATGTTCTGTACCAACATAAGCTATACTGTACTGTCTAAGGAAACATTATGGCAGCTCCCACCCATATGTATAAATATAAATATAAGAGAAGGACTGTTCTGTACACACAATAAGCTATACTCTCATACTGTAATGGTCTAAGGGAAACAATTGGCAGCTCCACCCATATGTTAAATATACAGAGAAGGAATGTTCTGTACATACAATAAGCTATACTTTTATGTACTGTCTAAGGGAAACAATATGGCAGCTCCCACCCATGTATAAATATACAGAGAAGGAATGTTATGTAACACAATAAATATACCCTCTTACTGTACTGTTAAGGGGAACAATATGGAGCTCCCACCCATATGTATAAATATACAGAGAAGGAATGTTCTGGTACATACAAATAAGCTATACCTTCTTTACTGTACTGGTCTAAGGGAAACAATATGGCAGCTCCCACCCATATGGATAAATATACAGAGAAGAATGTATGTAACACCAATAATCTTACCCTCTTACTGTACTGTCTAAGGGGAACACTATGGCAGCTCCCACCCAATGTATAAATATACAGAGAAGGAATGTTCTGTACATACAATAAGCTATACTGTACTGTCTAATGGAAAAACTATGGCAGCTTCCACCATACGTATAAATAAATATACAGAAAGAGAATGTCTGTACATACAATAAGCTATACCCTCATACTGTAATGTCTAAGGGAAAACAATATGGCAGCTCCCACCCATATGTATATATACAGAGAAGGAATGTTTGTACATACAATAATCATACCCTCATACCGTAGTCTAAGGGAAACACTTGGCAGCTCCCAACCATATGTATCAAATATAAATATACAGAGAATGAATGTTCTGTACACACAATAAGCTATACCCCTCATACTGTACTGTCTAAGGGAAACAATATGGCAGCTCCCACCCATATGTATAATATAAATAACAGAGAAGGAATGTTCTGTACACACAATAAGCTTACCCTCAACTGTACTGTCTAAGGGAAACAATATGGCAGCTCCCAACCATATGTATAAATATAAAATAGACAAGATGAATGTTCTGTCACACAATAAGCTATACCCTCATACTGTACTGTCTAAGGGAAACAAATGGCAGCTCCCACCCATATGTGATAAATATAAATATACAGAGAAGGAATGTTCTGTACACCAATAAGCTATACCCTCATACTGTACTGTCTAAGGGAAGCAATAGGCAGTCCCACCCATATGTATAAATATAATATACAGAGAAGGATTTCTGTACACACATAAGCTATACCCGCTCATACTGTACTGTCTAAGGGAAACAAATGGCAGCTCCCACCCATATGTATAAATATACAGTAGAAGGATGTTCTGTACATACAATAAGCTATACCCTCATACTGTACTGTCTAAGGGAAACACTATGGCAGCTCCCACCCATATGTATAAATATACAGAGAAGGAATGGTCTGTACATACAATAAGCTATACCCTCATACTGTACTGTCTAAGGGAAACAATATGGCAGCTCCCACCCATATGTATAAATATAAATATACAGAGAAGGAATGTTCGTGTACACACAATAGCTATACCCTCATACTGTAATGTCTAAGGGAACAATAGCAGCTCCACCCATATGTATAAATATAAATATACAGAGAAGGAATGTTCTGTACAACAATAAGCTATACCCTATACTGTAATGTCTAAGGGAAACATAAATGGCAGCTCCCACCCATAGTATAAATATAAATATACAGAGAAGGAATGTTTGTTACATACAATAAGCCATTACCCTCATACTGTACTGGTCTAAGGGAAACAATAGCAGCTCCCACCCATATGTATAAATATAAATTACAGAGAAGGAATGTTCTGTACCACCAATAAGCTATACCTCATACTGTTACTGTCTAAGGGAAACACTATGGCAGCTCCCACCATATGTATAAATTAAATATACAGAGAAGGAATGTTCTGTACACACATAGCTATACCCTCATACGTACTGTCTAAGGAAACAATATGGACAGCTCCCACCCATAATATAATATAAATATAGAGAAGGAATGTTCTGTACAACAATAAGCTATACCTTCATACTGTACTGTCGAGGAAACCAATATGGCAGCTCCCACCATATGTATAAATTAAGAGAAGGGAATGTTCTGTACAAACAATAAGCTATACCCTCATCTGTACTGTCTAAGGGAACAATATGGCAGCTCCACCACTATGTAATAATATACAGAGAAGGAATGTTCTGTACACAATAAGCTATACCCTCATACTGTACTGTCTAGGGACACAATATGGCAGCTCCCACCTAGTATAAAATAAATATACAGAGAAGGAATGTTTGTACATCACATAAAGCTATACCCTCATACTGTACTGTCTAGGGAAACAATATGGCAGCTCCCACCCATATGTATAAATATAAATATACAGAGAAGGAATGTTCTGGTACATACAATAAGCATACCCTCATACTGTACTGTTTAAGGGAATCAATATGGCAGCCCAACCCCAAGTATAAGTGAAATATAAAGAGATAAGAGATATTTCCAGCCCTGCTAGATGGTAAGTCCGCCTGACAGTTGGTAAAGGGAAATTAAAACTCATTTTATTCGGTAGATTAAGGCCAAGCTACTATTGAATCTTTACTCTTATTGAATTCTTGTGTACCTACAGTATTAGAGCCATGTCCTATGATCACCGCCTGGGCAATATCCCAGAATTAATGGCCTTTGTTTACATTTCTACTTCATGGCCTCTGTGATTTATAACATGTATTAGATAAGGAGAATGAAATTCAATGTAAGGCCACATGATGTACAATGAACCTGGGAGGCCTATTGGCAGGAGAGAGATTTCTATTGGCCTGCGCTGCGATAGTCAATTCTATTTCCAGGTGACAATAAATAAACAGCTCCCTCTACCTTCCGTCCATGGTTACTGTCAAGGTGTGATGGAGGACTAAAACTATTTTAAAGGGGAAGTAAACTGTTATAAGTTCTCATTCTTATGTTTTGATTTGATAAAAAAAAGGTTTCAAATAGTGATTTGTTATTCTGTATCTTTATTAATCAATCAATCGGCCTAATTGTATCCCATTTATTCTTAATCGTCCAATCAGTCAGGGTAAGTATAGGCGAACATCTTTTGTATTGAAGGGACAATTTTTGGTTGGCGGCTAACTTGCCCTTTACAATGATAGTTTTAAAATATGGAAACATAAGAAATAAAACATAAAGTGTATTAGTGATACAGATAAAACCTACCCAGTGGGTACCATCATTAACCCCCCACAAAACATACCAAGCAATGCCCGTCCCCTACCTGTTCCAGGTGGCATTAGCGCCTGCCCGTTTTGCTGCGTCCCCTCTCGTCCAACGGCGTCTGCTGCTTCTTTTCCAGGTCACTGAGGGTCGGCGAACTCAGGAAATTCGACTGCGAAGAGTTCTCATTGTCCAAGCGCGTCTGAGCATGCTAAAGGAAAACTAAGGCCTGCAATTCTCTTGGTAATTTGTGTTGTGGTTGGGGTGTGTGTGTGGGGTGTAGGGGGGGGGGGTTGATTTGGGGCGGGGGCAAAGCTCAGAATCAGCCTTCAATCAGAGTCCCAGCGACTGCCGGTTTACAAACATGTCCTCGTGTTGTCAGCTTCAGCATTCACATCCAATCCAAAGTTTTCCAAAACGTCTTATGGCGATTGTTGGTTGTTAAACCGAACGTTTAGAGGACGACGCAGTTTCATCGTGGTTATGCAATATCGCGCCGTTCGTTCCTTTCACACTAAACCACCAACAAACTGAATCTTCTTACGTCCCAGGGCGTCCGATTCCAGATCTTTAAACTGCAGTTCCAGCGTCAGTTTTTTTTCCCCCTTCTCTATAAAACAGTCTCTGGACTGGAAAAAACAAGCGCGATTCAGTGGAACAGAGAGAGAAGAATGGAGAAAAGGGTTAGAAGAAAATTTCAATGTGTTACTCAAGCTGCGAAGCGAGAGGTTTGCCAACACTCAGGAGAGGAGAGTCGTGGATCGCCTTTCTTTGTAGAAGGAAGGGCGGGGGTGGTGGAGCTTCTGTTGGCATCGATAGGCATGGGAAGGAGCGAAAAAAAGGAGAAAAGAGAATCAGGATAAGAGAAGAAGGAGTGTTGTAGCAAGCAAGCAAAGAGGGATTATGATTGGCCGAATATACAAAAGGGACCTCCTGTTAGGAACTTCACCCTGACATCATTGCATCTGAATCAAGAGAATGCTATTTTTTTTTTTTTAAGCCTTTTCCTTCCCCTTTAACTTTACATCTGAACAGACCCCTTAAATCTGCAAAATGTTTTATAGAATGCAGGGAAATACGTGAGGATAATTAACATAGAAATACACACATTCTGCAGGCACCCGAACATCCGACGTGATAGAACTATAAACGCTCACACTACCAGCTATGGAAACAGATTACAGTAGAAGAACAGCACATCACATTAAAAACATAAAATTTGTAAACAGTAAACTTTTATCATATTTAAAGGGCAAGTAACCCTAACAAAAATTTATTTTGAATAGTTGAGACTTCACGAGGAGTGTATTTAGATTATCTTCCAACATTTCTTGCAAACTTTGTTGCAGTGGGAGCTGCCCATACAGGATTTCCCAGAGCAACCCGTTGACAGGCCACACTCCCCCCGGCTGATGTCACAATTCCTTGGTTTATAGTTAAGTCTCATGCACCTACGCTCATTTTCGAGCGAGGACCGACCCTCGACGGTCGCGCGCTACCGCAATGAACGCCCGTTTCAGGCGAGCAGAAAATCGTCCATGTGTAGGGTTTGGTCCAGGGGTCGTTCGCCGATCTGCGGAACATATACACCGGACGATTCTTGCCGAGACTGCCCGCTTCATTACCGTGTAGCGAGCGGCCGTTCATCAAGGGTCTTTTCTTCTTTGGAATGAGCGTTGGTACGAGCCGTAAGTGTAACCATGTAGAAAGATTTTTAGAATATCTTACTTTAGTTGTAGTTAAGGACAAAACTCCACCAAACACTAAATATAAATAAATGGTATAAGGTAAGCTAATTTCTAGATTCACTTGCCCTTAAAAAGTTACCAACAAATCTTAAAAGGGTTAATGAGCCACAAACACTGAGTGGGGAGGTTGTTGTTGTGTCATTTAGGGTGGGGTTGGTTTCACCAGGTGAGATGTTGTGTATTGTAATGTAAATTGCACGTGTAACCGTTACAATACAGGGCGTGGACAGGGTAATAGAAATGCAAACTCACAACCAGAAACTAGCCCTGTAACGATATAGACCTAGCCTATTGGCAGCATGGAATGTGAGGCAGCAACCAGTGTGGCAGCTCCCCAACAAACTCACCACAGAGTCATGTAATCTTAATACAAGAACTCAATGTATGATATGACAGAGGGACCGGTTTGGACTGCTTTAAAGGTTTGCATAATGTGGATGAAGCCAATAAAAGGGCACGGCGAGAGATTTTAAAAGTTGAGTTACAGAAACCTGGATGAAATTCATTATTATCGTGTTCAGGTTCACACGAGTGATTTATTAATAGATTTTATTTTATTTATTATGGTCTATTGTAATTAAATGGAATTATAGTGAAGATGACATCACACTGGACAGTGAATGTTTCTGGTATGACAATTTGGTGGTAAATAAAGTTTGGGAATTGTTAAATCGCTCACACTTTAGGAATACCAAGTTGGGAAACTAAATGGCAATCAATGTCACGCGGAACATGGACATCTGGTTGGACAATCGGTGGGTTAAGCTTCGGTAATGTAAAAGTGAAAAAACAGTGAATAATTGTCCAGCAGAATCCATAATATATATATATATTAAATTCAAAATAATTAGTTAAATATGTTAAGGAGTCTCCTCCCACTGTATTTCATCCTATAGTAAGGAGTCTCCACCCACTGGATTTCATCCTATAGTAAGGAGTCTCCTCCCACTGGATTTTTGTGTCACTTTAAGATTCACACCAGTAACGTCTCTATAGTCCCAGTGCCATGACTGAGAGACACCAGAAATGTCTTCATCGCCCCCTTACCCCTATCCAGTCATCGTAAGAACAATATGGGGCTGTATTCTCAGTAGGATCCAGCAGTTAAACGTTAAAGGGTTAACCTGTTGTGCTCTGAGCTCCTCACACCAGACAAACCCACAAATGTCAAACGTGTGTAAAGGGGACGATGAGAAAAGTGAAATAGTAATATGTATTAGAGGATGTCCGTTGTAAGGTGTGGAAAGTTATGTATCCCTTTAAGAAGGGAGATTGTAAAAATGTCTGACTGTCCCCTTTGATTGTTGCAGGGAGTTCACGAGTCGAAAGGGGTGACAGAGCGTATCTGAACCTGGAGACCCTCATACAGAAAGTCGTCTCCCCCTATCTGGGCACTACGGACTCTATTCCAATGAAGGCCCTCCGTCACTCTTCGTGTATCTTAGGTATGGACTGCTACATTACAATAAACTACAGTTCCCAGCATTCTTTGCTAAATAGTTTGTGCTTCTGTTAGGAGAAAGGTTTACACAAGAACTGAATAGGGGGGATTAGCACAGATATACTGCCATCTAGTGGCTGCTCTGTCAATGACTGAAAACCTCAATAGTATCTGTGATTCTGTCTCTGAAATGCCAAATCCATCAGTTCTCATGAACATTGGCCTGGTTGCATTGAGACATTCCAGGGCCCCATTTCGTATCATTGTGTTGTGTATATGGTAAAAACATAGGGGACTGAACGGAGCCGCTGGGGTTTTTCCATATGCTTCAGACAAAAAGTATAAATGGTACACCAGCGCCACCTATGATCCTTTTTGAGAAATGCAGCAAACTGAACAATCTCTCTATATCATTATTTTGTGTCCAAACAGAAAAACGCATGTTCAGACGTTGCCCAAATCGGGGGAGATCTTACGAAGAACCCAGTAGTCCGATCGAAAAAGCTAAAAACAACCTCTTCTGACGCCAGTCGCGGAATATGAAACGGAGACCACGGGACCAGCGGCGGTGGAATCCGGAGACACTCGTTGTCCGAAATGATTCGCTCCTGGAAATTCGGGATTCTCTGCCCTGGACTCCATGTCGCCCACGAGAACGGAGGAAGAGGCAGAGACCCCCGAAATGGCAACGTCCAGTTCCCCCCAACTCACAACGCCAACGAAACCCAACAGGGACTGTTCGGCGCCCAACCAAGATCCACGGACAACTTGTCCAGAGACATCGCCCTGCACCCGCCGCCTTCTACCAGCCCTGAAACTATAGTGGATCAGATCTTGGAATCTATAGACTCGGACTCGGAAGGGATTTTTATCAATTTCGGTCGAGGATGTTCAAAGTCCTCAGGCTACACCGTGGACATCAACCGGCAGGCCTATGTGAACTGGTTTATTTCACTGACTTATTTTTTACCTTTAAGACACGTAAGACTGGTCATGTGAAAAGGTACAAAAGATACCTGTGCTACTATAGTGCGTATAAAGTTTTTTTTTATAAAGTTTTTTTTTTTTTTTAAATTGAAAGTAGATGGGGAAGGGATTGGTACTATCATTTCTATGAGGAAAATCTGCCAGGCTTCCTCAGTGCTTCAGTCCTATCTTTAATACAGGAAAGTCCAGGACACTAACCTGGCAGATTAAAACTGTATGTGCTGTAGCTCCTAAACAAAATTATATTTTGGAGGTAGGAATAATCAGTCCAACCTACTGATCCAGGTAATTTCATTTAAAAGTACATTTTTTACAGTGTAGTTATCCTTTAATCTGTAGCAGCGAATCAGATGTTACCTTACTGAGTAACCCTGTAAGAAGCCAACATTTGACTGGGGCTGCAAATGAGTAGAGATGTTCGAAACTGTTGAGTTTCATTCCGTTTTCGAATTTTCTAAATTTTCAGAAATTTCAAAAGTTCGAAAAATTGAGTTTTCGATTTTCGAAAATCGTCTACTTTCAATTTTCGATAAAAATCGAAAATCTAAAAATCCGGGTTACGTGAAAATCGGGACTTGAAACCCTCAGATTCGATTGGAAACTGGGTTTTCGAACCCACATTACATCTCTATAAATGAGCACAGGGCGCCTCTAATTTCATCATTTCGTAGCGCTGGTGCCAGAACAAAATAAAACAATAAACGGAGGATGGAGAGATTTTATATAAAGAGAAAAATAAAGTGTTTTAAATGGGAAATTTACTGTAGCATCACATTAACCCTCGCGGGTTGGTTGCCTAAAGCTTCATACAGACGTCCGATTTCACACAGACCCCCAAACGCATCCACACGCGCCCCGAACAGCCCATAGTCGCATGTGTGTATGCGTTCGGTCATGAGTTGTTGTTGTAGGTTGGGTAACACCAAGCCGGTATGTTAGGGAATCACATCAGATATTGAACAGATAATTCACAGCCGATTACCTTTCCAGGTGATGGTAGTTAAAGGACCAGCTACCCCCGAACCCGAGTTTGGCATTATAAAAATCTTCCAAAGATGCCCCTGAATGGACCTGACCTCGCCCATCTGCCACGCTAGTTCTCTGCTCTGCTGAATTACTACCTGGTTGTGGCGTCCGTCAATGGCCAATTACCTGTCAGCCACGACCAGGAAGCGTCTCAAAGCAAGCTCGTAGCACAGCAGGGATGGAACCCGGCAGCGAGGCACAGGTCAGTAGTCAAGTCCTTCAGGGGCATCTTTGGAAGTTAAAAAGACAGGACATGCCCTTATAGCAAAAAAACGGGTGACCTGTCAAATACCTCTCCGCAACCCCAACTGCTATTTTTACCAGTTTATTACATGTGTTTGTAACCAGATATTTAATGATAAGTTCTATTCCTTTCTGGCAAAATTTTGCCCCCTCCCTCTGCTCAGTGAGCTTTTTATAAGCTGAGGTGTGCAGAGGGATGCAGCAGGTGAAACAGTCAACACATGGTTGTGATGTAATTGGAGGGAGGAGCCAGCTTACTCTACCAGAATGGGGACAATAATTATCCTTAAATATCTGGTTAGTTATGCAGGTAATAAAGTGCTGGATATATCAGTTGGGGGTGGGGGCAGGTAACTGACAGTGACCATTTTATTGTTGTAAGGGTGGACATTTTCTTTAATCTGCAATTTTCCCTCATTTTGTTTCAAGGGAAACAGTATGGCAGCTCCCACAAATTACCTAAATACAAATTACAATTATTTGTTGAGAGAGATTTTGTCAACAGATGAAATACAAATTAATTGCCTTGATTTGATTATTTGTATCAGGTGCTTGAACAAAGGTAAAGGACAAACTGCTGGTTAAAATGAATATCACATTTGTCTGTCTAAGTAATTACAAACCAATGATACACCGGTGTGAATGAAATGAAACTCTCCAGCCATTCTAGCCCCTCCCACAACTCAGACCACAGACTCTGACATGCTCAGTGTGCTTTGCACAGGAGAATGATGAACGTCCAATTAGTTACTTTGTACTCCCTGTGACATTGCATCTCAGCCAATCACAGGCAACGCTGCAGGTCCGGCCCCTTCTGCAGCTTCCATGCACGAGAAATGGGAGAGAATCAGAGGGAACGAAGTCTGGTAAGTAGGTTAACAGCAGTTTGAAAAGTAAGAACCTTGTGAGGTCGAGGTTTTGGGGGGTAATTAGCATAATACTGAAAGTTGTTTGTGGGCAGTGGACACCCTTAATTAATATTAATTTTTGATGATCCAATAGCAATGTGTCCTTTCTGTCAATCTTTCATATAAACCAGGGGATTGTTCTAGAGCGTCCTCACCACATCAACCAGCTCTTCATCAGGGAGGAATTCCTGCCTTCTCACCCCATCATGGGGGGATTCCTGCCTTCTCACCCCATCATGGGAGGGATTCCTGCCTCTGCCCCATCATGAGAGGGATTTGCCTTCTCGCCCCATCATGAGGAGGGATTCCTGCCTTCTCGCCCATCATGAGAGGATTCCGCCTTCTCGCCCCATCTTGGGAGGTATTCCTGCCTTCTCGCCCCATCCTGGGAGGGATTCCTGCTTTCTCGCCCCATCTTGGGAGGGATTCTGCTTCCGCCCCATCAGGAGGGATTCCTGCCTTCTCGCCCCATTTGGGAGGTATTCCTGCCTTCTCGCCCCCATCCTGTGAGGGATTCCTGCTTTCTCGCCCCATCCTGGGAGGGATTCCTGCTTTCTCGCCCCATCCGGGAGGGATTCCTGCTTTCTCGCCCATCATGGGAGGGATTCCTGCCTTTCGGCAACATAGACAGTGATTGGCTCCTGGAAAACTGCGCAAATGACGCAACTATATAAACCTCACACAAACCATTCATACATTACTGCAAATCCCTTTAAGACGTAAATGATACATAGCGCCCATTGATACATAGGGCTATATTATAAAGCCGGTTATTGCAATTAGCAATACAGCATGTACGATAATTTAGACCATGGCAGTAAATGTATGACCACAGTCGTACATAAGCTGAACATTCATTAATAAATATTCAGTTGTAGAATACCATGCGGGAGTAAACTACCACAATGATATTCTATGGGAATCGTAAATCTATGATTTATGATCGTTATCAGTAATTTACGATAAGATGAAAATCAGGATGAAATCTGGTGGGAGGAGACTCTTACTATAGAATGATATCGGGGGGAGGGACTCCTTACTATAGAATGATATCCGGTGGGAGGAGACTCCTATATAGAATGAAATCCGGTGGTAGGAGCCCTTACTATAGGATGAAATCCGGTGGGAGGAGACTCCTTACTATAGGATGAAATCTGGTGGTAGGAGACTTCTTACTATAGAATGAAATCCAGTGGTAGGAGACTCCTTACTATAGGATGAAATCCGGTGGGAGGAGACTCCTTACTATAGGATGAAATCTGGTGGTAGGAGACTCCTTACTATAGAATGAAATCCGGTGGTAGGAGACTCCTTACTATAGGATGAATCCGGGGGGAGACTCCTTAAATAGGATGAAATCTGGTGGTAGGAGACTTCTTACTATAGGATGATATCCAGTGGGAGGAGACTCCTTACTTAGGATGTAATCCGGTGGTAGGAGACTCCTTATATAGAATGATATCCAGTGGGAGGAGACCCTTACTATAGAATGAAATCCGGTGGTAGGAGACTTCTTATAAGAATGAAATCCGTGGGAGGAGACTCCTTACTATAGGATGAAATCTGGTGGTAGGAGACTCTTACTATAGGATGATATCCAGTGGGAGGAGACTCCTACTATAGGATGTAATCCGGTGGTGGAGACTCCTTACTAGAATGATATCAGTGGGAGGAGACTCCTTACTATAGAATGAAACTGGTGGTAGGAGACTCCTTACTATGGATGAAATCCGGTGGAGGAGACTCCTTACTATAGGATGAAATCTGGTGGGGGAGGAGACTTCTTACTATAGAATGAATCCAGTGGTAGGAGACTCCTTACTATAAGATGATATCCGGGGAAGGAGACTCCTTACTATAGAATGAAATCCGTGGTAGGAGACTCCTTACTATAGGATGAAATCCGGTGGGAGGAGACTCCTTACTATAGGAGAAATCCAGTGGGAGGAGACTCCTTACTATAGGATGAAATACAGTGGGAGGGGACTCCTTACTATAGGATGAAATCTGGTGGGAGGAGACTCCTTACTATAGGATGAAATCCAGTGGGGGAGGACTCCTTACTATAGGATGAAATCCAGTGGGAGGAGACTCCTACTATAGGATGAAATACAGTGGGAGGAGACTCCTTACTATAGGATGAAATCCAGTGGAGGAGACTCCTTACTAAGGATGAAATCCAGTGGGAGGAGACTCCTACTATAGGAAATCCAGTGGGAGGAGACTCCTACTATAGGATGAATACAGTGGGGGGAGACTCCTTACATTAGGATGAAATCCAGTGGGAGGAGACTCCTTACTATAGGATGAAACCAGTGGGAGGAGACTCCTTACTTAGGATGAAATCCAGTGGGAGGAGACTCCTTACTATAGGATGAATACAGTGGGAGGAGATCCTTAATATAGGATGAAATACAGTGGGAGGAGACTCCTTACTATAGGATGAAATCCAAGTGGGAGGAGGACTCCTTACTATAGGATGAGTGGAACTATAGAGACGTATCCTTGGTGTAAAATGTCTTAGAAGTGACACAACCTCATGCATTTCCTAACATCGTAGCAAACCTCATGTTTAAAGGTCTTTGACTTCCTGTCAATATCTGTGAACTTTGTCAGTTTTCTCCTGGTCATCACAAGATCTGATCAGTCTACTGTCTATTGACCGACAAACAGAAACTGTCCTCTTCCCGTAAAGGTTCTACATCGAGATTTACTATGTTTCATGTTACTAATAAAACACCTGTAAGGATTTATGGCTTGTTCACACCTACGACATTGTTACAGTCCAGTTTTAAAAAGCTACCAGGGAAATTACAGAGTAAATCGCAAAATCAAACTGTCACAGGGGCCGAGTTTAAAGGCAAGTCCTCCTCAACCATCTTTAAGTGTTTAAAGCCCACCTAAGCCAAAATTTTCTATACTATCCCAAAAAATGCTTTATTCTTACTTACACGGTCGCGATTCTTCATCCACACGGCCACTAAGCCACCTCCTCTGCTGCTGTGAAAAAAGGTATGTTCACCTAATAAGAAAATCTATATAGAGTAATTCATACCCAAACCCCAATAGTTAGAAATCTGTAGAGATGTAAGACTGAACCTGTTATACAGTTAAATTATTCTTCTTCCCCTCGCTCTGCCTCTCAAAGGTTTCTGTTCTCCTCTCTCCCAAGCTCTTTTACAAGCTGCGCACGGGCTGAGAGGATGACTCGGGAAAACATTCAGTTCATTGCTGGATGTCATCGTTTACATTCATGACTGACAGCTGCTACTGGTAGAACCAGGAAGCAGAAAGAGAGGGAACCAGAACATTCAGACAACAGTTCAGTGTTAGTCTTACATCACTCTCAGTTTCAAACTATTGCAGTTTTGGGGGGGTCACTTTACCTGTATACGCAATTTTTTTCACATTATTGAAGAAGGTAAAGGAGGTGTTTGTTCACCAATTTTAATCTAACAGGAGCTGGGAATGAAGTGGCATGGCACGTATAGTGAAGTATCACCCGGAGCATTTGGACCCAAGCGCGTGATCACACTCACAGTGCCAGTTTAATGCTTCCGTCGTTCCTGGCTCCTGGATCGGCGTGTAAATCATGTTGTGAACTGACATGCCCTTAAATTTGATAGTGAATTAACGCCTGGGTTCTGTTCACTTACCTGCAATATGAGTAAGCATTTGGATGATGGAGGCGGGAACGTGCGCGGGGGCGCAACAGTATAAGGCATCTCCAGTTGAGGTTGAGGGTTATTAAATGTTCCCCGGAAATGCAGCAAGGCCAGTTTGGCGGATGGAAGGTTCCTTTCCCCTAATCGTAAATCAAAATAACACAGACAAAAACCAATGGGAACCCATAAAACCATCAAGGGAACTGTCATTCCTTTACAAGCCATGTCCATAAAAAGGAAGTACATGAAGGCTTCCCCCCACAAGAAAGTATTAAAGGGACAGCTTATGTTGAGCTGGAGAATAATCCCGTGTATATATACTGTAATATGTTCAATGAAAAGGTCTAACCTAAGTAATAGCAGCCCATAACATGACCAGACAAAAACATGCCGTGTTTATGCATCTTTAAGAAAAAAACGTGACTTATCAATTCAATCCACCCCGCGATAAAAGGTCAGATGTCTGGCGATTTGTCAGGACTGAAGAGATTCCTGAACTTTGCAAATCTTGGTCCCGCCTCGAGGAACCGCGAATTTTCGGAAAATCGAAAATCCACGAGCGAACCCTTTAGAAATGAAAATATCCTCGAAATTACGAGATCCCTCGTATTTCTGAAAATCGAGAAATTTGGTAATTGTCAAAAACTTCGAAAATATGTATTTTCGAATAATAACGAGAAATCCTCGTATTTCCAAAACATTTTCGAAAATCTTATTTCCCGGAAAATCCGCCCGTTGCTAACGATAAACTCCCGGCGGATCATAATCCGGATTCGGATCCGGTGAACCGCCATCCCTAGTCAGGACCTTCCTATGAGGGGTTCCTTTGATGTGCATACTTTACTTTATGTTTATAAACATATACACTGCACAGAATGCTATAATTATATAACGGGGGACTAGAATGGTACATTCATCGTTTCTCTTTGAAGTTCGATTGGCAGTATCTAATCGCGTCTACAAATGAAACAGGTCATTTTCCCAGGACTCCTTCGTGCCCCCATGTCCCATTTTTGTCCTAGGTGGAACAGTTCGTTTGAAAGGATTTTATTACCTGTATCAGGTTAGAATATGGCCTGAAGCATCGTCCGCAAACATCACGAACAAGAAAAATAAAAAGTCCCACGTCTTCCTGCTAAAATCCAGAAGCTCTCTTTGCCCTGGATATAAAAAAGTCAACTTAACTCATCATTTATAAGGTTTTGTATCCCCTGTAGCTCAAAAAGAAACAAAAGCTTTGCTTGTTAACTATTGTACGCAAATCTACCTAAACTACACCCTACAGAACTAAAAAACATTGATAAAGACCCTGGCATTCCTATGCCGCTAGCTAGACCCGCACCTTCCTGTGGCTTAACGGACCTTTTAGTTCTTTAGTGGGAGCGCACTTCATTTAAGCCTGCATCTCCTTGCTCCCCTGTGTAATTACCCTTTCCTCTTGGTGCCCCTTCCTCCCCTCCTCAGCAAGTTTTTCCGCATTCCCCCCTTTTGCGCTTTCTATAAGTCCCCCAAACAAATTTCCGCCAATCTCCCCTCTGCCAATCCGCGTTCAACAGTAAAGTCCTGATCACGGGTCAAAACTCCTCCGATTGTAATATTATAAAGTTCGATGGATTAACTGCTGGATGAAGACAACTAAGAACGTTTAAGACAAGCGATATCAAGACCTGACTAAACGTTATTTAAAAACCCAATCGATTACCCCTAACCCTTAACGTTACTGTACCCCATGCTACCTTACCCTCAACCTTTCCCTAACCTTAACCTAACCCTAACCTTAACCTTAACCTTAACCCCTAACCCTACCCTAACCTTATCCCATGCCCAGCCCCTATCCCTTACTTAACCCTAACTTATAATTTACCCTAACCTTAACCCTAATCCCTAACCTTATTCCTAACCCTACCTTAGCCCTAACCTTATTCCCTAACCCCCAACCCTTATCACCTTACCTAACCCTAAACGTATACAGACCCTTAACCTGTACCCCACCTTAACGTATGTCTTTATACAACCTCCAATCTACTACTCCAACCCTAATCTTACCCTATCCAACCTTATCACCTATCACCAAACCTTGCCCCCTCAACCCTAGCCCTTAACTTTTACTCCAATCCTAATCTAACCTTATCCCTAAACTTCATATTCAATTCTCTGTGGAAAATGAAAACATTAGAGCATTAGTTTGTACATTGTCTCCAGGGATAATGATGTCCCCTGTATTATGATGCCATCTCGTCCTGCTTTTAAATCCCATTGCAATGTCCACTTAACTTGAAGAATATTCTGTAAAAAATGTCCCAGTTCACTTCTTAACAGTATGGCTGACAAACGAACAAATTACTGAAAACATTTGAATCTCCCTTATCTCATTCTATTAAAGTCTCTCAATCTTGGCTTGAGGACCCTTTCTTCATTCATGCAAATAAGGGGAAAGAGACATTTCCATGTTTCCACAAGTAGCCTGAAAGTCAATGCTAAACTTTCTTGAGGTTTTAACCGCCTTACACACACGGAGGGGCAGTTGTAGACCATTTGAGAGATGTAAATTCTTCCTTGCAACTGGTAAATTGTCCGTTAATACCAGACCTCAACCCCAACTGATATATCCATAACTTTATTGCCCGCTTACGAACCAGATCTATTAAATCTTTGTCCCCTATTGGGTGTAAGCCGGCTCCACCCTCCCATGGTGTCAATCAGGCTGTACTGTGACAATCACAACCATGATTGAACTGCTGTTTCACCTGGCTGTCTTTCTGCACTGTCCTCAAGCTTATAAAAAGCTCATTGCGCAAGGGAGGAGCCGAGATACTTACCAGTAAAGAATGAACTTATCATTCAATTCGTTGTTACAAATACATTGTAATACAACCGGTAAGAATAGCAGTGGGGGTTGGGTGGTCAGAAACTACAAGTTCTTCTCCTCCTTTAATAAACCATAACCACTGTTCCAATTTGGACCACAACTGTAAGTCATCTACTTAATTGGAATCTATTGATTGTGTGTCAAGCATGTTTTTTAAGTGAATCCAGAAGGATTTTTCCATCCCTAGGGAACCAATAGGAGTTATGACAGACCCCACCTGTACTCCAGTATTATTAATTATACATTGTTCTTGGCTTTTGCTTTCTTTTACAGGTGATTTGACTATGAATGGTTCCAGGTTTTATCATTTACAGGGTTATTCAATAAAAGTTCTTATCGTTCAGAAATGGTGCTAATTTTGCCCCAACCACCATCAGTAATTTAGCTTTCAAATATTAAGTAATATCTGATTGGTTGGGGCAAAATCAGCACCAATTTTTATGATAAGAACTTTTATTGATCTCCCTGTTTACCACTTCAACCAGCTTCCTTTACCTTCATTGTTTAATGGGATTTTCACATTGATTTGCACGAGTGACTTTTCCTCTTCGTAAGGCTGCTAAGTTTGGATCTAAGGGACCCATACATAATCCCAATGCGCCGGTTGTATTATGACGTTTTTGCTTTGCAGCAGGAGGCAGACGACTCCCTGATGGCCAATTTGCAACGTTGTGTGATGTTTTTAAATCGTTGTATTGGTTGAATCTGCCATTTGAATGGATAAACGATCCACTGCTCTGTAATTACCTGGACAACATGAATTTCCTGACGAGTTTTAATGGGAACAAGTTAAAATCCGATTCTATGGACTTATTCACCCGCCGACGGACGTCAGCCGCTCCTATGGAGTTTGTTTCTAGATTGGAAATTGCTGTGTGTTTGTTTTGTCTTCCACGCGACAATCCACGGCAAATCACGCCCGGGTTTAAAGCTGGGTACACACATTACCGATTTCTGAAAGATGACAGTGCATCTGCAGATCCTGTCTGGCATCTTTCAAGATCTGCATACAACTCAAGTCCCGAGCAATTCCCAATAACATCAAAGGTCGAACTCTCGGGTACTGTGTGTTTCCTCCATCGGCCCGCTAAGACTCTATAGGGAATCGTAGTGGCGGAGCTGAGATTTTCGGTCTTTCCCGAAAGCGTTCGCCGGCCCGATTGTTCTGCTGGCCGTGCACTTGTTGGGGAAACGAAGGTACACACATTAAACGATAAAAGCCCAAAAATACCGTC
Organism: Hymenochirus boettgeri; assembly: GCA_019447015.1. NCBI lineage: Eukaryota > Metazoa > Chordata > Amphibia > Anura > Pipidae > Hymenochirus > Hymenochirus boettgeri. Next base: position 9,739,270 of record CM033471.1, on the reverse strand, counting down.
GATCCGTCTTCCTGCGATTTACTAATGTGCATGCGTCCATTTGCCTTCGTTTTGTCATTTAGGCTTTCTCTCGCACAATTGCATGGGTTTCTCTTTGAAAATAGCAAAAAGCAATGCGCTATAGAACCGCGAAACAACGTTAGACAATTTACCATCTTTACACAGTCACGATCTTCCTATTAAAATGCCTGATTTGTAAACAACAGCAATCCCAACAATATTATGCTTTGTTTTGTCTGACTTGTACGACTGAAATCTTGGTCGGTAGCCTGATCGATCACTCAATTTCTTTGTCATCGGTGTATGGGCCCATTTCTAACCCAATATTACTCGCTGATGTAAGGAATTTTCAGGTACTAACAGCTTTAAAAGCCTTTAAAAAAAATGGAAGGAGATTTTAATCCCACCAAAAAATCCATTCATAACCATGGCTACTCGCCTTCCATAGTCATAACCAATCTAATTGAAACACTTTTACTACTAAAAGGTGTAATCAAGGACCCACGTAGTATCATTTCTGGTTCCTTTGTTATAACACAGCTGTGTTTAGATTGTACAATCAGAGTGTCCTTTTTATTACAAACGATCTGCGGTAAGATTGTACAATCAGATTGTCCTTTAATACAGAGTCGGCGGTAAGATTGTGACAATCAGATTGTCCTTTTATTACCAGCTGTGGTTAGAATGGTGCAATCGTAGTGGTCCTTTTATTACAAACAGCTGGTAATATTGTCAATCAGATTGTCCCTTTTATTACACACGCTGTGGGTTTAGATTGTACAATCAGAGTGTCCTTTTATTAACACAGCTGTGGTACTGTGTACAATTAGTATTGTCCATTTATTATACAGCGTGGTAGAGTGTACATCAGAGTGTCCTTTTCTATTACAACAGCTGTGGTAGAGTTGTCACAACTAATATCTCCAGTTCCATGTAAATTATCCATCTGGAAAGTTGACATTTCCTCCCCAGTAAAACTTCTTCTTCTGTCCGTGGACGTAATTTCTTGTTTCCTCGGTGAGATTTACGATTTCCTTGGAATTTTCCGGAGATTCCCTCCTGTTATCAGATGAACGATGATCTCTTTTTTATTATTCCATAGACTTCCCATCATCCCCCAGCCCAGACATGGTTACAAAAGGTGAACGTTTGTAGGTTTAGAGCAAAAAGGGGCTTAATTATGTGCCTTTTAACCCGTTTGTGAAGATCGCATCGTACCAATTTATCGAGCCGTTTTTGTCACATGACTCCCGACGCTTCGTTTAGACTGTAGAGTTTGGTCGGCCAGCCCTTTCTTCTGAATGCATTCCACCGATTTACCCCGTTCTGTATACTGAAAGAAAACAGATAGATTGATATCAGAGACACGCAGCGCTTTGGCAATCATGGGATTCTGTTTCTTAGACACCATTATTCCGTCTCCATACATTCAGACTCTACAGAATAACGTTATCACCTATATTCCCATGAGATGCGGAAATGGCATCAGATAACAGTCCCCCTGTACCGCATTCCCACTGGAAAGTTACTGCAAACACTTGCTATGGTAGGGGGTGGTGACGGTTGTGATGGTTTTAATTAAATTCCAATAAAACAGTCATTGCGTTTTGGTGTTTCCAAAATTAAAAGCTAAAAAAGTAAATGAATTACAATGGGTGTGGAACCCGTCGATCCAGCGGGATTGGCCCTTTAATCTCGCTAATCGCTTATCCCCCTAAACATTTATTAACTATGCTTTCTTTGACATTCCTCAATGTAACAGTAAAATCCCACGACTTTGCAAAAAAGGAATTTTTTTTGAACATAAAAAGTACTGAGCTCCAATCATATTATATTTACCTTTTTATATTATTTATAGCCCCATCCCCATTTAGTTATTATAGCCCCGCCCCATTTGATTCATAGCCCCTCCCATTTGATTAAATAGCCCCTCCCTCCCATTTAGTTATTATAGCCCCTCCCCATTTGGTTATTATTGCCCCTCCCCATTGGTTATTTAGCCCCCTCCCTCCCATTTGGTTATTAAGCCCCGTCCCCCATTTGGTATTATAGTCCCTCCCCAATTTGGTTATTACCTGCCCCTCCCCATTTATATTTATAATAGCCCCTCCCCCATTGTTATATATGCCCCTATATATTTTTTTTTATCTTAACTGGGAAAGTACAATGTTATGAAAACACAATACAAAAAGCCAGTGCTTGACATGTGAAAATGAATGTGATCACTTAAAGGATACGACAAGGTTCATACAACCTCCCAGGCAGTACTTGGTGTACATGATTACATGGCTGCCATTTATAGGGAGTCGGATTCGTACCCAGGGGTGCATCATGTTTCCACGTTTCCTTTCCAGCCAAAAAGCAAAGTGTCTAATGTTCAGCAAAGTAATTGACATTGTTGCATCATGGGAATCCAATCTCTGATTTATTACTAACGATTAAGGAGCCAAAAAAACACGGGACTGGGAAAATTAATCAACGTATAAATGGCTCTTAGTTCTCTGTATTTTATGTTTGGTCAACATATGTCAATTAACGAAGATTGAGGCGTATTAAATCCGCCAGTCCAATTAGCTCAGGTTTTAATGAGGGCGTTAATTGTCGCGCCTGCTCTCCTGCCCTAGAATCGACCTGCGTCGGGGGTGCGAGGGAAACGTACAAAAAGCTGCACATTTACCCGAAAGACTCGAAATCCCAGTTCCAAGTCGTGACTGAACATTCCCTTAATAAAATTATATGGAGCTTCTGGTCAGCGCCATCCCCTAAAAATGACCAGACCAGAAATCCTAAAGATTCAATGGCATATGCCATCAGGTATCATCAATGTATATGCCCACCTGTTAGTAAACCATTGTTAACTAACCATTTGTAACCATCTGGGAAACACTGTAACCATATGGGAATATTGTAACTATCTAGGAACATTGTAACCAGTCTGAGAACCATTGTACTAATCTAGGAACACTGTAAACCAATCTGAAACACTGTAACCAGTCTGGGAAACACTGTAACCATGTCTGAGAACACTGTAACCATTCTGAGAACCTGTAACCATCTGAGAAACAATGTAACCAGTCTGAGAAACAATGTAACCAGTCTGGAAACAATGTAACACTCTGGGAAACAATGTAACCAGTCTGGGAAACATGTAACCAGTCTGAGAACACTGTACCAGTCTGAGAACACTGTAACCATCCCTGAGAACACTGTAACCAGTCTGAGAACACCGTAACCAGTCTGAGAACACCGACCGTCTGAGAACCCCAGTAAACCAGTGTAGAACACCAGGACCGTTAACCAGTTGGGAACACTGTAACCAGTGTGAGAAACACTGTAACCCAGTGTGAGAAACACTGTAACCATCGTGAGAACCAACGAACCGTGGTGAGAAAACACCGTAAACCAGTCTGAGAACACCGTAACCAGTCTGAAGACACCGTAACCAGTGAGAACCCGAACCAGTCCTGAGAACACCGTAACCAGTCTGAGAAAACCGTACCGTCTGAACACCGTAACCATCTGAGAACACCGTAACCAGTCTGAGAACACCGTAACCAGTCTGAGAACACCGAACCAGTCTAGACACCGTAACCAGTCTGAGAAACAACCGTAACCAGTGTGAGAACACCGTAACCAGTGTGAGACACTGTAACCGTCTGAGAACACCGTAACCAGTCTGAGAACACCGAACCATCTTGAGACACTGTAACCAGTGTGAGAACACCGTACCAGTCTGAGAACATGTAACCAGGTGAGAACACTGTTAAACCAGTCTGAGACACTGAACCATCTGAAACACTACCACTAGGAGTAAATCGGAAATAACCTCCTGAATTTCGTTCATTTTCAAGGAAATTCAGGAGAAATCTTTTAATTAATTCAGGGAGTCCACAACGTTCCGCACCCAGACTGATGGTAAGGAGACTGGTACAGACAGAATGTAAATTAATCCCAATATGTCATAAACGTATGGGGCAGCTGTGAAGGGGTTAAGGGTCCTCTGCAGCTGCGACAGTCTCTAAGCAGAAAAGAAACTTTATATCACACATAAAGGAGGAAAGGAACCCTCACATCCTGTGTGTGAACAGCTGAGCAGACTGAGATTAAACCCCTCTGCTACTTCACTGTGATTATACCCAATAGCTCATTCCTGGCAGAGTCTTGATATACACTGCAGAAGGAGGCAATCAAACGGGGGAGACGGGCGGAGTTCAGGGAGATGCCGCCCCCGCGAACCATCACCACTGGGCCGCGGTCTCACCAAAACAGCCTCCTTAACTCAAATGGATTAGTTCATAAACCCAGCAAATTCTTTTCTTTAATCAAATGTACAACGCTGAGCTTTGGCATTCCTACGGGATTAGAGACTTGAGGCAGGACAGGAAGAAAGTTGTTCAGCTGGAGGTCTGTCTACTTAAGTATACAACCAGCAGATCATGGATGTAGGTTCTGCCAGGATGTGTCTTAGGCTGTGTACACACCAGCAATATTATGCCAATCGACGATACTTCAGTGTATCATCCAAAATATCACAGGGTTTTTGACCATGACCGACTGATGGGCGATCGGACACGTCCGAAAACCACGGCGAATAGTGGCCAGGAGTTGCCAACGCTCGTCAGAGAAAGGATCCAACCTGTGTACCATACTTAAGGGAACCAATATGGCAGCTCCCACCCATATGTATAAATATACAGAGAAGGATGTTTCTGTACACACATAATCTATACCCTCACTGTACTGTCTAAGGAAACAAATAGCAGCTCCCACCCATATGTATAAATATACAGAGAAGAATGTTCTGTACACAACAATAAGCTATACCCTCATACTGTACTGTCTAAGGGAAACTAGGCAGCTCCCACCCATATGATAAATATACAGAGAAGGAGTGTCTTTCATACAATATCTATACCCCAAACTGTACTGTCTAAGGAAACAATATGGCAGCTCCCACACCATATGTTATAAATATAAATATACAGAGAGGAATGTTCTGTACACACAATAAGCTATACCATCAACTGTACTGTCTAAGGAAACATATGGCAGCTCCCACCCATATGTATAAATATAAATATACAGAGAGGAATGTTCTGTCACACAATAGCTATACCCTCATTACTGTACTGTCTATGGGAAAACATATGGCAGCTCCCACCCATATGTTATAATATACAGATAAGGAATGTTCTGTACACACAATAAGCTATACCCCATACTGTACTGTCTAAGGGAAACAATATGGCAGCTCCCACCCATATGTATAAATATACAGAGAAGGATGTTCTGTACACCACAATAGCTATACCCTCATACGTAGCTGTCCTAAGGGAAACATATGGCAGCTCCCACTCATATGTATAAATATACAGAGAAGGAATGTTCTGTACACACAATAATCTAACCCTCTTACTGTACTGTCTAAGGGGAACACTAGGCAGCTCCCCCCATATGTATAAATATAAATATACAGAAAAAATGTTCTGTACATACAATAAGCATTACTGTACTGTCTAAGGGAAACCTTTTGCAGCTCCCACCCATATGTATAATATATATACGGAAGGCTGTTCTGTACACACAATAAGCTATACTCTCATACTGTACTGTCTAAGGGAAACAATATGGCAGCTCCCACCCATATGTAAAATATCAAGAAGGAATGTTCTGTACATACAATAAGCTATACCTTCTTACTGTAACTGTCTAAGGGAAACATATTTGCAGCTTCCCACCCATATGTATAAATATACGAGAAGGAATGTTATGTACACACAATAATCTATACCCTCTTACTGTACTGTCTAAGGGGAACAATATGGCAGCTCCCACCCATATGTATAAATATACAGAGAAGGAATGTTCTGTACATACATAAGCTATACCTTCTTACTGTACTGTCTAAGGGAAACAATATGGCAGCTCCCACCCATATTTAAATATACAGAGAAGGAATGTTATGTACACACAATAATCTATACCCTCTTACTGTGACTGTCTAAGGGGAACATATGCAGCTCCCACCCCATATGTATAATATACAGAGAAGGAATGTTCTGTACATAATAAGCTATACTGTACTGTCTAAGGAAAAACTATGGCAGCTCCCACCCATACGTATAAATATAATATACAGAGAAGGAATGTTCTGTACATACAATAAGCTATACCCTCATACTGTACTGTCTAAGGGAAACAATATGGCAGCTCCCACCCATATGTATAAATATACAGAGAGAATGTTCTGTACTACAATAATCTATACCCTCATACCTTACTGTCTAAGGGAAACACTATGGCAGCTCCCACCCATAGGTATAAATATAAATATACAGGAATGATGTTCTGTACACACCATAAGCTATACCCTCATACTGTACTGTCTAAGGGAACATATGGCAGCTCCCACCCATATGTATAATATAAATTACAGAGAAGAATGTTCTGTACACACAATAGCTATAACCCTCATCTGTACTGTCTAAGGGAAACATATGGCAGCTCCCCAACCATATGTATAATATAAATAGCATAAATGAATGTTCTGTACACACAATAAGCTATACCCTCATACTGTAGTCTAAGGGAACAATCTGGCAGCTCCCACCCATATTTATAATATAAAATATACATAGAAGAATGTTCTGGTACACACATAGCTATACCCTCATACTGTACTGTCTCAGGGAAGCAATATGGGCAGCTCCACCCCTATGTATAAATATAATATACAGAGAAGGAATGTTCTGTAACACAATAAGCTATACCCTCATACTGTACTGTCTAAGGGAAACAATATGGCGCTCCCCCCATATGTATAAATATACAGAGAAGGAATGTTTCTGTACATACAATAAGCTATACCCTCCATACTGTACTGTCTAAGGGAACACTATGGCAGCTCCCCCCATATGTATAAATATAAGAAGGAATGGGTCTGTACATACATAAGCATAACCCTCATACTGTACTGTCTAAGGGACAATATGGGCACTCCCACCCATATGTATAAATATAAAATACAGAGAAGGAATGTTCTGTACACACAATAAGCTATACCCTCATACTGTACTGTCTAAGGAAACCATATGGCAGCCTCCCACCCATATGTATAAATATAAATATACAAGAAGGAATGTTCTGTACATACAATAAGCTATACCCCATCACTGTACTGGTCTAAGGGAAACACTATGGCAGCTCCCACCCATAGGTATAAATATAATATCAGAGAAAGGAATGTTCTGTACATACAATAGCCATACCCTCATACTGTACTGTCTAAGGGAAACAATATGGGCACTCCCACCCATATGTATAATATAAATATACAGAGAAGGAATGTTCTGTACCACAAATAAGCTAATACCCTCATACGTGACTGTCTAAGGAAACACTATGGCAGCTCCCACCCATATGTATAAATATAAATATACAGAGAAGGAATGTTCTGTACACAACAATAAGCTATAACCCTCATACTGTACTGTCCTAAGGAAACATATGGCAGCTCCCACCCATATATATAAATATAAATATACAGAGAAGGAATGTTCTGTACACACAATAACTATACCTTCATACTGTACTGTCTAAGGGAAACAATATGGCAGCTCCCACCCATATGTATAAATATAAGAGAAGGAGTTCTGTACACACAATAAGCTATACCCTCATACTGTACTGTCTAAGGGAAAATATGGCAGTCCCCACCCATATGTATAAATATACAGAGAAGGAATGTTCTGTACACACAATAAGCTATACCCCATACTGTACTGCTAAAGGAAAAATAATGGGCAGCTCCCCCCATATGTATAAATATAAATATACAGAGAGGAATGTTTCTGTACATACAATAAGCTATACCCTCATACTGTACGTGTCTAAGGGAACAATATGGCAGCTCCCACCCATAATGTAATATATAAATATACAGAAAAGGAATGTTCTGTACATACAATAAGCTATACCCTCTACTGTACTTCTAAGGAATCAATATGGCAGCTCCAACCCACAATAAGTAGAAATATAAAGAGAATGAATATTTTCCAGCCCTGCTAGATGGTAAGTCTCGGCCTGACAGTTGGTTAAAGGGAAATTAAAACTCATTTTATTCTGTAGACTTAAGGCAAGCTACTATGATCTTTACTTCTTATTGATTTGCTTGTGTACCCTACAGTAATTACGCCATGTTCCTATATCCCTCCTTGGGCAATATCCGCAGAATTACGGAACTTTGTTACTTTCTATCTTCATGGCCTCTGTGATTTATAACATTGTATAGATAAGGAGAATGAAATTCAATGTAAGGGCCACATGATGTACAATGAACCTGGGAGGCCTATTGGCAGAGAGCATTTCTATTGGCTGCGATAGTCACATTCTATTTCCGTGACAATAAATAAACAGCTCACTCCTCTACCTTCCCTTCCATGCTTACTGCAAGGTGTGATGGAGACTAAAACTATTAAAGGGGAAGTAAACTGTTTATAATGTTCCTTCATTTTATGTTTTGATTTGATAAAAAAAAGGTTTTCAAATAGTGATTTGTTATTTCTGTATCTTTATTAATCAATCAATCGGCCTAATCTTGTATCCCATTTATTCTTAATCGTCCATCAGTTCAGGGTAAGTATAGGCGAACATCTTTTGTATTTGCAGGGCAATTTTTGGTTGGCAGGCTAACTGGCCCTTTAAATGATTAGTTTTAAAATATGGAAACATAGAAATAAAACATAAAGTGTATTAGTGATACAGATAAACCCTACCCAGTGGGTACCAGTCATTAACCCCCCAAAAACTACCCAAGCAATGCCCGTCCCCTACCTGTTCCAGGTGGCATTAGCGCCTGCCCGTTTCTGCTGCGTCCCCCTCTCGTCCAACGGCGTCTGCTGCTCTCTTTTCCCCAGGTCACTGAGGTCGGCGAACTCATGAATTTCGACCTGCGAAGAGTCTCTCATTGTCAAAGCGCGTCTGGACATTTGCTAAAGGAAAACTAGCCTGCAAGCTCTTTGTAATTTGTATTGTGGTTAGGGTGTGTGTTGTGGGTGTGTAGGGGGGGTGGGGGTTGGATTTGGGGCGGGCAAAGCTACAGATCAGCCTTCAATCAGAGTCCCAGCGACTGCCGGTTTCAAAACATTCCTCGTGTTGCTACAGTTCAGCATTCTACATCTCAATCCAAAATTTTTCCAAAAACGTCTTATGGCGATTTGTTGGGTTAAACCCGAACGTTTAGAGACGAACGCATTTCATCGTGGTTATGCAATATCGCGCCTGTTTCGTTCCTTTCACACTAAACCCCCAAAACTGAAATCTTCTTACGTCCAAGGCGTCGCTTCCAGATCTTTAAACTGCAGTTTCCAGTCGAGTTTTTTTTTCCCCCCTTCTCTATAAAACAGTCTCTGGACTGGAAAACGAACCACGGAAGTTCGTGAAACAGGAGAGAAGAATTGAGAAAGTAGAGAAATGTTCAATGTGTTACTCAAGCTGCGAAGCGAGATGTGTGCAAACACTCACGGAGGAGAGTCGTGGATCTGCCTTTCCTTTGTAGAAGGAGGGAGGGGGTGGTGGAGCTTCTGTTGGCATCCGATAAGCATGGAAGGGAGCGAAAAAAAGAGAAAAGAGAATCAGGATAAGAGAAGGAGGTGTAGCAAGCAGAGGTTATGATTGGCCGAAATATACAAAGGACCCTCATTTGTGAAACTTCACCCTGACATCATTTGCATCTGAATCAAGAGAAATGCTATTTTTTTTTTTTTTAAAGCCTTTTCCTTCCCCTTTAACTTTAAAATATGAACAGACCCCTTTAAATCTGCAAAATGTTTTATAGAATGCAGGGAAAACGTGAGGATCATTAACATAGAAATACACACATTCTGCAGGCACCCGAACATCCTACGTGTATAGAACTATAACTCTCACACTACCAGCTATGAACAGATACAGTAGAAGAACAGCACATTAAAAACACTAAATTGTAAACCGTAACTTTTATCATATTAAAGGGCAAGTACACACACAACCTACAAAAATTTTATTTTGAATAGTTGAGACTTCACAGAGAGTTTATTTATATTATCTCCAACATTTCTTGCAAACTTTGTTGCCCTGTTGGGAGCTGCCATACAGATTTTCACAAGAGCAACCCGTTGACAGGCCACTCCCCCCGGCATGTCACAAAGTCCTTGGTTTTATAGTTAGGCTCATGCACACGCTCAATTTTCGAGCGAGGAACGACCTCGCACGGCCGAGCGCTACACAACGCAATGACGCCCGTTTTCAGGCGAGAATCGTCCATGTGATGGGTTTGGTCAGGGGTCGTTCGCCGATCTGCGAACATATACACACGAACGATTCTCTCCCCGAGACTGCCGTTCATCCCCGTGTAGCGATCGGCCGTCAAGGGTCGTTTCTTCTTTGGAAATTGAGCGTTTGTACGAGCCTTAAGTGTAACCATGTTTAGAAAGATTTTAGAATATCTTTACTTTGTTTGTAGTTAGGACAAACTCCACCAAACACTAAATATAAATAAATTGTAAGGTAAGCTAATTTCTAGATTCACTTGCCCTTTAAAAAGTTCCCAACAATATAAAAGGGTTAATGAGCCACAACACTGAGTGGGGAAGGTGTGTCATTTAGGGTGGGGTTTTCACCAGGTGAGATGTTGTGTAAATTTGCACGTTTACCGTACAACAGGGCGATGAACAGGGTCATAGAAATGCAAACTCCCACAAACAGAAAATGACCCTGTAACGATATAGACCTAGCCTCTTGGCAGCATGGAATGTAGCAGCAACCAGTGTGGCAGCTCCCCCAACAAACACTCACGAGTCATGTAATACAGAACCTCAATGTATGATATGACAGGAAGGACCTTTGACCTGCTTTAAAGGTTTTTGCAATAACTGCTGGATGAAGCCAAATTAAAGGGCAAGGCGAATATTAAAAAGTGAGTTACAGAAACCTGGATGAATTTTCATTATTTATCGTGTTCAGGTTCACACTAGTGATTTATTATATAGATTTATTTTATTTATTATTTTTGTATATTGTAATTAATGGATTATAGTGAAGATGACATCACACTGGACAGTGAATGTTCTTGTAATTACAATTTGGTGTTAATAAAGTTTGGGAATTGTTAAATCGATACACCCTTCTAGAAATCCCAGTCTGGAAACTAAATGGCACTCAATGTCACGCGTGGAACATGGACAATCCTGTGTTGACAATCGGTTGGTTAAGCTTCTGTAATGTAAAAATAAAAACAGTTAATAATTGTCCAGCAGAATCTCATAATATATATAATATAAATTTCAAAATAATTATAAATATGGGAAAAAAAAAATAAGTTAAAAGGAAACGGTATTGTTGTTGCTCCGCCCCCTTCTTGCCCAGGGCCTAACCAATAGGAAGACATGCTATGTCCATATACCACTCAGATAATATATATGGATGTATATCCTAGAAAATACTATATATGAACTGTATATACCTAGAAAATACTATATATGAACTGTATATACCTACAGAATACATATATGAACTGTATATACCTACGAATACTATATATGAACTGTATATACCTACAAATACTATTATGGACTGTAATACCTACAGATAATATATATGGACTGTATATACCTACAGAATAATATATAGGAGTGTCTAAACCTATATACCTTCAGCATAACTATATAGGACTGCATATACCTAGGGAATACCATATATGGACTGTATATACTATATATGGACTGTGTATACCTACAGAATAATATATATGGACTGTATATACCTACAGAATAATATATATGGACTGTATATACCTACAGAATAATATATATGGAGTGTCTAAACCTATATACCTTCAGAATAACTATATATAGACTGTATATACCTAGGGAATACCATATATGGACTGTGTATACCTACAGAATAATATATATGGACTGTATATACCTACAGAATAATATATATGGAGTGTCTAAACCTATATACCTTCAGAATAACTATATATAGACTGTATATACCTAGGGAATACCATATATGGACTGTGTATACCTACAGAATAATATATATGGACTGTATATACCTACAGAATAATATATATGGACTGTATATACCTACAGAATAATATATATGGACTGTATATACCTACAGAATAATATATATGGAGTGTCTAAACCTATATACCTTCAGAATAACTATATATGGACTGCATATACCTAGGGAATACCATATATGGACTGTATATACTATATATGGACTGTGTATACCTACAGAATAATATATATGGACTGTATATACCTACAGAATAACATATATAGACTGTGTATACCTACAGAATAATATACATGGACTGTATATACCTAGAGAATAATATATATGGACTGTATATACCTATATACCTACTTAAAAATACCTGCCCCCTGCCCAAGGTCAGCGATCTCAGACATGCTCAGTGTGTTTTATCTCAGGAGAGAGAAAAGATTTTTCCAGTCAGATACTTCCCTCCTTCTAGTAAACAGTGTAAATGCTTTTAAATAATTCCATTCCTTTAAATTATTTGTATTTAAATTCAAGGGTGGGAGTTGCCATATGGAGCACACTGCAATTAAAGCTAATTGTGCAGTTTATCTCTGTATGTATTTATACTTGTGTTATTAGGGAGTTGCCATATTGTTTAGCATATTGTGTGCACTAAACATTCCTTCTCTGTATAGAGTAAGTAACTTCCAATTAGCAAGTGTAAATTCCTATTTTTCCCACTACGAATTCCCAATTACAGACAATAATCAGTGAGGTGCAGGGTCTGGCAGTCCAAATTTTTCTAAAACTACAACTCCCAGCATGCCCTACTGAGCACAACAACATCGCCACTCACACCCCTAAACGGCACAGCTACACCACGGAACGCCCAAAATAAACAGATCAGATGCCATTTAAAGGGGAACAGAAGGTAAATAAACAAAATCAGGAAAAAAATTGACAACATTACAGTTTCTGGCAGGATAGGCCAACATGTTACGGAGGCCACACACATGCGACTTATTGTATGTTCTTTCTATGGAAGGATTGTTCAATATGGCCACAAACTGTACCTCCCTTTACTTTAATAAAGGGAATTGATTAGAATCAAATAGGCATCTGGATCTATAGTGTCTGTGCCATACACATCCCATAGGATCTAATAGGATTTGCTGAATATCGGCCATGTGAATGGATAGTTATTGGTGGGATCACTGTGGCCTGGAACGGATATTTTATACTATTTAGGACAATCAGGCAAAAATATCAATGGAACTTTTTGGAGTGACCCACAGACCAAAATTTTGTGCAGTTTTCATTGGACGCTCTAGAATGTTGCCAGTCCAGCATTTTATTTCACCAGCAGATTAATAAGTTGAAGTGTGTACTGGTCCCAATGTCAGTTCTCAGCCACAGTGTGTGTGGTGCTATAAAGTGCCACTAGATGGAGCTCTTGCTACATCAGGCAGGTTTTACTTTCCATTCTCTGGTCCATTGGAAAACCAACTGACCCATTAGGAAACCAACTAATGAGAAAGGTCCCAGAGAATCTCTCTACAAGGGGACAGATGTAACATCATGGTGGTCGACGGTTAACGGTCAGACAGACCACATTGGGTGATAATTTTACATGTGTATGGGCTTCCTAGAGTCATTTAGGAGACTTACATATAACGACTCTATGTAACATGTAGATTTCCCATGATCATTTCTGGTTATTAAAATACCAAGTTCCGGCGAATTGTCGGCGAGTGAGATTTACCGCGTACAGGGTCCGAACATCACCGGGAACACGGAATGGGAAATAACAAGGGGAACGTTTCATTCATTAGCAAGTTTCCTTTTATCTCTGTATTTATTCCAATATTAGCAACGTTTACACAAATGTCTATTTAAAACCCCCTAACGTGTAAACAAGTCACCCAAACACGGAGAAAAACTCATCACCCTTAAACTGGTCACATGTCAGTTATCTGCCCCCAACTGAAAAAATGTGCACTTTATTACCTGCATTACTAACCAGATAATAAAGGATAATTAATGTCCCCATTCTGGCAGAGTAAGCTGTCTCCTCCCTCCTTGCTGTTTCAGAGTAAGCTGGCTCCTCCCTCCTTGCTGTTTCAGAGTAAGCTGGCTCCTCCCTCCTTGCTGTTTCAGAGTAAGCTGGCTCCTCCCTCCTTGCTGTTTCAGAGTAAGCTGGCTCCTCCCTCCTTGCTTTCATCTGCTGCCTCCACTGCACACGCTCAAATTTATAAAAAGCTCTCTGAGCAGAGGGAGGAGGCAGATACCTTTGCCAGATTACTTGTAATCCATGTAATAAACTGGGAAAAATAGCATTTGGGATTGTGGGCAGATAGCCGACAAGTTACCAGTTTTTTGTTTTAGCAGTGGACATGGCCTTTAAACATATTATTACCAAGTCTTCAATTCCCACACAGGTGAGGCAGAGGAGATTTTAATGCTGATATCTTACAAATTAAGTATAAATAGGCGGAAGGACTAATGGCTTCTACGGCCTTAGGTAAATAATTCATATTTTAAAACAATTGGGACTCTCATTATATTTCCCCTAAAGGTGCCCGTACATTATTAGACATTCCAGCGTCATACTGATATACTGTGTCTCTGGTCAATACCCAGCAGTATAGGGTTACATTACTCATAATACCCCCAGCTAGTTCTACAAACCACCCACAATGCAACAGTGGATTAACCCTTCTGGTGCTGGAAAGTCCCAATTTTACAAGTTGATTCAGGATGCAACCAGGCAGGACAGAAATCTGTCTCTCTAATTCCAGATTACAATGTAATAAAATATATTGGGATAATTCCCCCCCCCCCCCCCACTAAACATAATATCTTTCTAAGCGATTACTGGATAATTCCCAGTGAAGGATTTTGTTTGGTCTCTGGTTATATCAGGGGATTTACTGGAGCTTGACATTCGATTCCAGCCTTGGACACATCTGCAAGGAGTTTGTATGTTCTCCCCGTGCTTGCGTGGGTTTCCTCCGGGCACTCCGGTTTCCCCCACAATCATAAAGACCTACTGATAGGTTGTATGAGTACATAATGTGATTAGATTGTAAGCTCTTTGGGTCAAATAAATGTGCTTAGATTGTAAGCTCTTCGGGTCAAATAAATGTGCTTATATTGTAAGCTCTTCGGGTCAAAAAATGTGCTTAGATTTGTAGCTCTTCGGGTCAATAAATGTGCTTGATTGTAAGCTCTCGGGTCAAATAAATGTGCTTAGATTGTAAGCTCTTCGGGTAAATAAATTGCTTAGATGTGTAAGCTCTTCTTCGGTGCAAAAAATGTGCTTAGATTGTAAGCTCTTCGGGTTCCAATAAAATGTGCTTAGATTGTAAGCTCTTCGGGTCAAATAAATGTGCTTGATTGTAAGCTCTTCGGGTCCAATAAATGTGCTTAGATTGTAGCTCTTCGGTCAAATCAATGTGCTTCGATTTAACTTTGGTCAAATAAATGTGTTAGATTGTAGCTTCTTTTGGGGTCAAATAAATGTGCTTAATTGTAAGCTCTTTGGGTCAATAAATGTTGCTTAGATTGTAAGCTCTTT
Source organism: Hymenochirus boettgeri (assembly GCA_019447015.1). Lineage (NCBI taxonomy): Eukaryota > Metazoa > Chordata > Amphibia > Anura > Pipidae > Hymenochirus > Hymenochirus boettgeri. The sequence goes on along the minus strand of CM033471.1, from coordinate 9,723,660 downwards.
TGGGTCAAATAATGGGCTTAGTTGTAACTCTTGGGTCAACAAATAAATGTGCTTAGATTGTAAGCTCTTGGGGTCAAATAAATGTGCTTAGATTGTAAGCTCTTGGGGTCAAATAAATGTTCTTCTTGGATTGTAAAGCTCTTGGGTCAAATAAATGTTGCATAGATTGTAAGGCTCTTGCGGTCAAATAATGTGCATAGATTTGTAAGCTCTTTCGGTCAAATAATGTGCTTAGATTGTAAGCTCTTCGGGTCAAATAAATGTGTGCTTAGATTGTAAGCTTCTTCGGGTCAAATAAATGTGCTTAGATTGTAGCTCTTCGGGTCAAATAAATGTGCTTAGATTGTAAGCTCTGTCGGTCAAATAATGTGCGCTTAGATTGTAGCTCTTCGGTCAATCAATGTTCTTTAGATTTGTTAAGCGTCTTCGGGTCAAATAAATGTGCTTAGTTGTAAGCGGGTCAAATAAATGTGCTTAGATTGTAGCTCTTCGTCAAATAAATGTGCTTAGATTGTTAAGCTCTTTGGGTCAAATAAATTGCGCTGTTAGATTGTAAGCTCTTTGGGTCAAATAATGTCTTAGATTGTAAGCTCTTTGGGTCAATAAATGATGTGCTTAGATTTAAAAGACTCCTTCGGTCCAAATATGTCTTATATTGGTTAGCTCTTCGGTCAATTGTGCTTAGATTAGCTCTTTGGTCAATAATGTGCGTTAGATTGTAAGCTCTTTGGGTCAAATAAATGTGCATAGATTGTAAGCTCTTTGGGTCAAATAAATGTGCATAGATTGTAAGCTCTTTGGGTCAAATAAATGTGCTTAGATTGTAAGCTCTTCGGGTCAAATAAATGTGCTTAGATTGTAAGCTCTTCGGGTCAAATAAATGTGCTTAGATTGTAAGCTCTTCGGGGCAGGGCCTGATGTGAATGTATACATGTAATTGTAAAGCGCTACAGAATATGTTGGCGCTATATAAATCCATAAATAATAAAAAATATGAAAATGCGGACAGAAGCGGACACAACCAATATGACATGGGATTTTCTTTTTACCCATAATCCCCACCTAAATCCATCGTTACTGCTACAAAAAAAATGCCGTAATGGCGATATTGTGATTTCAGCTTATTTAAGACTGCGCAGGTGAAATTTACTAACATGTCAGGTCGCATTTCAAGCTGATTTCAACCAAAAATGTTCAGCCACAGTAAAATCTTTTGACAACATAAGCAGCCAATCGATCTGCCATAATATCATCTTATCATCCCATTTTCCAGATATTGTTAGAAGAGCGTCGATGAGGCTCCCTGTGTGGTAGGCGGGGGTTGGCGTTAAATAAACAAACGTTCCTAATCAATAATAATTATAAATTACCATCCCAGTGAAGGGTGTGATACATTGTGTCGGATTCCTGGGGCGGACAAGCGACTCTATGAATATTTTAACTTCTGATTAAAAACAACCGCTCAACCATTAAAGAGCTGTCAAAAAAAAAAGAGAAAGAAAATTCCATTAAAGCGCCATTGAAATTCCTTTATAAAATAAGTTACTGGTTTTACCGGATTGAAGAGCCCTAAAGCTAATACAGACCCAGGGTTAAGAACATACCGGCTTACAGACAACTTGTACTTACAATCATAGTCTTTGAATTAACCACCATTGACTACACCCCTAAACAAATTTCCACCTAAGTTACAGTGTATACTGTTGTATACAGTTACAATGTATCACTTTCCTTTCTATGTAACTAAAGATACACAGTATATAACCTTTCAGTACAGAATCCCTGCAGTAACCGCCTCCCCATCTAGGTCAGTGACTTCAGACATGCTCAGTGCTATATACTCAGTAAAAGAGAGAAATTCTCCAATCGGATACTTTGGGGTGGATGTTATAATGGCCACTGTCCGGACAAATGAGTGTAAAACTACTACACGGAGTATTATCGGGTTTAACAATAATTGTGCAAACATTTTGGAAATAGCGCTGATTAGCCTATGTAGGAAAGGATAGGTTATGTTTGCACAATGGAAAAGTGCACGTCTTACCTGACCGGAATCCCACAATGCAGTAAGTCTCGCGAAGGAGAGTAAAGCATTGTGGGATAGCGGTCAGGAAGGATATAACTTTTCTTTTACTACATTGGCCCATTAGTATTTTTATAATTACATTTCTAAAATGTGTTGGCAATGTTGCGGTAAAGGCAGATGGTAAAATAAGCATCTTCTTATCTCTGCTATATGCTAAATAGACAGACAAAATGCTTTGTCGCCGACACCAAACACTGCCACTGGCTTTAATGCCGCTTCCCGAAACGACTCCCCTGTGGTTGAGCGATTTTCACAAAGTCATCATAGGAGGCAACAACATTCAGAACTAGTCCAGCAACCAAGCAAAACGACATCTCCTTCCAGGGGCCACCAGGACCCATGAAAGTGTCAAGGTTGTGGGGTTTTAGGGGGTCGTTAGCAATACAAAGTAATTCTGTCTGGTGGGGGTCCCATTAAGCTTTCTAAGATTCTGCCCTTAACATCAGGTGAGAGCAGAGAACAGAGGAACCCATAGGGGGCAGTGCTGTACTGACACATTCCAATGGGGACAATGTAGCCAGTCATTGTAACACATGTGATAACCAAGGTGTGGATTGGATGCATTCTGCAAGACCACAATGAATTTTGTTATACTTTGTGACAATGACGGTACCATGTGTGTCTATGTGACAGTGTGGGTGCCATGTGTGTCTATGTGACAGTGCGGGTGCCATGTGTGTCTATGTGACAGTGTGGGTACCATGTGTGTCTATGTGACAGTGTGGGTAAATCGTAGGTTTCTACACATATATGTCACCTCTAGTTCAATTTACTAATAAAACACCTGTAAGTTTAATGGCTTGGTTCCACCTCGACATGTTACAGTCCGTTTTAAAAAAGCACCAGGGAAATTACAGCGTAAAATGCAAAATCACAACTGTCACAGGGGCCGAGTTTAAAAGGCAGTCTCCTCAACCACTTTAATGTTTAAAGCCCACCTAAGCCAAAATTTTCTATACTTTCCCAAAAAATGCTTTCAGCATTACTTACCAGGGCGATTTCACCGGCCACTAGCCACCTCCTCTGCTGCTGTGAAAAAAAGGTATGTTTCACCTAATAAGAAACTACTATAGAGTAAGTCACTACCCAAACCCAACAATAGTTTAGAATCTTAGAGATGTAAGACGAACCTGTTATACAGTTAAATGGTATTCTTCTTCCCCGTCGCTCTGCCTCTCAAAGGTTTTCTGTCTCCCTCTCCAAGCTCTTTTAACAGCGCGCCAACGGGCTGAGATGATGATCTCGTAAACAGTTCAGTCATTGGCTGGATGTCATCGTTTACTTCATGACTGACATGTGCTCACTGTAGAACCAGGAAGCAGACAAAGAGAGGGAAACGAACATCAGACAACAGTTCAATGTTAGTCTTCATCCTCTCAGCTTTCAAACTATTGCAGTTTTGGGGGGTCCCTTTACCTGTATAGCAATTTTTTTCACTTACTTGAAGAAGGTAAAGGAGGTTTTGTTCACAATTAATTAATCTAACAGGAGCTGGGAATGAAGTGGCATGCCACTATAGTGAAGTATCACCCGGAGCATTTGGACCCAGCGGTGATCACACTCAATGCCAGTTTAATGCTTCGTTCCCTGGCTCCTGGGGATCGGGTGCGTAAATCATGGTGAACTGGAATGCCCCTTAAATTTGATAGTGAATTAACCCATAGGGGTTCTGTTCACTTACCTGCTCAATATGAGTAAGCATTTGGATATGGAGGCGGGAACGTGCGCGGGGGCGCAAGAATGCATCATCCAGTTGAGGTTGAAGGGTTATTAAAATGTTCCCCGGAAATGCAGCAAGGCCAGTTTGGCGGATGGAAGGTTCTTTCCTACATCGTAAATCAAAATAAACAACATACAAAAACCAATGGGAAGCACATAAAAACCATCATGGAACCTTACATTCCCTTTTAACAGCGACATGTCCATAAAAAAGGAAGTACATGAAGGCTTCCCCCAAAGAAAGTATTAAAGGGACCTTATTTGAGCTGGGAGACATAATCCCGTGTAATAACTGTAATATGTTCAATGAAAAGGGTCTAACCTAGTAAAGGCAGCCCTAACAGACCCCGACAAAAACAGTGCGTGTTTATGCATCTTTAAGAAAAAAACGTGACTTATCAATTCAATCCACCCCGCAGATAAAAGGTCAGATGTCTGGGTTGTGTCAGACTAAGAGATTCCGAACTTTGCAAATCTGGTCCGCTCGAGGAACCGCGAATTTTCGGAAAATCGAAATCCACGAGTCGTACCCTTGAAATGAAAAATATCCTCGAATTACGAGATCCCTCGATTTCTTGAAAATACGAGACATTTGGTAATTGTCAAAAACTTCGAAAATATGTATTTTCGAAAATAACGAGAAATCCTCGTAATTTCCAAAACATTTTCGAAAATCTTATTTCCCCGGAAAATCCGCCCCGTTCGCGACGTTATAACTCCGCGGCGGATCATAATCCGGATTCGGATCCGGTGAACCGCCCATCCCTAGTCAGGAACCTTCCTATCGGGGTTCCTTTGATGTGCATCTTTACTTTATTGTTTATACAATATCACTAGCACAGAATGCTATAATATTATACGGGGACTAGAAGGTACATTCATCGTTTTCTTTGAAGTTTTCGATTGGCAGTAAATCGCGTCGTACAACATGAGAACAGAGTCATTTTCCCATGACTCTGTGCCCCATTGTCCCTATTTTTGTCTAGGTGGAAAGTTCTTTGAAAAGGATTTTTATTTACCTGTACAGTAGAATATGGCCTGAAGCATCGTCCCCGCAAAACATCACAAAAGAAAAAGAGTCCCACGTCTTCCGCTAAAGAGTCCAGAAGCTTCTGCCCTGGACTATAAAAAAGTCAACTTAATATCATTTATAAGGTTTTGTATCCCCTGTAGCTCAAAAGAAACAAAAGCTGCTTGTTTAACTTATGTACGCAAATCCTAACTACACCCTACAGCTAAAAAACATTGATAAAGACATATGGCATTCATAGTGACCGCAAGGCAGGACCCAGGGCACTACCTGTAGGTTACTTAAAACGTGAACAATCAGTGGTTTATAGTGTCATTTTAAGGGGTAGAAGAGAAATGACGTCACCTTCATAAAAGGCCGCATTTTGGCTCTGATAAATTACCATCCCCCTTGGTGAGAAGTTTGATTCGGAAATAAAAGTGAAACGAAATTTGCAAATCGTCTGAAAATCAGCGGTAAAACAGTAAAGTCCTGATCACGTGGTCAAAACTCCTCCGATTTTATATTATAAAGTGCGATGGTTACTGCTGGAATGAAGACAACTAAGAACGTTATAGACAAGCGATATCAAGACCTGACTAAAGTTATTTAACCCAATCGATTCCCTAACCCTTAACGGTTACTGTTACTCCCATGCTACCTTAACCCTCAACCTTTCCCTAACCTTACCCTAACCCTAACCTTAAACCTTAACCTTAACCCAACCCTAACCCTAACCTTACCCTAAGCCCAGCCCCTATCCCTACCTTAACCCTAACTTATATTCACCCTAACCTTAACCCTAATCCCTAACCTTATCCCTAACCCTCACCTTAGCCCCTAACCCTTATTCCCTAACACCCCAACCCTTTCCCTTACACCTTAACCGCTAAACGTATACATACCCTTAACCTTACCCTAACTTACGTATGTCTTTATACAACCTCAATCTACTACTCCAAACCTAATCTTAACCTTATCCAACCTTATATCCTATCAACCAAACCTTGCCCTCAACCCTAACCCTTAACTTTACTCCAATCCTAATCTTAACCTTATCCCTAAACTTCATCATTCAGATTCTCTGTGGAAAATGAAAACATTAGACATTAGTTTGTAACAAATTGTCTCCAGGGATAATGATGTCCTTATTAATGATGCCATCTCGTCTGCTTTTAAATCCCATTGCAATTCCACTTACTGAAGATTTCTGTAAAAAATGTCCCGTTCCGTTCTTGTAACAGTTTGCTGTACAAACGAACAAATTACTCAAACATTGCATCTCCCTTGATCTCATTCTATTAAAGTCTCTCCATCTTGGCTTGAGGACCCTTGCTTTCATTATGCAAATAAGGGAAGAGAGACATTTCCATGTTTCCACAAGTACCTGAAAGTCAATGCTAAACTTTCTTGAGGTTTTTAACCGCATTACACAACGGAGGGGCAGTTGTAGACCATTTGAGAGATTAAATTCTTCCTGCAAACTGGTCAAATTGTTCCGTTTACCAGACCTCAACCCCAACTGATATATCCAGACTTTATTGCCCTGCATTACGAACCAATCTAATTAAATTTGTCCCCGCTAATTAGGTGTAAGCCGGCTCCCTCCTCCCTCCATGGTGTCAATCAAGGCTGTACTGCTGACAATCACACCATGATTGACTGCTGTTTCACCTGGCTGTCTTTCTGCCATTCCTCAAGCTTATAAAAAGCTCATTGCGCAGAGGGAGGAGCGAGATACCTTTACCATAAAGGAATCGAAGCTTATCATTCAATCTCTTGTTACAAATACATGTAATAACCGGTAGAATAGCAGTGGGGGTTGTGGTCAGATAACTGACAATTCTTTCTCCTTTAATAAACATAACCACTGTTCCAATTTGGACCACACTGTAATCCTACTTAATTGGAATCTGATTGATTGTTGTGTCAAGCATTTTTATTAAGTGAATCCATAGGATTTTTCCATCCCAGGGGAACCAATAGGGTTAGACAGGACCCCCAACCTGTACTTCCAGTTTTATTAATTATACATTGTTCTCTGGCTTTTGCTTTCTTTTACAGGTGATTTGACTAGGAATGGTGTCCAGGTTTTATTCATTTACGGGTTATTCATAAAAGTTCTTATCGTTCAAATGGTGCTAATTTTGCCCCAACCAATCATATTTTTAGCTTTTTCAAATATTAAGTAATATCTGATTGGTTGGGGCAAAATCACACCAATTTTTATGATAGAACTTTTATTGATCTCCCTGTTATAACCACTTCAACTCAAGCTTCCTTTACCCTTCATTGTTTAATGGATTTTCACAATTTTGCACGAGTGACTTTCCTCTTCTAAGGCTGTTAAGTTTGGATCTAAATGGGACCCATACATAATCCAATCTCCGGTTGTATATCGACTTTTTGCTATTTGCCAGCAGGGGCAGACGACCCCTGATGCCCAATTTGCAACCGTTGTGGATGTTTTAAATAAGCCGTTGTGATTGTTGAATCTGCATTGAATGGATAACGATCACTGCTTCTTTTACTGTGACCAACATGAATTTCGACAGAGTTTTAAGTGGGAAACAAGTTAAATCCGATTCTATGGACTTATTCACTGCACCCGCCGACGGACGTCAGCCGCTCCTATGGAGTTTTGTTTCGTAGATTGGAAAATTGCTGTGGTTTGTTTGTCTTCAACGCGACATCCCGGCAAATCACTGCTGCCGGTTTAAAGCTGGGTACACACATTACCAGATTTCTGAAGATGACATGATGATCTGCAGATCCAGGTCTGCATCTTTCAAAGATCTCATACACAAGTCCCGAGCAATGTCTCCATATAAACATCAAGGGCGAACTCTCGGGACTGTGTGTTTCCATCGGCCTCGCTAAGACTCTATAGGGAATCGTGAGTGGCGGCAGCTGGAGATTTTCGGTCTTTCCCGAACAGCGTTCGCCGGCCCCCCGATTGTTCGCGGCCGTGCACTTGTTGGGGGAAACGAAGGTACACACATAACGATAAAGCCCTAAAAAAATACCGTCGTATCCGTCGTTCCTGGCGATTTACTAATGTGCATGCTTCCATTTGCCTTCCGTTTTGTCATTTTAGGCTTTTCTCGCACAATTGCATGGGTTTCTCTTTGAAAATAGCAAAGCAATGCGCTAATAGTAAACGCGAAACAACGTTAGACAATTTCCATCTTACACAGTCCGATCTTCCTATTAATGCCAGATTTGGTACACACAGCAATGCCCAACAATATAGCTTGTTTGTCTGATTGTCGACGAAATCTGGTCGGTAGCTGATCCGATCACTCAATTTCTTTGTCATCGGTATGGGCCCATTTCCTACCCAATATTACTCGCTTGATTGTAAGGGAATTTTCAGTACTAACGCTTTAAAGCCTTTTAAAAAAAATGGAAGGAGATTATAATCCCTACCAAAAAATCCATTCATAACCATGGCTACATCGCCTTCCATATCATAACCAATCTAATTGACAACCACTTTTACTACTACAAAGGTGTACTCAAGGACCCACGATATCATTCCTGGTTTCCTGTTATAACACACTGTGTTTAGACATTGTACAATCAGAGTGTCCTTTTATTACAGAGCTGCGGTAAGATTGTACAATCAGATTGTCCTTTAATTACACGATCTGCGGTAAGATGTACAATCAGATTGTCTTTTATACCAGCTTGGTTAGATGTGCCAATCCTAGTGTCCTTGTTATTACAAACAGCTGTGTAATATTGTCAATCCAGATTGTCCCTTTTATTAACACGCCTGTGGTTTAGATTGTACAATCAGAGTTCCCTTTTAAACCAAGCTGTGGTACGTGTACAATTATATTGTCCATTTATTATACAGCTGTGGTAAGATTGTACATCAGAGTGTCCTTTTTATTACACAGCTGTGGTAGAGATTGTCACAATCTAATATCTCAGGGTTCCATGTAAATTATCCACTGGAAAGTTGACATTTTCCTCCCCGTAAAACTTCTTCTTCTGTCCGTGGACGTATTTCTAGTTTGCTCGGTGAGATTTACGATTTCCTTGTGAATTTCCGGAGATTCTCTGTATCAGATGAACGATGATCTCTTTTTATTATTCATAGACTTCCCCATCATCCCCCCAGCCAGACATGGTTACAAAGGTGAACGTTTGTAGGTTTAGAGCAAAAGGGGCTTAATTATTGTGCCTTTTTACGTTGTGAAGATCGCAATCGTACAATATTATCGAGCCCGTTTTTGTCACATGACTCACCGAACGCTTCGTTTTAGACTGTAGAGTTTCGGGTCGGCCGCCCTTTCTTCTGACATACCGATTTACCCCGTTCTTGTATACTGAAGAAAACACGATAGATTGATATCAGAGACACGCCAGCGCTTTGGCATCAGGGATTCTGTCTAGACACCATCTTATTCCGTTCCATACATTCAGACTCTACAAGAATACTTATCACCTATATTCCATGAATATGCTGGCAATGATCAGGATACATTCCCCCGTACCGCATTCCCACTGGTAAGTTACTGCAACACTTGCCTATGGTAGGGGTTGGTTGACGGTGTGATGGTTTTAATTAAAATATCCAATAAAACAGTTCATTGCGTTTTGGTGTTTCCAAAATTAAAAGCTAAAAAATAAAGTATTACAATGGTGTTAACCCGTCGATACCAGGCGGGATTGGCCCTTTATCGCTAATCGGCTTTATCCCCCTTAAACATTTATTAACTATGCTTTCTTGACATTCCTCAATGATAACAGTAAAACATCCCACGTCTTTGCAAAAAAGGAATGTTTTTTGAACATAAAAAGTACTGAAGTCTCCAATCAATTGATATTTACCTTTTTATATTATTATAAGCCGCCATCCCCATTTAGTTATTATAGCCCCGCCCCATTATTATAGCCCCTCCCCATTTGATTATCATAGCCCGCCCCTCCCCATTTAGTTATTATAGCCCCTCCCCATTTGGTTATTATTGCCCCTCCCCATTGGTTATTTAGCCCTCCATAGCCCATCCCCATTTGGTTCTTATAGCCCCTCCCCATTTGGTATTATATGTCCCTCCCCATTTGGTTATTATGCCCCTCCCCATTTTATTTATAATAGCCCCTCCCATTAGTTATAATGGGCCCCTATATATTTTTATTATCTTACTGGGAAAACGTTACAATGTTATGAAAAACAATACAAAGCCAGTGCTTAGACATGGAACAATGAATGTGATCCCTTAGAAGGATACCGACATAGGTTCATAAACCTCCAGGCATACTTGTGTTACAGATTACACATGGCATGCCATTTATAGGGAGTCGGATTCTACCCAGGGGTGCTCATGTTCCACGTTTCCTTCCAGCCAACAAAGCAAGTTTGTCTAATTGTTCACAAAGTTTAATTGAACATTGGTGCAGGGGAAAATCCAATCCTCCCTGATTTATTACTACGATTTAAGGAGCCACAAAAAACACGGGACTGGGAAGTATTCCACGTTCAATGCTTCTAGTTTTCTTGTCTTATTTTAATGTTTGGTCAAAATATGTCATTGACGAAGAATGAGCGTAATTAAATCCGCCAGTCCAATTAGCTCAGTTTTTAATGAGGGAGCTTTTAATTGTGGTCGCCCTTCTCTCCTTCCCAGAAATCGACTGCTCGTCGGGGGTGCGAGGGAACGTACGAAGGACAGCTGCAGCATTTTACCCAGAAAGTAACGCGAAATCCAGTTCCCAGTCGTGACTGAAACATTTCCCTTATGACAAGTTATATTGGAGCTTCTGTTGTCAGCGTCCTCCCCTAAAAAACTTTGATCAGATCAGAATCCTAAGATTCAATGGGCAATATGCCATCAGGTATCTACACTGTATATGCCCACCTTTAAGTAAACATGTTTACTAACCATTTGTAACCGTCTGGGAAACCTGTACCATTATGGGAAATATTTGTAACTAAATCTAGAAACATTGTAACCAGTCTGAGAACCTTGTACCATCTAGGAAAACACTGTAAAACAATCTGAAACACTGTAACCAGTCTGGGAAACCTGTACCCCATCTGAGAACACTGTAACCAGTCTGAGAACAATGTAACTCATCTGAGAACAATGTACCCAGTCTGAGAAACAATGTAACCATTCTGGTAAACAATGTAACCAGTCTGGGAAACAATGTAACCAGTCTGGGAAACAATGTAAACCATTCTGATAAACACTGTAAACCCAGTCTAGACACTGTAACCATCTCTGAGAACTACTGTAACCAGTCTGAGAACACCGTAACCAGTCTGAGGAACCACACCGTAACCCAGTCCGACGAACAACTCGTCACCATTGGAGAACCACTCGCCCGTAACCAGTGTGAGAACACTGTAACCAGTTTGATAACCCCTGTACACCAGTGGTGAAGAACCACTGTTACCAGTGTGAGAAACACCGTAACCAGTGTGAGAAACACCCGTAACCTTCTGAGAAACCCCGTAACCAGTCCTGAGACACCGTAACCCGTGGTGAGAACTCGTAACCATCCTGAGAACACCTTAACCAGTCTGAGAAAAACCCGTAACCAGTCTGAGACAACACCGTAACCAGTCTAGAACACCCGTAACCAAGTCTGAGAACACCGTAAACCAGTCTGAGAACACCGTAACCAGTCGAGACACCGTCACCAGTCTGATAACACACCGTAACCAGTGTGCAGAACAACCGTACCAGGTGTGAGAACACTGTAACCAGTCTTAGAACACCGTAACCAGTCTGAGACACCGTAACCATCTTGAGAACACTGTAACCAGTGTGATGAACACCCGTACCAGTCTTATAACACTTTAACCAGTGGTGAGAATAAAACACTTGTTAAAACCATCTGAGAACACGTAAGCCATTCTGAGATACACTGCTAACATCTAACTCGAGTAAAATCGGAAAGACTACACCATACCCTCCTAATTCTTCAAGTTTCAAGGAAATCAGGAAAATCTTTTAATTCGTACTTTCAGGGACGCCCACCAACGTTTGCCTGCACCATATACTGATGTACCTGGGAGACTGGTACAGACCTAATGTAGAATTTAATCGCCAACTAGTCATGACGTATGGGGCAGCCTGTGAAGGGGTTAAAAGGTCCTCTGTCAGCTGCTACAGTCCTCTTAAGCAGAGAAAGAAAACTTTAATATCAACATAAAGGCAGAATGGAACCCTCACAGAGTCCCTGTGTGTGAACATCTGAGCAGACTGATACTTGAAAACCCTCTGCTACGTCCTTTGATTATACCCATAGCTCCTTCCTGGCGAGTCCTTGATATACAGCTGCAGAAGGAGGCAATCAACGGGGGAGACGGGCGTCGTTCAGGGAGATGCGCCCCCTGCTTAACTTCCCACTGGGCCGCGGTCTCACCACAACAAGCTCCTTAACTCAAATGATTAGTTCATAAACCCAGCAAATTCTTTCTTAATCAAATGTACAACGCGACTTTGCATTCCTACGGGGATTAGAGACGGTGGAGGCAGGACAGGAAGAAAGTTGTTCAGCTGGAGGTCTGTCTACAATTAGATACAACCAGCCAGATATGGATGTAGGTTCTGCCAGGATTGTCTTGGCTGTGTCACACACCATGCAATATTCATGCCAATCGACCCGATACTTCAGTGTATCGCCAAAATATCACAGGGTTTTTGACCATGACCGACTGATGGGCGATCGACACGTCCGAAAACCACGGCGAATAGTGGCCATGATTGCCCAAAAACGCATCTTCAGGAGAAAAGGATCCAACGCGTGTGTACCATACTTAACACGGGAACCATATGGCAGCTCCCCACCCATATGTATAATAATACAAGAGAAGGAATGTTCTGTACACACATAATCTATACCCTCCATACGTCTGTCTAAGGAAACAATCGGCAGCGCCCACCCATATGTAGAATATCAGTAGAAGGAAATGTTCTGTACACACAATAAGCTATACCCTCAACTGTACTTCGAAGGGAAACCTAGGGCACTCCCCACCCATATGTATCAATATACAGAGAAGGATGTTCTGTTCATACATATCCTAACCCGCAAACTGTACTGTCTAAGGAAACATCTGGCAGCTCCCCACCGCAATGTATAAATATAACTATAACAGAGAAGGAATGGGCTGTACACACACTAAGGCTATACCTCATAGCTGACTGTCTAAGGGAAACAATATTCAGCTCCGCACCCATTATGTATAATATAAATTACAGAGAGGAAGTTCGGTAACCACATCAGCTATCCCTACATCACTGTACTGTCTAATGGAAACATATGCAGCTCCCACCCATATGTATTACATATACAGAGCAGAAGTTTCTGTTACACACAATAAAGCTATACCCTCATACTGTACTGTCTAAGGGAAACATTGGCAGCTCCACCCATATGTATAAATATACAGAGAAGGATGTTCTGTAAACACAATAAGCTATACACCCTCATACTGTACTGCTGTCCTAAGGGGAAACCATATGGCAGCTCCCACTCATAATGTACAATATACAGAGAAGGAATGGTCTGTACACACAATAACTACCCTCTTCCTGTCGTGTACTGCTACTGGGAACACTATGGCAGCTCCCACCCATATGTAGAAATATAAATATACAGAGAAAGGATGGTTCTGTACATACCATAAGCTCTACGTACCGTCTAAGGGAAACCCTTATGCAGCTCCCACCCATATGTATAAATATAATATACCGAGAATGGCTGTTCTGTCACACAATAACTATACTCTCATCCTGTCTGTCTAAGGGAAACAATATGGCAGCGCCACCCATATGTATAAATATCCCGAAAGGAATGTCTGTCCATACAATAAGCTATACCTTTCTATACTGACTGTCTAAGGAACAATATGGCAGCTCCCACTCATATGTATAAATATACAGAGAATGACATGTTATGTAGACACAATAATCTATACCCTCTTACTGTACTTTCTAAGGGGAACAATATGGCAGCTCCCACCCATATTATAAATATACAGAGAAAGGAATGTTCTGTACATACAATAAAGCTATAACCTTCTAACTGTACTGTCTAAAGGGAAACAATTGGCAGCTTCCCACCCATATTGATAAATATACAGCGAAGGAATTTCTGTACACACAATCTATACACTCTTACTGTACTGTCTAAGGGGACACTATGCATCTCCCCCCATATGTATAAAATATCATGAAGGAATGTTTCTGTACCTACATAAGCTATACTGTCTGTCTAAGGGAAAAACTATGGCAGCTCCCACCCATACGTATAAATATAATATACAGAGAGGAATGTTCTGTACATACATAAGCTATACCCTCATACTGTACTGTCTAAGGGAAACATATGGCATCTTCCCACCCATATGTATAATATACATAGAAGGAATGTTCTTAGCATACAATAATCTATACCCTCATACCGTACTGTCTAAGGGAAACCCTATGTCAGCGCCCACCCATAGGTATAATTATAAATAATACAGGAATTAATGTTCTGTACACACAATAACTATACCCTCATACGGTAACTGTCTAAGGGAAACCATAGTGCAGCTCCCACCCATATGTATAAAATAAATTATACAGAGAAGGAATGTTCTGTACACACAATACGCTATATACCCTCATCTGTACTGTCTAAGGGAAACAATTGCAGCTCCCAACCATGATGTATAAATATCAATATCAGAGAATGAATGTTCTGTACACACAATAAGCTATACCCTCATACTGTAAGTCTAAAGGGAAACAATATGGCAGCTCCCACCCATATGTATAATATAAAATATACAGAGAAGGAATGTTCTGGTACACCACAATAAGCTATACCTCATAATGTACTGTCTAGGGCAGCAATATGCATCCCACCCCATATGTATAAATATAATATCCAGAGAAGGAATGTTCTGTACACACAATAAGCATACCCTCATACTGTTACTGTCTAAGGAAACAATATGGCGCTCCCACCCATATGTATAATATACAGAGAAGGAATGTTTCTGTACATACAATAAGCTATACCCACCCTCATACTGTCCTGTCTAAGGGACTATGGCAGGCAGCTCCCACCCATATGTATAAATATAGCAAGGAATGGTCTTACATAACAATCAGCTATACCCTCATACTGTACTGTCCTAAGGGAACCAATATGGCAGCCCCACCCTATGTATAAATATAAATATACAGAGAAAGTAATGTTTGTATCACACAATATAGCGATACCCTAATACTGTACTGTCTAAGGGAACCAATTAATGGCAGCTCCCACCCATATGTATAATATAAATATACTAGAAGGATGTTCTTGTACCTACAATAAGCTATCCCCCCCCTCATACTGTACTGGTCCTAAGGGAAACATAGGCAAGCTCCCACCCATATGTATAAATATAAATATCAGAGAAAGGAATGTTCTGTACATACCATAAGCATACCCTCATCCGTACTGTCTAAGGAAACAATATGGGCACTCCCCACCCATATGTATAAATATAATATACAGGAAGGAAGGTTCTGTACACCAATAACTATATACCCTCATACTGTACTGTCTAAAAGGAACCACTATGGCCGCTCCCACCCATATGTAATAAATATAAATATACAAGAGGAATGTTCTGTAACACACAATAAGCTATACCCTCTACTGTACTGGCCTAAGGAAACAATATGGCACTCCCACCCATATATATAAATATATATACAGAGAAGGAATGTTCGGTAACACACAATAAGCTTACCTTTCATACTGTAACTGTTCCTAAGGGAACAATATGGGCAGCGCCCCACCATATGTATAAATATACAAAAGAGAAGGAATGTTCTGTACACACAATAAGCTATACCCTATACTGTAACTGTCTAAGGGAAACAATATGGCATCTCCACCCATATGTTTAACTAGACAGGAAGGAATGTTCTGTACACACAATAACTAATACCCCCTCATACTGGTACTGTCTAAGGGAAAACAATTGGCAGCTCCCCCCCATAGGTAAAATATAAATCATACAGAGAAGGAATGTTCTGTACATACATAAGCTCTATACCCTCATCCTGTACTGTCTAAGGGAACATATGGGCAGCATCCCACCCAGATGTAATAATATAAATATCAGAAGAAGGAATGTTTCTGGACATTACATAATCTATAACCCTCATACTGTACTGTCTCAAGGGAATCAATATGGCCCACAAAACAAAAAAGCTCCAACCCAGCAAGTAGAAGTAGACAATATAAAGAAGAAATGCATTTTTCCAGCCCTTCTAGAATGTAAGTCTCCTCGGCCTGACAGTTGTTAAAGGGAACTTAAAACTCATTTTATAGCGGCCTCGGTCGGTTTTTTTAACGCAGTTTGAGCTGTAGATTAAGGCCAAGCTACTATTGAATTCTGTTCTTCCTTATTTGAAGTGCTTGTGTACCCTACAGTATTCCGCCATGTGAGTCCTATGAATCCCTCCCTGGGCAAATATCCCAGAATTACTGGGAACTTTGTTGACATTTCTATCTTCATGGCCCTCTGTGATTTATAACATTGTATTAGATAGAACAATGAAATTCATGTAGCGCCACTGGATGTACCAAGACACCTGGAGGCCTATTGGCGAGAGCAATTTCTATTGGGCTGGCGATAGTCCCATTTCATTTCCAGGGGAATAAATAAACAGCTCCCTCTACCTCCCGTCCATGCTTACTGCAAGTTTGATTGGAGACCTAAACTATTTAAAGGGAAGTAAACTGTGTATAATGTTCCTTCCTTTTTATGTTTGATTTGATTACAAAAAAAGTTTTCAGAATAGTGGTTTGTTATTTCTGTAATCTTTTATTAATCAATCATCGGCCTAATCCTGTCTCCCTTTTTATTCTTAAATCGTCATCATTCCGGGTAAAGTATATGGCCGACCATCTTTTGTATTTGCAAGGGACAAATTTTTGGTTGCAGGCCTAACTTGCCCTTTTAATAAATGATTAGTTTTAAAAAGATGGAAACCTAATAAATAAAACATAAGGTAAAATTAGTGGATACAGATAAACCCCTACCCGTGGGTTACCAGTCATTAAACCCCCCAAACACTACCCAGCAATGCCCGTCCCCCTACCTGTTTCCAGTGGCATTAGCGCCTTCCCGTTTCTTGCTGGCGTCCCCCTCTCGTCCAACGGCGTCTGCCCTGCCTCTTTTCTCCCCAGGTCACTGGGTCCGGCGCGAACTCAATGAATTTCGACCTGCGAAGAGTTTTCTCATTGTTTTTTTCCAAGCGCTCTGATCATTTTGCTAAAGGAAAAACTAAGCCTGCAGCTCTTTTGTAATTTGTATTGTGGTTATGGGTGTGTTTGTGGGTGTGGGTAGGGGGGTGGGGGGTTGGATTGGGGCGGGCAAAGCACAGATCAGCCCTCAATCAGAGTCCCATCGAACTGCCGGGTTTACAAAAACAGTTCCTCGTGTTTTTGCTAACAGTTCCAGCCAATTCCTACATCTCAATCCAAAGTGTTTTCCAAAAACGTCCTTATTGGCCGATTTGTTGGGTTAAACCCGAACGTTTTGAGACGAACGCATTTCAAATCGTGGTTAAATGCCCACTATCGCGCCGTGTTTTCCGTTCCTTTCACACTAAACCCCCAAAACTGAAATCTTCTTACGTCCCAGGGCTTCGATTCCAGCGTATCTTTAAACTGCAGTTCCATCGAGTTTTTTTTTTTTTCCCCATTTTCCCCCCTTCTCTATAAAAAAACAGTCTCTGGACTGGAAACCAACAGCGGGAAAGTTTCCCGTGGAACAGAGAGAGAAGACTTGAGAAGTAAAGCAAATGTTCAATGTTTTACTCAGCCCTGCGAAGCGAGATGTTGCAACACTCACGGAGAGAGAGTGCTTGGATCTGCTTTCCTTTGTAAGAAGGAGGGAGGGGGTGGTGGAGCTTCGTTGGATCCGATAATGCATGGGAAGGAGCGAAAAAGAGAAAAGAGAATCAGGATAAGAGAAAAGGAGGTTTAGCAACAGAGGTATGATGATTGTCCGAATAGTACAAAAGGACCCCTCATTTTTAGTGGAACTTCCACCCCTGACTCATTGTTGCATCTGAATCAATAGAATGCTATTTTTTTTTTTTTTTAAAGCCTTTTTCCCTTCCCCTTTAACTTTAAATATGAACAGACCCTTACATCTTGCAAAATGTTTTATAGAATTTGCAGGGAAAAACGTGAAGGATCATTAACATAGAAATACACACATTCTTGCAGCACCCGAAACATCCTACGTTGTATAGAACTATAACTTCGCACACTAACCATCTATGGACAGATACCGTAGAAGAACAGCACATTAAAAACACTAAATTGTAAACCGTCACTTTTATCATTTTCAAGGGCAAGTTACACACACCCTAAAAAAAATTTTATTTTGAATAGTTTTTGAGACTTCACAGAGAGTTTATTTATATTATCTCACATTTTCTTGCAAACTTTTGGTTGCCCTGTTTGGGAGCTTCATAAACAGTATTTCAACAGAGCCAACCCGTTGACCAGGGGGCCACTCCCCCGGCTGAAAGTCACAAAGTCCTTGGTTTTAATGTTAGGCTCAATGCCACCGCTCAATTTCGAGCGAGGAACGCCCTCGAGGCCCGACGCTACAAACCAATGAAACGCCCGTTTTCAGGCGAGAATCGCCCATGTGTTATGGGTTTTGGTCAGGGGTCGTAGGTTTCGTCCGACTGCGAACAGTAACACACGACCATTCCCTCTGCTGCTTCTGCCCCGCGACTGCCGTTCATCCCCGGTGTAGCTATCCGGCCGTCAAGGGTCGGTTTTCCTTCTTTGGAAATTGTGAGCGTTTGGTACAGCACTTAATGTTGGTAAACCATGTGTTATAGAAATATTTTTATGAATATCTTTTACTTTAGTTTGTAGTTAAGGGACACACCTCCCAACACACACACTAAATATAAATAAATTTGTTAAGGTAGCTTAATTTGTCTAGATTCCACTTGCCCTTTTAAAAGTTCCCAAACCAAAAGATAAAAGGGTTTAATGAGCCACAAAAACTGAGGGGGAAGTGTGTGGTCATTTAGGTGGGGTTTTCATGTCCCCAGGTTAGATGTTGTTTATTGGTGGTAAATTTGCAACGTTTTAACCGAACAACAGGGCGATGGACCAAGGGTCTAGCAATGAAACCTCCCACAAACAGAAAATTGACCCTGTAACGATATAGACCTAGCCTCTTGGCAGCCATGGAATGTAAGCCAGCCAACCCCCAGTGTGGCAGCTCCCCCCAACAAACTCACTCACAGAGTTCATGTAATACAGACCTCAATGTATGGATATGAACAGGAAGGACCTTTGAACCTCTTTTAAAGGTTGTTTCCATACTGCCTGGATGAAGCCAACAATTAAGGCAGGGAATATTAAAATTTGAGTTACAGAAACCTGTGATGAAATTATTTCATTTTATTTATCGTGTTCAGGTTCACACTAGTGATTTTATTTATAGATTGTATTTTATTTATTATTTTTTTGTAATATTGGTAATTAAATGGATTATATGAAGATGACATCACACTGGAACAGTGAATGTTCTTGTACTTACAATTTTGGTGTTAATAAAGTTTTGGGAATTGTTAAATCGATACACCCTTCTAGAATGACCAGTCTGGTACAACAAATGCACTCAATGTCACGCGTGAACCATGGACCAATCCTGTGTTGACATCGGTTTTGGTTAAGGCCCTTTTCTGTAATGTAAAAATGAAAAACCGTTAATAATTGTCCAGCAGAATCTCTATATATATATATATAAATCAAATAATTAATTAAATATTTGGAAAAAAAAAATCTTTAAAGGAACGGTAATTGTTGTTGTGCTTCCGCCCCCTTCTTGCCCAGGGCCTAACCAAATAGTAATACCATGCTTATGTTCCATATACCTACAGAAGATATATATGGAGTGTATAATACCTGAAATACTAATATGGAAAACGGGGATATACCTAGAAAATACTTATATTTGAAAACTGTATTACCTACAGAAAACAGAATAACTAGATATGAACTGTATATAACCTACAGAAACTAATTATGACCTGTATATACCTACAGAACTATATAAAAGGGACTGTAATACCTACAGAAAAGATATAATGGCCTGTCATTACCTACAGAATAAATATATATGGAGGTGGCCCTACCTATATACAACCTTCAGATAACTATATATGACTGCATATACTATGAAAACCATATGGACTGTATATACTATATATGGAACTGTGGATCCCTCCAAGAAATATATATGGACTGTATATCTACCGAAGAAATATATTGGACTGTATATCCCTACATAATAAACATCTGGAGTGTCCCTAAACCTATAATCCCTTCAGAATAACTAATATATATACTGTATATCCCTAGGGAAATAACCATATATGGACTGTGGTAAATACCATACAGAATAATATTATGTTACTGTATATACCTACAGAATATATATATGGAAGTGTCCTAAAACCTATATTCCCTTCCTAATAACTATATATATACTGTATATACCTAGGGACTCCATAGATGGGACTGTGTATAACCTCAGAATAATATATATGGACTGTATATCCTTACAGAATAATATATATTGGACTTGTAGATACCTACAGATAAATATATCTTTACTGTAAATATAACCTACAGAATAATATATATGGAGTGTCTAAACCTATATACCTTCAGAAATAAACTATATTGGACTGCATATACCTAGGGAATACCAATCTGGACTGTATAATTACTATATATGGACCTGTGGTATACCTCCAGAATTAATATCTAATGGCCTGTAAATATACCTACAGAATAATATATATGGACTGTCATATACCTACAGAAAAATATAATGAGTGTCTAAACCTATATACCTTCAGAATACCTATATAATAGACCTGTAATACCTAGGAAATACCATCTATGGACCTGGTATACCTACAAATAATATATATGGACCTGTATATTACCTCAGAAATAATATATATGGAGTGTCTAAAAACCTATATACCTTCAGAATAACTATAATATAGACTATAATAACCTAGAGAATACTAATAATGGACTGTTTAAATACCTACAGAATACTATTATGGACTGTATATACCTACAGAATAACATATCTAAGACTGTGTTATACCTACAAGAATAATACTACATGACCTGTATATACCAGAGAATATTATATATGACTGTATATACCTATATACCTACTTACTACCTGCCGCCCCCCCCTGCCAAGTTCAGCGATCTCAGACATGCTCATGGTGTTTTTATCTCCCATGAGGAGAAAGAATTTTTCCAGTCAGATACTCCATCCTCCTCCAATGGAACTTCTAGTAAACAGTGTAAATGCCTTTTAAAATAATTCCATTCCTTTAAATTTATTTGTATTTAAATTCAAAGGTGGGAGTTTGCCATAATGGACACACTGCAAATTAAAGCAATTGTGTGGCAGTTAAATCTCTGTAATGTATTTATACTTGTGGTTATTAGGGGAGTTGCCATAATTGTTTAGCATATTGTGTGCACTAACATGTCCTTCTTCCTCTGTTTAATGAGAGACGTAACTTCCCCAATTCCAGTGTAAATTCCCTTTTTTTCCTCACTACGAACTTTCCCAATTACAGCCATAATCAGTGAGGTGCAAGGGTCTGGCAAGTCCAAACAAAACAAAACATTTTTTCTAAAACTACAACTCACATCATGCCTACGAACACCCAACAACAACATCGCCACTCCACACCCCTAAACGGCACAGCTACACCACGGAACGCCCAAATAAACAGATCAGCATGCCATTTAAAGGGGAACCGAAAGGTAAATAAACAAAAATTCAGGAAAAAAATTGAACACTTACAGTTTGTTTTCTGGCAGATAGGCCCAACATGTTTACGGAGGCACACACATGGATTATTTGTAAAATTTTTCCTTTCTATGGAAGGATTGGTTTCATATGGCCCAAAACCCTGTACCTCCCTTTTACTTTAATCAAGGGATTGATTAGAATCCAAATAGGGCCCTCTGGATCTATAGTGTCCTGGTGCATACAACATCCCAAGGAATCTTAATAGGATTTGCTGAAATAATCGGCCATGTTAAGGGATAGTATATTGGTGTGGATCACTGTTGGCCTGTAACGGATAGTAGAATTTTTATACTATTAGGACAATCCAGGCAAAAAATATCAATGAAACCTTTTTTTTTTGGAGTGAACCCACAGAAGACCAAACTTTTGTGCATTTTTCATTGGCACCGCTCTAGACTGTTGCAGTCCAGCATTTTATTTTCACCAAGCGATTAATAATTTAAGTGTTACTGGTCCCCATGGTCAGTTTTCTCACCACAGTGGTGTGTGTGGTTGCTATAAACTGCCACCACTAGATGCGCTTCTTCTACCTCAGGCAGGTTTTACTTTCCCCATTCTCTGGGTCCATTGGAAAAACCAACTGAACCCAGTCGGCACCACTATGAGAAAGGTCCCAGAGAATCTCCTCATCTCTCTACAAGGGGACGAAGTAACTCCATGGGTGTCCACGACGGGTTAACGGTCGACAGACCACAATTGGTTGGAATAATTTTTACATGTTATTGCTTCCTAGAGTCATTTAGGAATACTTACATATAACGACTTCTATGTAAACATGTAGATTTTCCCCATATCAATTTCTGGTTTATTAAACTTAACAAGTTTCCCCGGCGAATTGTCGCCGAAGTGAGATTCCCGCGTAACAGGTCCCGAACATCAATCACCGGGAACACGACTGGGAAATCAAACAAGGGGAAACGTTTTCATTCATGTAGCAAGTTTTCCTTTATCTCTGTATTTATTCCAATATTAGCCAACGTTTTACACAAATTCTATTGAAACCCCCTAACTGTAAAAACAGTCAACCAAACACGAGAAAAAACTCTCACCCTTAAACTGGTCACATGTCAGTTATCTGCCCCCAACCCGAAAAAATGTTGCACTTTTTATTTATTACCTGCATTACTAACCCAGATAATAGGATAATTAATTGTCCCCATTTCCTGCAGAGTAAGCTGTCCTCCTCCCTCCTTGCTGTTTCAGAGTAAGCTGGCTCCTCCCTCCTTGCTGTTCAGAGTAGCTGGCTCCCCCTCCTTTCTGTTTTCAGAGTACGCTTGCTCCTTCCCTCCCTCCTTGCTGTTTCAGAGTAAGCCTGGCTCTCCCTCCTTGCTTTCATCTGCCTGCCTCCACTGCACACGCTCAAATGTTATAAAAAGCTCTCTGAGCCGAGGGAGAATGCAGAATACCTTTGCCGATTACTGTAATCCATGTAATAAACTGGGAAAAATAGCATTTGGGAATTGTGGGGATAGCCCGACAATTTACCAGTTTTTTTTTTTGTTTTATCAGGGACATGGCCCCTTTAAACACATAATTATTTACCAATCTTCAAAAATTTTCCCACACCAGTTGAGGCGCGCAGAGGAGAATTTTTAATGCTGATATCTTACAATTAAGTAATCATATGCGGAAGGACCGATGGCTTTCCTTACGCCGTAGGTAAATATTCCATATTTTAAAAACAATTGGGAACTCTCATTTAATATTTTCCCCTAAGGTGCCCGTCATTATAGACTTCAGCCGTCACTGAATACTGTGTCTCTGTTCAATAAAACCACCCAGCAGTAGAGGTTACATTACTCAATAATACCCCCAGCTGTTCTTACAAACAACCCAACAAATGACAACGTGATTAAACCCTTCTGGTGCTGGAACGTCCCCAATTTACAAGTTTGATTCGGATGCAACCATGCTACAGAACTTGTCCCTCTCTATATCCAGATTCACAATGTAATAAAATTAATTGGATCAATTCCCCCCCCCCCCCCACTAAACTATAGCTCTTTCTAAGCGATCTACTGGAATAATTTCCCATGAAGGATTGGTTTGTTTGGGCATCTGGTTATATCAGGGATTTACTGGAGTTGAACTTCGATTCCAGCCTTGGACACATCTGCAAGGAGTTGTAATGTTTCTCCCCGTTCTTGGGGGTTTCCTCCGGGCACTCCGGTTTTTCCCCCCAATCATAAGAACCTACTGATGGATTGTATAGTAATCAATGTTTGAGTTAGATTGTAAGCTCTTTGGTCAAAATAATGGCTTAGATGTTAAAGCGTTTCGGGTCAATATAAATGGTGCCCTAGATTGTAAGCTTCTTCGGGTAAACATAAATGTGCTTAGATTGTAAGCTCTTCGGGTCAAATAATGTGCTTAGATTTTAGCTCTTCGGGTCAATAAATGTGCTAGATTGTAAGGCTCTTGGGTCAAATAAATGGTTATGTATGTACGACTCTTCGGGTAACATAATTGCTTAGATTGTAAGCTTCTTGTTCGGTCAAAAGAAATGTGCTTAGATTGTAAGCTCTTCGGTGTCACAATAAAATGTGCTTAGTTGTAAGCTCTTCGGGTCAAATAAGATTGCTTCGATTGTAAGCTCTTTCGGGTCAATATAATGTGCTTTAGATTGTAAGCTCTTCGGTCCAAATCAATGTGCTTAGATTTAACTCTTCGGTGTCAAATAAATGTGTTAGATTGTAACGCTTTTTGGGTCAAATAAATGTGCTTAATTTGGTAAGCTCTTGGGTCACACATAAATGTGCTTAGATTGTAAGCTTCTTTGGGTTCAAATAAATGGCTTAGTTGTAACTCGTTGGGTCAACAATTAAAAAAAATGTGCTGTAGTTGTAAAGCTCTTTGGGGTACCAAATAAATGTGCTTAGATTGTGTAAGCTCTTTGGGGTCAAATAAATGTCCTTAGGATTGTAAAGCGTCTTGGTCAAAATAAATGTTGATAGATTGTAAGCTCTTCGGTCAAATAATGTGCATAGTTTGTAAGCTCTTTCGGGTCAAATAAATGTCTTAGATTGTAAGCTCTTCGGTGTCAAATCAAATGTGTGCTTAGATTGACTCTTCGGGTCAAAATAAATGTGCTCTAGTGTAGCTCTTTCGGTCAAATAAATGTGCTTAGATTGTAAGCTCTTAGTGGTCAAATAATTGGCTTAGATTGTAGCTCTTCGTCATTGTCTTGTTGTGCGTCTGTCAAATAAATTGCTTAGTTGGTAAGCTGGGTCAAATAAATGTGCTTAGATTTGTAAGCTTTCGGTTCAAATAAATGTGCTTAGATTGTTAAGCTCTTGGGTCAAATAAATTGCTTAGATTGTAAGCTCTTTGGGTAAAATGAACATGTGTTAGATTGTAAGCTCTTGGGTCAATAAAACAGATGTGCTTAGATTGTAAAGATCCTTGGATCCAAATATGTGCTTAATTGGTTAGCTCTCGGGTCAATAATGTGCTAGATTAAGCCTTCGGTCAAATAAATGTGCTAGATTGTAGTTGGGTAAATTAAAAGTGAAGCACTCTTTTGGGTCAAATAACATTGCATAGATTTAAGCTCTTTGGGTCAAATAATAAAGTGCATAGATTTGTAGCTTCTTTGGGTCAAAAAATGTGACTTAGATTGTAAGCTCTTCGGGTCAAATACAATGTGCTTAGATTGTAAGCTCTTCTGGGGTTGGGGGGGGCAAGTACAAGTGCGTAGATTGTAACTCTTCGGGGCGGGCCTTATGTTGAAGGTGTATACATGTACTTGTAAAAGCGCTACAGAATATCGTTGGCGCTATATAAAATCCATAAATAATAACAAAAAATGAAAATCGGACAGAATCGGACACACCACATTTATGGTGGATTTTCTTTTACCCATAATCCCCACCTAAAATCCATCGGTAACGCTACAAAAAAAAATGCGTAAGGGCCGAATTGTGATTTCACTTATTTCAGACTGCGCAGGTGAAATTACTAACATGCCAGGGCTCGCATTTCAAGTGATTCACCAAAAATGTTCAGCAACAGTAAATCTTTTGAAAACATAAGCAGCCATTTCGAATCTGCCATATATCAAATCCTTATCATCCATTTTCCAGATATTTGGTTAGAAGAGCGTCGATGAGGCTCCCTTGGTGGTAGGCGGGGGTTGATGCGTTAAATAAAACCAAACGTTCCGAATCAAATAATATTAATAAATTACCCTCCGCTGAAGGGTGTGGTGATACATTGTGTCGGATTCCTGGGGCGGGACAAGCGACTCTATGAATATTTTAACTTCTTATTTAAAAACAACCCGCTCAACCATTAAAGGCTGTCAAAAAAAAAAGAGAAAGAAATCCATTAAAGCGCCATTGAAATTCCTTTAAAAAAGTTTCCTGTTTTTAAACCGGATTGAAGAGCCCTAAATCTAATACAGACCCCAGGTTTAAAACATACCGGCTTACAGACAACTTTTACTTACAATCATAGTCTTTGAATTTAACCACCATTGACTACACCCCGTAAACAAATTTCCCTACCTAAGTTACAGTTGTATACTGTGTGTATACAGTTACAATGTAATCACTTTCCTTTCTATGTAACTAAAGATACAAGTATATAACCTTTCAGTACAGAATCCCTGCAGTAACCGCCTCCCCATCTAGGTCAGTGACTTCAGACATGCTCAGTGCTATATACTCAGTAAAAGAGATAATGCTCCAATCGATACTTTGGGTGATGTTATAATGGCCACTGTCCGGACAAATGAGGGTAAAACTACTACCACGGAGTATTATCGGGTTTAACATAATTTGTCAAACATTTGGAAATAGCGCTGATTACCTCTGTAGGAAAAGGATTGTTATGTTTGCACAATGGAAAAGTGCCCACTTCTTACCTGACCGGAAATCCCACACTGCAGTAAAGTCCTCGCGAAGGAGAAGAAAGCATTGTGGGGGATAGCGGTCCAGGAGGATATAACTTTTCTTTTACTACCTTGGCCTTAGTATTTTTATAATTACATTTCTAAAAATGTGTTGGCAATGTTGCGGTAAAGGCAGATGTAAATAGCATCTTCTTATCTCTGACTATATGCTAAATAGACAGACAAATGCTTTGTCGCCGACACCAAACACTGCCACTGGCTTTATGCCGCTTCCCGAAACGACTCCCCTGTGGTTGAGCGATTTTTCACAAAGTCATCATAGGAGGCAACAACTTCAGACTATCCAGCAACCAAGCAAAACGACATCTCCTTCCAGGGGCCACCAGGACCCATGAAAGTGTCAAGTTGTGGGGTTTTAGGGGGTCGTTAGCAATACAAAGTAATTCTGTCTGGTGGGGGTCCCTTAAGCTTTCTAAGATTCTCCCTTAACATCAGTGAGAGCAGAGAACAGAGTAACCATAGGGGCCATTGCTGTACTGACACATTCCATGGGACAATGTACCCAGTCATTGTAACACATGTGAACCAAGGTGTGGATTGGATGCATTCGGCAAGACCACAAGATGTTTGTTTATCCTTTGTGAATGACGGTACCATGTTGTGTCTATGTTACAGTGGGTGCATGTGTGTTCTATGTGACAGTAGGGGGGTGCCCATGTGTGTCTATGTGACAGTGGGGTACCATGTGTTGTCTATGTGACATTTGTGTCTATGTGGGTACCATGTGTGTCTATGTGACAGTTGTGGGTACCATGTAGGGTTCTATGTGACAGTGGGGTGCCATGTGTGTCTATGTGACAGGTGGGGTGCCATGTGTGTCTATGTGACAGTGGGGTACCATGTGTGTCTATGTGACAGTGTGGGTACCATGTTGTGTCTATGTGACAGAGTGGGTGACCATGTGTGTCTATGTGACAGTGGTTGGTGCCAGTGTGTGTCTATGTGACAGTGTTGGTGCCATGGTCGTTGTGACAGTGTTGCGGAGCCATGTGTGTCTATGGACAGTTGGGTGCCATTGTGTGTTCTATGTGACAGTGTGGGTGCCATGTGTGTCTATGACAGGTGGGGTGCCAGTGTGTCTATGTGACAGTGTGGTGCCATGTGTGGTCTATGTGACAGTGTTGGTGCCATGGTGTCTATGTGACGTGTGTGGTGCAGTTGTGCTATGTGCGCAGCAGTGGGGTGCCATGTGTCTATGTGACAGATGGGTGCCATGTGTTCCCTATGACAGGTTGGTGCCATGTTGTGTCTATGTGACTGAACGACCAATCGCCCCCAAAACCATGAAAATTGACCAATCTCCCCCCCAACACTGCACATTGACAATCTCCCCCCCAAAACTTACTGGGCCCGATTGCCATAACAATCTGCCACACCCAAGAAACCAAATGAACATTGAGGACAGAATGCTCACCCCCCCGAAAACAGTCTATGTGACAGTGTGGGTACCATGTGTGTCTATGTGACAGTGTGGGTACCATGTGTGTCTATGTGACAGTGTGGGTGCCATGTGTGTCTATGTGACAGTGTTGGTGCCATGTGTGTCTATGTGACAGTGTGGGTACCATGTGTGTCTATGTGACAGTGTGGGTGCCATGTGTGTCTATGTGACAGTGTGGGTGCCATGTGTGTCTATGTGACAGTGTGGGTGCCATGTGTGTCTATGTGACAGTGTTGGTGCCATGTGTGTCTATGTGACAGTGTTGGTGCCATGTGTGTCTATGTGACAGTGTGGGTGCCATGTGTGTCTATGTGACAGTGTGGGTGCCATGTGTGTCTATGTGACAATGTGGGTGCCATGTGTGTCTATGTGACAGTGTTGGTGCCATGTGTGTCTATAGGAGGAGGCAGGGGAGGGGGAGGGGAGGGGGAGGAGAGGGGAAGACTGGGGAGGAGAGGGGGCTGGTGAGGGGAGGAGAGGGGGGAGGGAGGACTGGTCAATGTGCAGGTGTTTGGGGGGGGAGGGACTGTCAAATGTTGCAGTGTTTGGGGGGGGAAGGACGGTCAATGTGCAGCTGGTGGGGGGGAGGAGATGGGTCAAGTGCAGTGTTTGGGGGGAGAATTGGTCCATGTGCAGTGTTTGGGGGGGGGGAGACGGAGAGAACTGGTCAATGTTGACAGTGCTTGGGGGGTGGAGACTTGGTCACTGTGGCCAGTGTTTGGGGGGGAGATTGTCAATGTGCAGTGTTGGGGGGGGGGAGATTGGTCAATTGTCAGTGGTTTTGGGGGGGGGGGAGAGGGGAATGGTTCCAATGTGCAGTGTTGGGGTGGGGGGGAAGGACTGGTCAAGTGCAGTGTTTGGGGGGGGGGAGACTGGTCAATGTTGCAGGTGTGGGGGGGGGGAGGACTGGTCAATGTGCAGGTTTGGGTTGGGGGGGGAGGAGACTTGGTTCAATTGCAGTGTTTGGGGGGGGAGACTGTGCAATATTTGCAGTGTTTGGGGGAGGGAGGGCGGACTGGTTCAATATGCAGATGTTTGGGGGGGGGGGAAGGACTGGTCAATATGCAGTGTTGTTGGGGGGGGGGAGAATGGTCAATGTGCAGTGTTTGGAGGGGGGAGGAGGAACTGGTCAATGTGCAGTGTTGGGGGAGGGGAGAGGGAGACTGGTCCAATGTGCAGTGTTTTGGGGGGGAGATTGGTCAAGCTGCAGTGTTTGGGGGGGGGGGGGAGGAGACTGGGCATGTGACAGGGTTGGGGGGAGATTGGTCAATGGCAGTGTTTGGTGGGGGGGGGGAAGGTCGGGTGCTGACGGGGGGGGGGAAGCTTGTCCATGTGCCAGTGTTTGGGGGGGGGGAGCGAGACTGGTCAATGTGCAGTGTTTGGGGGGGGGCGGGGAGATGGTCAATGTGCAGTGTTTGGGGGAGGGAGAAAGGACTGGTCCATGTGCAGGTGTTGGGGGGGGACGAGATGGTCAATGTGCCAGGTTTGGGGTGGCGGGAGACGAGTCATGGCAGTTGTTTGGGGGGGGGGGGGGGGAGGAGGACGTGAGGGGGAGTGATTGTCAAGTATGCAGATGTTCTGGGGGGGGGGACTGGAGTCAATATCATTGTCTGTTGGTGGGAGGGGGGGAGGAGGAACTCGGTAGGGACGCTTGGTCAATATGCAGTGTTTGGGGGGGGAGGGACTGGTCAATATGCAGTTGCTTTTGGGGGGGGGGGAGAGAGACGAGAGTGAACTGGGTCCAGGCAGTGTTTGGGGGGGAGGATGGGTCAATGTGACAGGTGTTGGGGGGGAGACTGGTCAATGTGCAGTGTTTGGGGGGAGATTGGTCAATGTGCAGTGTTTGGGGGGGGGGGGGGGGACGGGGTAATGTGCCAGCGGTGGGTGGTGCAATGTTGGCAGTGAGTGTTCGGGGGGGGGACAGCGGGAGACTGGTCAATGTGCGTGTTTGGGGGGGGGAGGGAGACTAGGGTTCATGGCAGTGTTTGGGGGGGGGGAGACTGGTTCAAGTTGGCAGTGTTTGGGGGGGAGAGGAGGTCAATGTGCAGTGTTTGGGGGGGGGAGACTGGTCATCGTGGCAGTGTTTGGGGGGGAGACTTCAATCGTGCAGTGTCGTTGGGGGGGGGAGAGTGGTCAATGTTGCAGGTTGGGGGGGGGCGGGGAGACTGGTCCAATATGCAGGGTTGGGGAGGGAGAATGGTAAATATGCATTGTTGGGGGGGGGAGACTGGTTCAATATGCCAAGTGTTTGGGGGGGAGGACGGTAATATTGCAGTGTTTGGGGGGGGGAGGATGGTCATGGCAGTGTTTTTGGGGGGAGAAGGGTCAATGTGCGTTGTTTGGGGGGAGATGGTCAGTGCAGTGTTTGGGGGAGATGTCAATGGGTGCAGTGGTTGGGGGGGGGAGAGACTGGTCACATGTGGCGTGTTTGGGGAGGATTGGTCAATGGCAGTGTTTGGGGGGGGGAGGGAGACTGGTCAATGTGCAGTGTGTTGGGGGGGCGACTGGTCATGGCAGTGTTTGGGGGAGATGGTCAAGTGCAGGTTTGGGGGGGAGATTGGTCAATGTGCGTTGTTGGGGGGGAGATTGGTCCATGTGCCGTGTTTGGGGGGAGATTGGTCAATGGCAGTGTTTTGGGGGGGAGATGGGTCCCAATGTGCCGTCAACATAGACCACACGTGGTTACCGACGCTGTTCACCATAGGGGAAACGTGGGGCACCGGATGCTGTCACATAGGCAAACGTGCAAACGACGCTGTCACATTAGACACACATGGCACCTCACACGGGTCACCATAGGGGACCAATCAGAGTGTCCTTTTATTACACAGCTGTGGTAAGATTGTACAATTAGATTGTCCATTTATTATACAGCTGTGGTAAGATTGTACAATCAGAGTGTCCTTTTATTACACAGCTGTGGTAAGATGAATAATATATATGGACTGTATATACCTACAGAATAATATATATGGAGTGTCTAAACCTATATACCTTCAGAATTAACTATTTATAGACTGTATATCCTAGGGAATACCATATATGGACTGTGTATACCTACAGAATAATATATATGGACTGTATTACCTACAGAATAATATATATGGAGTGTCTAAACCTATATACCTTCGAATAACTAATATAGACTGTATATACCTAGGGAATACCATATATGGACTGTGTATACCTACAGAATAAATATATATGGACTGTATATACTACCAGAATAATATATATGGACTGTAATACCTACAGAATAATATAATATGGAGTGTATATTAGATCCTATACATAATAATATAATATGGAGTGTCTAAACCTATATACCTTCAGAATAACTATATATGGACTGCATATACCTAGGGAATACCATATATGGACTGTATATACTATATATGGACTGTGTATACCTACAGAATAATATATATGGACTGTATACTACTCAGAATAATATATATGGACTGTAATACCTACAGAATAATATAATTGGACTGTATATACCTACAGAATAATATATATGGAGTGGTCTAAACCTATATACCTTCAGAATAACTATATATAGACTGTATATACCTAGGGAATACCATATATGGACTGTGTATACCTACAGAAGGGAAAAGAAAAAGAAGAGAGAGAAGAAAAAAAAGGGAATAAGGGGAAAAAAAGAGGGAGAAAAAAAAAAAAGGGGAAAATAAAAAGAAAAGAGGGGGTGGCTGTACGGGCAAAAACAATATGGCAGCTCCACCCATATGTATAAATAATAATATACAGGAGAAGGAATGTTTGTACATACAATAAAGCATATACCCCATACTGTACTGTCTAAGGGAAAAATTGGCAGCTCCCCACCCTATGTATAAATATAAATATACAGAAGAAGGAATGTTCTGTCTACAATAAGCCATACCCTCATACTGTAATGTCTAAGGGAAACAATATGGCAGCTCCCACCCATGTATAAATATAAATATACAGAGAAGGAATGTTCTGTACACACAATAAGTATACCCTCAACTGTACTGTCTAAGGAAACACTATGGCGCTCCACCCATATGTATAAATATAACTATACAGAGAAGGACTGTTCTGGACACACAATAATATACCCTCATACTGTGTACTGTCTAAGGAAACAATATGGCAGCTCCCCCCATATATAATATACTAACATATCAGAGAAGAATGTCTGTACACACAATAGATCGTACCTTCATACGTACTGTCTAAGGGAAACAATATGGCAGCTCCCACCCATATGTATAAATATACAGAGAAGGGAATGTTCTGTACACACAATAAGCTATTACCCCTATACTGTACTGGCTGTCTAAGGGAAACAATATGGCAGCTCCACCACCCAATATGTATAAATATACAGAGAAGGAATGTTCTGTTACACACAATAAGCTATACCCTCATATCTTACTGTCTAAGGGAAACAATATGGCAGCTCCCACCCTATTAATAATATAATATAACAGGAAGGAATGTTCTGTTACATACTAAGCTAACCCTCATACTGTACTGTCTAAGGGAAAACAATATGGACAGCTCCCACCCATATGTATAAATATAAATATACAGAGAAGGAATGTTCTGTACATACATAAGCTATCCCCATACTGTACTTCAAGGGAAATCAATATGGCAGCTCCAACCCACAAGTATAAGTAGAAATATAAAGAGAATGAATATTTCCCGCCCTGCTAGATGGTAAGTCTCGGCCTGACAGTGGTTAAAGGGAAATTAAAACTCATTTTATTCTGTAGATTAAGGCAAGCTACTATTGAATCTACTTCTTATTGAATTGCTTGTGGTACCCTACAGTATTAGCGCCTGTCCTAGATCCCTCCTGGGCAATATCCCAGCTTAACTGACTTGTTACATTTCCTATCTTCATGGCCTCTGTGATTTATAACATTGTATTAGATAAGGAGAATGAAATTCAATGTAAGGCCACATGTTACAATGAACCTGGGAGGCCTATTGGCAGAGAGCATTTCTATTGGCTGCGATAGTCACATTCTATTTCCAGGTGACATAATAAAAACAAGCTAGCTCCTCTAACCTTCCGTCCATGCTTACTGCAAGTGTGAGTGAGACTAAAACTATTTAAAGGGAAGTAAACTGTTATAATGTTTCTCTTCATTTATGTTTTGATTTGATAAAAAAAAGTTTCAAATAGTGATTTGTTATTTCTGTATCTTTATTAATCAATCAATCGGCCTAATCGGTATCCCATTTATTCTTAATCATCGTCCATCAGTCAGGGTAAGTATAGGCGAACATCTTTGTATTTGCAGGGACTTTTTGGTTGGCAGGCTAACTGCCCTTTAAATGATTATTTTTAAAATATGGAAACATAGAAATAAAACTAAGTGTATTAGTGATACAGATAAACCCTACCCAGTGGGACCAGTCATTAACCCCCCAAAAAACTACCCAAGCAATGCCCGTCCCCTACCTGTTCCAGGTGGCATTAGCGCCTGCCCGTTTCTGCTGCGTCCCCCTCTCGTCCAACGGCGTCTGCTGCTCTCTTTTCCCCAGGTCACTGAGGTCGGCGAACTCATGAATTTCGACCTGCGAAGAGTTCTCATTGTCCAAAGCGCGTCGGAGCATTTGCTAAAGGAAAACTAAGCCTGCAAGCTCTTTGTAATTTGTATTGTGGTTAGGGGTGTGTTGTGTGTGGTGTGTAGGGGGGTGGGGGTTGGATTTGGGGCGGGCAAAGCTACAGATCAGCCTCAATCAGAGTCCCAGCGACTGCCGGTTTACAAAACATTTCCTCGTGTTGCTACAGTTCAGCTTCTACATCTCAATCCAAAATTTTTCCAAAAACGTCTTATGGCGATTTGTTGGGTTAAACCGAACGTTTAGAGACGAACGCATTCATCGTGGTTATGCAATATCGCGCCTGTTCGTTTCCTTTCACTACTAAACCCCCAAAACTGAAATCTTCTTACGCTCCAGTGCGTCGATTCCAGATCTTTAAACTGCAGTTTCCAGTCGAGTTTTTTTCTTCCCCCCTTCTCTATAAACAGTCTCTGGACTGGAAACCGAACCCACGGAAGTTCATTGGAACAGAGAGAAGAAGAATTGAGAAAGTAGAGAAATGTTCAATGTGTTACTCAGCTGCGAAGCGAGATGTTGCAACCACTCACGGAGAGAGAGTGCGTGGATCTGCCTTTCCTTTGTAGAGGGAGGGAGGGGGTGGTGGAGCTTCTGTTGGCATCCGATAAGCATGGAAGGGACGAAAAAAGAGAAAAGAAATCAGGATAAGAGAAGAAGGAGGTGTAGCAAGCAGAGGATTATTGATTGGCCGAAATATACAAAGGACCCTCATTTGTGAACTTCACCCTGACATCATTTGCATCTGAATCAAGAGAATGCTATTTTTTTTTTTTTTAAAAGCCTTTTCCTCCCCTTCCTTAACTTTAAAATATGAACAGACCCCTTTAAATCTGCAAAATGTTTTATAGAATGCAGGGAAAACGTGAGGATCATTAACATAGAAATACACACATTCTGCAGGCACCCGAACATCCTCGTGTATAGAACTATAACTCTCACCACTACCAGCTATGAACAGATACAGTAGAAGAACAGCACATAAAAACACTAAATTGTAAACCGTAACTTTTATCATATTTAAGAGGCAAGTACACCACCTAACAAAAATTTTATTTTGAATAGTTGGACTTCACAGAGAGTTTATTTATATTATCTCCAACATTTCTTGCAAACTACTTTGTTGCCTGTTGGGAGCTGCCATACAGATTTCAACAGAGCAACCCGTTGACAGGCCACGCCACTCCCCCCCTGATGTCACAAAGTCCTTGGTTTATAGTTAAGGCTCATGCACACGCTCAATTTTCGAGCGAGAACGACCCCGACGGCCGAGCGCTACCACGCAATGAACGCCCGTTTTCAGGCGAGAATCTCCATGTTTGGGTTTGGTCAGGGTCGTTCGCCGATCTGCAACATATACACACGGACGATCTCTCTGCCCGAGACTGCCGTTCATCCGTGTAGCGATCGGCCGTCAAGGGTCGTTTCTTCTTTTGGGAAATTGAGCGTTTGTACGAGCCTTAAGTGTAACCATTTTTAGAAAGTTTTAGAATATCTTTACTTTAGTTGTAGTTAAGACAAACTCACTCCACCAACACTAAATAAAATAAATTGTAAGGTAAGCTAATTTCTAGATTCACTTGCCCTTTAAAAAGTTCCCAACAATATAAAAGGGTTAATGAGCCACAACACTGATGGGGAAGGTGTGTCATTTAGGGTGGGGTTTCACCAGGTGAGATGTTGTGTAAATTTGCACGTTTACCGTACAACAGGCGATGACAGGGTCATAGAAATGCAAACTCCCACAAACAGAAAATGACCCTGTAACGATATAGACCTAGCCTCTGGCAGCAGGAATGTAGCAGCAACCAGTGTGGCAGCTCCCCCAACAAACTCACTCACAGAGTCATGTAATACAGAACCTCAATGTATGATATGACAGGAAGGACCTTTGACCTGCTTTAAAGGTTTTGCAATAACTGCTGGATGAAGCCAAATTAAAGGGCAGGCGAATATTAAAAGTGAGTTACAGAAACCTGGATGATATTTCATTATTTATCGTGTTCAGTTTCACACTAGTGATTTATTATATAGATTAATTTTATTTATATTTTTGTATATTGTAATTAAATGGATTATAGTGAAGATGACATCACACTGGACAGTGAATGTTCTTGTATTACTTTTGGTGTTAAATAAGTTTGGGAATTGTTAAATCGATACACCCTTCTAGAATACCAGTCTGGAAACTAAATGGCACTCAATGTCACGCGTGGAACATGGACAATCCTGTTTGACATCGGTTGGTTAAGCTTCTGTAATGTAAAAATGAAAAACAGTTAATAATTGTCCAGCAGAATCTCATAATATATATATATAAATTCAAAATAATTATTAATATGTGGAAAAAAAAAATCAGTTAAAAGGAAACGGTATTGTTGTTGCTCCGCCCCCTTCTGCCCAGGCCTAACCAATAGGAAGACATGCTATGTCCATATACCTACGAATAATATATATGGATGTATATACCTAGAGAATACTATATATGAACTGTATATACCTAGAAAATACTATATATGAACTGTATATACCTACAGAATACTATATATGAACTGTATATACCTACAGAAATACTATATATGAACTGTATATACCTACAGAATACTATTATGGACTGTAATAACCTACAGAATAATATATATGGACTGTATATACCTACAGAATAATATATATGGAGTGTCTAAACCTATATACCTTCGAATAAACTATATAGGACGCATATACCTAGGGAATACCATATATGGACTGTATATACTATATATGGACTGTGTTATAGCCTACGAATAAATATATGGACTGTATATACCACAGATAATATATATGGACTGTATATACCTACAGAATATATTATATGGAGTGTCTAAACCTATATACCTTCAGAATAACTATATATAGACTGTATATACCTAGGGAATACCATATATGGACTGTGTAATCCTACAGAATAATATATTGACTGTATATACCTACAGAATAATATATATGGAGTGTCTAAACCTATATACCTTCAGAATAACTATATATAGACTGTATATACCTAGGGAATACCATATATGGACTGTGTATACCTACAGAATAATATATATGGACTGTATATACCTACAGAATACCATATATGGACTGTATATACCTACAGAATAATATATATGGATGTATATTACAATATATATATGGAGTGTCTAAACCTATATACCTTCAGAATAACTATATATGGACTGCATATACCTAGGGAATACCATATATGGACTGTATATACTATATATGGACTGGTGTATACCTACAGAATAATATATATGGACTGTATATACCTACGAATAATATATATGGACTTTATATCACCTACAGAATAATATATATGGAGGTCTAAACCTATATACCTTCAGAATAACTAAATATATACTGTATGTGTGTCTATGTGACAGTGTTGGTGCCATGTGTGTCTATGTGACAGCGTCGGTGCCACGTTTGCCTATGTGACAGCATCGGTGCCACGTTTCCCTATGTGACAGCGTCGGTACCACGTGTGTCTATGTGACTGCACATTGACCAATCTCCCCCCCAAACACTGCACATTGACCAATCTCCCCCCCCAAACACTGCACATTGACCAATCTCCCCCCCAAACACTGCACATTGACCAATCTCCCCCCCAAACACTGCACATTGACCAGTCTCCCCCCCCAAACACTGCACATTGACCAGTCTCCCCCCCCAAACACTGCACATTGACCAGTCTCCCCCCCCCCCAAACACTGCATATTGACCAGTCTCCCCCCCAAACACTGCATATTGACCAGTCTCCCCCCCCCAAACAATGCATATTGACCAGTCTCCCTCCCCCCAAACACTGCATATTGACCAGTCTCCCTCCCAAACCTGTCACATTTGACCAGTCCTCTCCCCCCAAACACCTGCGGGACCCATTCGACCTCCGTCCCTCCCTCCCCCCCCAAAGCAACTGCCATATGAAGTCCGTCCCCCCCCCCCAAACACTGCAATTGACCGCTGTCTCCTCCCCCCCAACACGACTTACCATCTCCTCGTCGTCCCCCCCCACAACACATGCATATTGAACTCCCCCCCCCAAAAGACTCCTCCTGCTCTTACATTCATCTCTCCCACCCTCACCATACTTTCCCCCCCCCAACAACTGCACATTGGAACTCAGATCTCCCCCCCAAACACTGCCCAATTGACCAGTCTCGTCCCCCCAAACCTGCACATTGACCATCCTCCCCCCCAAACACTGGCACATTGACCATTCCTCCTCTCCCCCCCCCCCAAACACTGCATCATTGAACCCAGTCTCCTCCCCCCCCCCAAACACTGGCCATATGACCTGTCTACCCAATTCCCGTCGCCCCTCCCCCCCCCAACCAATACACTGCCCATTTTGACCATCCCTCCCCCCCACAAACCACTCTCAATTGGACCAGTCTCCCCCCCCCCCCCCCAAACACTGCACATTGACCAGTCTCCCCCCAAACACTGCACATTGACCAATCTCCCCCCAAACACTGCACATTGACCAGTCCCAGTCCCACATGGTACAATCTGTATCTGGAACCCAGATCAATATCCTGTCTGTGTCTGGGGGGCACTGGGGGGCACAGTAACATGATAACTGGGTGGGGGATCCTGCCAGACCTCCCATTAGAATTACAAACATTGGGATGTCAATGTTACAGTTCAGCTACTCACTGGAACACACCAGGCACCTGCTGCAGAACCTCCTTTACCATAATTATCCTAAAGCACGTGTCTGGGGCACAGAGTGTCTCATGTCTCAGCTGCTGCAGAACCTCCTGCTGGTTACTGGAGAGTGACTGTCAATCACAGTCTGATACCTGCCCCCCCATGGACCCCCCATAATACTTTATCACCAGGTTAAGGCTATGGACCCCAGGAACCCCATTG
Source organism: Hymenochirus boettgeri (assembly GCA_019447015.1). Classification (NCBI taxonomy): domain Eukaryota; kingdom Metazoa; phylum Chordata; class Amphibia; order Anura; family Pipidae; genus Hymenochirus; species Hymenochirus boettgeri. Next base: position 9,685,042 of record CM033471.1, on the reverse strand, counting down.
CCCCCCTGGACCATGTGCTGCTTAGTCCCCCAGTAGACAGGATGTCAGTGCCCCCGACCTCCAGCACTGGGGACCCTCCATCCAGACAGGGAGAGGTCACATCAGGGGTGAGAGAGGGAGTTGCCCCCTTGGATGCTGATGTAGTGACCCCTAGTGATGCAGTGTCAGGGTGTGGGGGGCCCAGTAATGACACATTAAATACAGAGCAGGAGTCACAGTCACTTACCTGCAAATCTTCCCTTCAAACAGGGACCAGAACCTGGAAGAGGAAAGGGAAAACTGACAGGAACGGGAGCGCGCACAGCCCTTTAAACCCACGTGTTAGAGGCGGGGACGCGCCTGGTCCATCTGCAGTCCGCCCAGATCTGTTTGTTCCTCTGCTGCCTCTTCAGGCAACTCCCTTCCCCCCCACCTCATATCTACAGTCACCACCTATCCCATATACCGGACAAAGACCCCAATTAGTAATATTAATGAACAGAGACCCCCATATACCGGACAAAGACCCCAATTAGTAATATTAATGAACAGAGACCCCCATATACCGGACAAAGACCCCAATTAGTAATATTAATGAACAGAGACCCCCATATACCGGACAAAGACCCCAATTAGTAATATTAATGAACAGAGACCCCCATATACCGGACAAAGACCCCAATTAGTAATATTAATGAACAGAGACCCCCATATACAGGACAAAGACCCCAATTAGTAATATTAATGAACAGAGACCCCAATATACAGGACAAAGACCCCCAAATAGTAATATTAATGAACAGAGACCCCAATATACAGGACAGTGACCCCCAAATAATAATATTAATGAACAGAGACCCCCATATACAGGACAGTGACCCCCAAATAATAATATTAATGAATAGAGACCCCCATATACAGGACAGTGACCCCTTGTTTATAAGGTTTAACCCCTATTAACCCCTATAGTGTATTTTATAATAATATTATCTACTCCTTCCCTATCCTACTTCTTGTAACTCCATAGCTTGTTAATTCCATCAAACAGGAATAAATAAATAATCAAAATAAATTTTGTTTCTTTGTCAAATTAAATGATTTTTTTTTTTGGGCCAAAACTTCCATTTCCCAGAACTTTATGTTTTTTGCCACAAAATAAAGTGAGATTCCAACTCTATTCCCTAATGTCCGATCTTATTCCCTTGTCCAGGGTGATTCCCGGGAACGGGAATATTTATTTATCCTCATTCCAATCTGTAAAACTGGTCCAGGTCCTATTGGAACTGTAATTACAGCGATCAGTCCCCAGGGATCTGTCATTTATTAATAGCAACAAACAAAAATAAATCACCGTAACATTGTAATATTCCTTGACTAATATTTATTTTCTTCTTTCCTTCTGGAAAAAAATGGATGCCAGGCTAACACATTGTGGGTGCGCTGTGATCCATATTCAGAACGCATACGATTCCCGTTTCTTTGCGAATCACATGCTCTGATAACAGAATATTGCTGGAATGGCAGAACAAACGCATCGTGACTCGCAACATTGGGGCTCATTTACCTAACGCCACTGGGCAATAACATGGAGTTAAAGTCGCGCTAACTGGTTCGCTATCGGTTAGCGCGACTTTAACTCCATATTAGCCCCAGATGCGCGGGTTACGTAAAACACACTCGTGATTTAATATCGCGTTTGCGCTAATTTGAGCGCATCATTTTAACGCCGGCTATTAGTTGCGGATCACGTGTGCTGACGCGATATTAAATCGTAGAAGGGAGATTTGAAGCAATAGTGTCTCTAGGTAAATCTCTCCCATCGTATCTGCGCATTTCTCATGCATTGCTGAGCGTTGTAATGTGGCTGCCGCAGAAATGCGAAGAAATAGAGCGAAGATTCAGAATCAGACAGCGCTGATGTATTCCCAGTACCGCTGACAACCTTTGATATCCCTGTGCAAAAAGCCACAATGTGATGTCATCCATCGTTGATGATGTCATAACACTGTTGAAATTGTAACTTTTCACGGATGAATTGCAACAATGTTGCAATGTTCTATTTCCGCTAATAACGACTATCTGGACTGGTCGCTAAACCATCTTTTTCACGGACATTTTAAGAGATGATTATTTAACCATTTCCTGTTCTAGGGATTTCCCAACATAGAGTTTTTTCATATGGTCAGATATAATGTTACTATTAGGGTGAATGTACAGGAGCAGCCACAGGCCTACAAATACCAACCTCAATTTCTTTTATATTTAACGTAGGCACAAGCTACCTAACAGGCTTCCATAAAACTACTGTTCATGGCTTTTGCTCTCAGAGCATGCTGGGAGTAGTAGTTCTACAATAGATGAATATACCTTTACTTGGCCTAGCATCAAATGCGGGAAATCCCTTTAATGTCACACAGCAAGACGGTCATTAAACCAACCTTGCGTTTTTTTTTTCGTACACTTTCCCATCATTGTATGTGAATGTGTCACATGGTATCACAGAATCAGTGAAGGTAAAACACACCTAGATATGGATTGGCAGGCTCCACCCACCTATATATCACATGGTGGTGTGACGGACGTGGTGTTCTGATAATGTTTAATATTCAGCCAATCGCCTCCTATTCCTGGGAAACATTAAAATGTTAATGACACCAGACAGGGAAACCTCTGTGTCTGTTTAACAAATGTTCCCCCTTCTCTTTCTGGTCTCTGTCCAAGGATGGAAACGTCTTGTGTCTTGGATCCAGCGATGATCGTTGTTGTCAATAGAAAATCTCTGCCCCATTCCATTGAATAACTTCATTTAACTATTTTGCCCATAGAGATGAACTTCATAAAATTCGGTCCGTTTTCGAACTTTTGAAAGTTCAAATTCGGACCCAGTAAAGTCAATGGGGAGTGATAGTTCGAAAATTCTGGGTGATTTACAGCTAAACTAACAATGGTAACTTACTGTAAATGGCTGTGACACCTGGGAAATGGTCTGGGGAACATGTCACTGTCACCAAAACTTGGTTCAAGGGTTACATTCAAGGGTTAATGAACGATACATTCTAGGGTTAGTAAAAACGATCTGTACATTCGTTACTTCTGTTAAATTTTACCCAATTTATAACTAGAGATGTTCGAAACTGTTACGTTTCGTTCTGTTTTCGAATTTTCGATAATCGTCTACTTTCGATAAAACTCGAAAATTCGAAAAATCCGGGTTCCGTGAAATTCGGGAGTTCCAAAAGTTTCATCTGGACTTTGGATTCACAACTGGGTTATATTCGAACCCACATTACATCTCTATTTATAACTTCAAAAGGCCAATTAACAATTAATTTATATATCCACAGTAATCTTAAACACAAGGGAGATGCCATGCTGCTTAATGCCCTTATCTGTCACTGAATGATAACTTGACTGCCTGTTGTTTAGTAAATGAAACATTGAGTTTAGTTTTGTTGAAAGTGACATCGCGTCCAATCAATGTGATGTCACTGTTCTGAATGTTCACTTTCGATTGGCTATTGAAATATATAAACGTTCTCTTTTCCTATGAGTGGGTAAGGCTGCTACAGTCTATGTACCATTCAACCCCAAATCAGTGAACCTTAATGGGTATCGTCCATCATGCAGAGTCCAGGCAGTAGCTACAGATAGTCAGGGCCATTTTCATGGATTAATGGGCCCATTTGCTAATGGCTTCGCAAACTACATTAATCTGCAATGTAACTAACTAAAAAGCCATAAACTAAGGAAATCCCAGCCAATGAGATTACATTATATAGATTAGAATCTATTGAACTGAAGATATTTACCATGATAAATTCTCCCAGTGCTAATCGAGATGAGTGGAAGGGAGGCCCCTAGTTGATTTCTAAAGGCACACAATGAGTTAAATGCATTTTATTATGTTAAAACCGGATCAATAGTCCAAACGTTTCAAACTCCACAAAATCCAATTAACCGAATTTCTTCTTGTACATTTTGTAATGGAATCGACCCAAAATAACAAAATCTTTACAAAAACCCCAATGCATTTACTGGATAGAACATTTCCCCGTCTGCTAAAGGGAAAGTTAACTTTGTTAATAAATTGCTGGTCTGCGATGATAATAAATTCTTTATCCAGCGTCTCTGTGTAATGGGACTTTAACCAATGGAGCCTTTAGGGTTACTGTGTTTCCTAACTCGCCATTAACCAATAGTTAAAGCACCGCCGTATAAATCACGTTTCCGTATTACATGAAATTGTTATTTCCAGAGTCGTTATTTCCTAAAGCCGAAGGGGGTGACAGAACCTCTGTAAGGATAGAGATGAAATAATAATAATATAACGTAGTTTATCTGTCTACCGGGGCAGTTCTCACACCGCACGATTAATTAATAATTAAAGGAACATTGTTATTGTACTAAAGATAATTCTATGAACAGGAATGGGGAAAGGGGGACGTATTGGTTACCATATTCTATAAATTATAGCGAACACGATGGCGTTTGGTAAAGTGCGAACACACGCACAGATGTTTTTCCGTATGCTTGTTCAATCGTAGTGCGTGTGCTGTAGAAAAAAATTGTGTTCACGTGCTCTCAGAAAACTGATCGCAGAGCACGTTAACGTGCGCTCCTCACACGCAAACGGATCACAAAACGCGATCGAAACGCGCTAGTGTGGCCTGGGCCATAATCACGGGGAGAAGATACAATGTAACCATTTTATTTTCTTACCCATTCCATATTTCTGGGAGTTTATTATTCAGTCCCGGGTTTAAAGGACAACAGTCCTTCTAAACATTAACTTTCTAAAATGAAAAGTACTTGATTTCTAGGAATTCTGAAGGTTCGACCGAAGTGGAATTCCTAAATAATAATAATACGCAACAATAATACTATTCGCTTTATGTCTATGTCTTTTTATTTCTAACTGTATGATAGAAATATATATTTCCAGATCTGGGCTGGATGGGGGAAGCTGACTCAACATTTCCCATCAGTATAATCCAGTGGAAGGAATCTGGGGGTCTCTTCTCCTGCTTCTTGGAAAGCAAAGGTTTGTTTGAGTTTAACCCTCTGCATGCTGGCATGAATATAGCATTGCTGTCCGGGGGCAAGTTTATTTAACCCTTGGTCTAATCACATCATCTGGATGCTCAGTAATATCATTGGGTCTATATAGTCTATATAGTAATTAAGGTTGAATAAAGACATCAAGTCCAACCTATTCACCCCCCCTTTTTTTTTTTAACCCTACCTAATAGTTGATCCAGAGGAAGGCAAAAAAAACATCAAAAAAGGGGAAAAAAATCCTTCCTGACTCCAAACGGCAATCGGAAAGTATCCCTGGATCAACCAGATCTATATTCATTAATACCAGTAATACTCATTATATCTTAAAGGGTAAGTCCAGCTTAAAAATAACTAGCCTTTAAAATGTTTATTATCCCCCCCAAAGCTCACTTTCGCAAGGTTTATATATTTCAAAGATCCCCCAGAACTTACTTACCCGACCCGGTCCCTCGCTGCTTCTACTGCTGCTCCACTTCCTGGTTGCGTCTGTCAGTTAAGGGGGGAAGGGACATCACGACCAATCGGCCCAAACGCCCAAGCTACGACCAGGAAGTGAAGCGGCTGTCAGGGCAGAATTCCCCTGCTCCTGTTTTTGCTCGCAATGAGCAGGGGGCGGCGCCTACGCGGCGAGGGACCGGATCAGGTAAGTAACCTTGCGAATGTGAGGTTTGGGTGGGTAATAAACATTTTTTATTATATTATTTAAAGGCTAGTTATTTTTAGGCTGGACTTGCCCTTTAGCAGGAAAGCTAAAAAAACTATTTAAAGATACATAGAACTAAATAACGTGACATTTAAAGCTACGTTAAATACAATGTCTCTGGGTTATCTTACCTCTTCACACTGACACAGACCGGTACAGGCCAAGTAGCATATTTCAAACCAGATTTACAAGAGGGGGTTTGATAAGTAGCCAAGTGTAACGTGGGCTGTAAATAGTGATATTATTTAATGGGCTTCTATAATAAAACGTTAGCTGCTGTACTGTAAGACGTTAAATCGTCCATATGGACAATCGGACTTAAGCTAGGTACACACCTAGCGATTTTTCCTCCTGACCGACCGTTCGATACTTTCGACCGGTCTGCCATGAGGAAGGACTGTCGGTCGCGGCAAAAGCAGCCGCGTCCGATTGTTACCGTGACCGATCGTGCGGTCTATAGAGGACGAGGTTTTCCATCATGTCTGATCGTCCTTTCATCCGATTCAGACGAACGATCGGTCTGACATTAAATGCATTCGGATGCGATAATTTCGGTCCGATCAACCGATACACTGAACTATCAGTCGATCGGACCGAAATATCTCATCGTGTGTACCCAGCTTTAGACAGGTGGCAAATAAAATAATCAATGGGAAAGAGAACAATGGCTTCTATAAGCAAATAATCTGTGTAAATGATATTCCCAGGGATTGGTTTTAATTGTGACACACACACGGATTGTCTAGATTGATGTCTGGTATAATTACATTTCATTACCTTTTACACACTTAGGGGGTCATTCACAGAGAGTTGTAAATGCCAGTGACAACCAGAAAACCGTATTCGCCAAAGGCTTTGCGACCGGCATTGAATAGGGTATCGACAATAAACAATAAGACCAGGTCTTCAGGTGCAAAACACAGCGAAAATTGTCGGAAAGGCTGCGATTCGACACAAACGGAAATACTGCCGCAGTTGTAAAACCAGTTTTGTTGTTTCATGAATAACCCCCCACAGGTCTGTACATTTTACTGGCTAGACAGTTTTGACAGTTGAAACTTAACTGGGAACATCACTGAGCCTATAATAATGACATCTCCCTTCTACATGATCCGATTAAATCCTCGTTCTGGGAAAACATTAAGAAAGAAGAAATTAGAACAAGGACAAAAGAAAATGAAAACAATGTATCCAAATGTATCCAAATGTATCCAAATGTATCCAAATGTATCCAAATGTACCAAATGTATCTAATTCAAATTCAGAAAGCTACAGGCACATCCACCCTTTATACTATTACCTGGTTCCTTGTCAGCTACCTGAACCAATTCCAACATATATATTTAGCACTTTATTATCTGTATTACTAATAAGATATTTAATGATAATTATTGTCCCTATTCTGGCAGAGTAAGATGGCCCCTCCCTTCATGCTGTCAATCAAAGCTGTGACAACTGACATCACAACCAATGATTGACAGCTGTTTCCCCTGCTCCCTCCACTTCACACGCTCAAGCTCATAAAAAGCTCATTGAACAGAGGGGGGGGGGGGGAGGCAGATACCTTTTCCAGAACAGAAGAAAACACATTAAATATCTGGGTACAAATCCATGTAATAAACTGGTAAAAAGAGCAGTTGGGGTTGCGGGCAGATAACTGAGAAGTCGCCATATTTTTGTTTTAAGTGTGAACGTGGCCTTTAAAGTCACACAAGGAGTAAGTCTATACTGGAATGGCCATTGCGATATCACTTCTAGGAGGATGTTTAGTTTTCCCACAGTTCAGTTGTACATAGTACAGGGATTCCCTAAGTTCGGTGAAGGTGGCGAGCAGCCTGTTCTGTCTCAGTATAAAGTAGAGCGACCGTGAGACCTGACACAGCCCAAGACATTAGAGGCAATAGACTCCACTCCCAACATCAAGTGATCCACCAGGACAGAGATTTAAATGGGGTCAGTATGTGCAGATGGTTCATTGTCAACTATTTAACTGTGTCTGGGCCTTTAGGACTCAGAACTACAAATATTAATGGAGATCCCAGGAATGTCCCCATCCTACGGCCTCTGGAAAACGTGTTTCTGCTTCAGACACGGAGAGACTGAGAAGGGGGAACATGGTCCTCATGTTGGGGCCTTTGGGTGCTCGGATGATGTCGTAATCTGCACATATCGTCGTCTTTGTGGTTTTGTGTGTGGTGTAGAAATGTGTGAAATAGGAGAAGTAGACAATGAGTCAGCATTCCCAGAATGTACAGTCAGACCACGGCAAGCTGAGGATTCTGGGACTTTCCCGGCATTGATATATATTTAGTTTAAAGATAAGGGACAGTAAACAGGAACCATTACAGGGGTTATTGGAACTAAGCGTCTCACAAAGAACAAGAGCCTTCAAGGAGCTTTACTGTCTAAGGGCTCGTTCACACTATTGAATTCTATGTGTCCCTGTGTTTTTTAAAAAAGGACCGTTGCAAAAACGCACCCAAAAAAATGGGCCTAGTGTGAACGATCCCTAAGGGAACTGATATGGCAGCTCCCACCCGTTTGGATTAGTTCTTAAAACACGTCAAAATCTGGACAGAGACCAAAAGATTTTGTGTCAACTGAGAAAGACAGGAAGTTTGTTTGTGGCAAAATTCCAAGTGATAAGTCAGCAAAAAGGTTTATAGTGAGTGATAAAATCCATAAGGGCATCAAACAGGAGGGGGGATAAGGGTCAACCAAGATGTGTTACACAAAGAGCCCAATATTAGAGATGGCCACAAAACTGAACTCGAACCCGATTTCCAGACGAACTTTATGAGTTTGGATGAACTTGAACTATTCGAACTAGTTCATTTTTCCAGACTCACGGCTGTATTTTTGATAATTATCGAATTTACGGACTATCACTCCCCATTGACTTTAATGGGTCCGAATTCAAACTTTCCAACTTTTACTGAAGTTCAAAAGTTTGAAAACGGACCAAAGTTTATGAAGTTTGCCCATCTCTACCCAATATGCCCATCAAACAGGAGGGGGAAAAGGGTCAACTAAGACGTGTTACACCAAGAGCCCAAGGGGATTATTAGGGGCCACACACACAACATCGTAACCCCTTGATAAGTGCCACTTTCTGCTCTGGACTCTGTCCTGTTTCTTACTTGAATCTAATTGATTGTCCAATGGTTACCAATTGTGTCACTGAACTACAAATCCCAGCAGGCCCAGAGAGCACTGTTTTCAATACCTGCAATGCTGTAACTTTCCATCACCTTTTTGATGGTTCTTGTCCTGCCCTTCAAGGTGAACCCATAGAAACCTCTGGAAACACATTCCTGTCCGACTGTCAACAGAAACCTTATCAGATCTTGTCTGTCAAATTGCTAAAGATCATAATAAAGATCCCAGAGGGTCAGTTTTCATTGCTGTTAGTTTAGATTGTATCTTCCAATAACAAATACCCAGCACTTTACCGTCTCCTTCCATTAACTAGTTCTAACCGACCAAACTGCTCCACAAACACCAGTAAACTCCACTGTAAGGAATTTATTGTATCTGGAATACAAGGTGACCCCAATGTTGAAAAGATAGTAAGGTCAGCCCAGGTAGAGTGGGCCCCTGAATGATACCATGTGGGCCCCTAAATGATACCCCGTGGGCCCCTGAATGATACCCCGTGGGCCCCTGAATGATACCCCGTGGGCCCCTAAATGATACCCCGTGGGCCCCTGAATGATACCCCGTGGGCCCCTGAATTATACTCCGTGGGCCCCTAAAGGATACCCCGTGGGCCCCTGAATAATACCCCGTGGGCCCCTGAATTATACCCCGTGGGCCCCTGAATTATACCCCGTGGGCCCCTGAATTATACCCCGTGAGCCCCTGAATTATACCCTGTGAGCCCCTAAATGATATCCCGTGGGCCCCTGAATGATATCCCGTGGGCCCCTGAATGATACCCCGTGGGCCCCTGAATGATACCCCGTGGGCCCCCAGTCTTACGTTTCCCTTTAGAGATTGGCTGAGATCATTAATTCCTGTCTGCCGGAAAGCGTAACTAGAAATTTAGATTAAAAAACAATCAATTTGCATAATAAAGTTTAATACGTGAACAGACAATCTCAACCCTTTCATTATCTTAATGGGAAGGACTATGAATTTCTCCACAATGTGAAAGAATAATAATTATCTCTAGATAAATCCACATTCTCTAAGGCCAGAGGCTAATGGAGGTTTTAGAGGTATTTTGCTTGGTTTATCCAAGTCCCCGTAATCCCTCTTAAAATGTCATTTTACATTCAGCAAGTAAAGGAAGGTAATAAAATATTCATCCCACAGGGGGCGCCCTGCAGCCACTCTGCTCTATGCATTTTTGATGAGTATGCTGGAGATATATAAACACCTTATTAAAATATTCCATTGATAGATGGAGATGTTGGTTTCATTCATTTACAAATTGTGGACTGTGGCTTTTAAAAAATGGTTTGATTATACTATGTAGGTATACCCTAAAGGCAACATTGTAAATATTTCTAATTCATTCCTTTAAGAAAATGTTACATTATATTGAAATATATTGACACATCACTTCCTGTCTGTAGGCTAAATAATCCCCTCCCCCTCAAACAAAATGGCACCAGCTACGACATGGGTAATAATACCCGTCAAGGCCGTTTTGAAAAACAAATTGGTGCTATTAAAGTTTTTTTTCATTTAAGATCTGCCAAATGTATTTTCCTGTACCCGTTATTAAAGGGAAACTTTAACTCCTTTAAGCAAAATGTTTTTTATGGACTTTTAACTCAGTGATTTCATGTGAGTATGGCGCGTGTGATTAATCATTGCAGGGAATGTGTTTATTTAGTGTTCGAAAGAAAAATCACTTTAGGAATAAGATTGCTGGGAGACATTTAATGTCGGAGAATCAAACAGATGAAACAAGCAGCATAACAATGAAAATACATAAATTCTGTCTAAAATTCCGAGACTGGAGCTACCAAATGGACGCTCTGAAATAAATAAATAAAATCAAACACCGGCAACTGTTTATCAACAAGAAACACTGAGCGGAGAATAGGAAAATAATCTGCTTGAAATTCTCCTCTTGTAAGAAGGAAAATCCATCAACAAGGTTCAATTTTTTTGTACCCGTCTGAAGGAGAGAATGATATTCGAAGGTTTTACACATTAACTAAATTGCAGGTTTTATTTGCATGGCTGAAATTGCGGTGGTAGCTCCTCGGATTCCTGAAATGCCAAGCATGGCCCTGGACCTTTCCCCCTTGACCACACAATAGTTCAACCTAAAACATGTTTTTTTTTTTAGTTATAACCCAGAATGAATATTTCACTTTAAGGAAATTTCTCAGCAGAGATGTCACCTTTAATCTTTCCTCCTCCCCCCGAGGTCAGTGACCCAGCAGACATGCTCAGTGCATGTTTAACCTAGGTATGTTGTTTTTATATAATGAAAAGCAGTCAAACAGCATTTGTTACACAGAACACAATTGGACAGCAGTAAATAGGAAAGAGAAACGTGTAATTGGTGTTAATGTTTAGCCACAAACTAATGGGATTATTACCTGCACTGGGCCCTTACGTGTACATTTAAAACTAATTGGTCTTTTACAGTTTATTTTTGTTTTATTCTGTGTATCTGACTGAACCAAAACACTGATTTTACAAGACGTTTATTAGTGGATTTGTTGGCTGCTGTTTTTTCTGAAATCCCACTAGCGCTGGAAGCTTCATAATCCTGAGAATTGTCCTAAATCTCCCCCAGGGGATAATGAGAAATGTTAATCAGTTACCCATCGCTCACCAAAAGTTGCCCGTCCAGTTTATACCCAGTTTTTCCTGTGTTTCCTCTCCCCCAGACACTTATTATACCTGTTTGTAGGATTGGTAACTACTACCTCCCAATATTATTTTTCATTTTTAAAAAACTGCTTCTGCCAGGCTTCCTCAGTGCTTCAGCACTATCTTTAATACAGGAAAGTCCAGGACACTAACCTGGCAGATGAGAAATGTAGTGCTTGAGTTTCAAACTGCTATTGGGAAGTAGGATTAATCAATCTTACCTCCCTGCCCCAGATACTTTCGTTTTAAAAAGTAGATTTATACAGTGTGGTGGCCCTTTAAATTGTCTTCGCTTGACTTGCTTAGACTGATAAACTCCAAGGACTTTTTGTGCGGTGGTGACAATTTCTAATGCTACACCCAGAACCCAATAACCATAGAAAGCTCTAAGACACCAGTTCTGTGATGACACTAGATTCTCAACTACTGGTTCTGTTAGTTATCTAGACCCATCCTGGATTCCCCTGGTGTGACACATGTAGCTATGGAAGGGGGAAGATGTAGGTGACTTCTCTTTATTCTGCCCCCTTCACTAGAATGCTGCATGTAAATAGTGTCCAGAGGTCTGGAAACAGCGATAAGGTTCGTACACACTTCAGATCATTATCGCACAATGCCCGACAAACTGTACGTTGCGTTATAATGTTGCACATGTGAATTCAATCTCCCATTAGAATCTACCGATAATCTGCCGACTATGTACAAACAAACGACAATCGGCAGAACGAATCCACCAGGCTGATCGTCAGACAAAGCCGAGAATAGCTGCGGATTGTTGGTCTTTGAAGATCGTTAAAGCTTCGAATTTCGCACGAATGGTTCGTTTGTCGGACAAATCGTGTGAAAATGATCTGACGTGTGTACGAGGCTTTAGTGTGAACAGTGTCATCTGTACTGATGTGCTAGATAATGTTAAACATCTTTCTTCAAAATGGAAATACTGGTTTAATCTGTTTTGTGTATAGTTGGCTACACACCTTACAATGCGATTGTCCAATCTTCATCAAATCTTACCAACTTACTGTAGTATGTTTCCACATTGTAACACTAATACATCTCATGTTATATATATATATATATATATATATGTATATATATATATATATGGACATTACATTGTAACACTACTACTTCCTGTGTTTTATATATATATATATATATATATACGGACATTACATTGTAACACTACTACTTCCTGTGTTTTATATATATATATATATATATATATATATGGACATTACACTGTAACACTACTACTTCCTGTGTTATATATATATATATATATATATATACAGAGTTCCAGCGAAGGAGCACTCGTAGGACTTGCAAACAAGTAAATTAAATTGTTTTATTTATCGACGCGTTTCGGCTGTGTTTGTGAGCCGTCCTCAGGATACAAACATTTACAAACAAATGTGCTTTTAACAACTCGGTCAAGCTCCCCCCAGTGACAAGATACGCCCATCCAATTATTTAACCCTAATAGTGCTGGACATGATCTATAGAGATCAGAGGTGTTCACTAAAGTGCTTCAGTGCATTAGAGGTATACAATAAGGTGCCTCAGTGTTGTGAATGGGACGGCCCTTTGGATGAATGCACTCAATTTGTCAATAGCCTTAACAATAAGGTTTCAGAAGTCAACTTCACAATGACAGCCCACGACACAACGGTAGACTACCTTGACCTAAGGATCACAAAAAACATCAAGGGTTTTCACACCAGTTTATTCACTAAACCAACGGATAAAAATACTCTATTACATGTTTCAAGTCATCACCCATTCCATCAGAAGAAGGGAGTATTAATCTCCCAATTCTTACGAGTATTAACAAATAATACCAATGAGATAATATTGAGACACCAAGTATGTGAAATGACAAATAAATTCATAATACGAGGCTATCACCCCAATTTTGTGAGAGAACAAAGAGACAAAGCTATGGAAAAATATCTCAAATTAGGGAGTGACAGGACTAAAAATCAGGACGCCATGAGGAACCAGATTCCTTATGTATTACAATATTCCCAACATAGCAAAGCCATTAAAAACAGTGTGAGAAAAAATTGGGAGATACTCAGTACGGATAGCACATTACCATTCCAACAGAGTCATCCCATATTTGCATACAAAAATGCCCGTAATCTTAGAAACATCCTGGTCAACACTAAGCCCGTACAGCCACGACCATTACAAACTTTAACATGGTTAAACTACAAAAAAGAGGGCTGCCACAAGTGCACAGGGTGTCAAGCCTGTAGTTACATGATCCCGGGTACCGATTTTCCCCATCCACACACGGGCCGAAGATTTAAAATCCGTTATAAACTATCATGCCAGAGCATGGATGCCATCTATATCATAACTTGCCCATGTGGCAAATATTACGTAGGGAAGACTACTACCTCCCTAAGGGATAGAATGGCTAACCACCGGTCATCGATTCGGGCTGCTTTGATGGTTAGAGAAGGCAAGGATTCTTCTGGTCCCCCCAAAGAACACAAACACGGCGAGCAATCAGTAGCCAAACACTTCAAGGAAAGAGGACACTCTCTTGCTACATTTAAGTGGATGGCAATCGACCAAATAACCAACATTACCAACACAACGGAAAGGGGGCGTCTACTATTACAACGGGAAATTTTCTGGATAAGGAAGTTGGGGACCCTAGCACCCAAAGGCCTCAATGAACAATTTTCTTTATCATGCTTTTTATAAGGAGTCTATGATAAATCAGACCCCAAACTCTCTATTAAAGGTTCCATCTAATCCTAATATTATGATAAACAGCAGTCCACTGGTGAAATAAGTAGATCCTATGGTTTATCTTGAGACCCTTCGTGGTATTTATAAGTTATACCCCTGGTATATTTACATTTATATAAATTTTAGCTGATGGTGTATAGTGTAAGTCTGCACGCTTTAACAGTACAGTCAACATCAGACCCATTGCCATTTAGCAATGAATAAGGGCATATTTATAAAAAACGTATAAAAATATTATTGTCAGTATTAAGGATTAGTAATATTAGCGATTTTTAGCTTTTAAAACCTTTTTTAGTATATATCTATTTTTCTAGGTCTACACTGTATGCACATATTACTGAATGTTCTCTTGCCACATTGATTTGTTTTTATTTCACTGTTTTATTGCACATTTTAAATAACAAAGATTTTTATATTTCAGGGAATTCGAGGTCCCATTCACAACACTGAGGCACCTTATTGTATACCTCTAATGCACTGAAGCACTTTAGTGAACACCTCTGATCTCTATAGATCATGTCCAGCACTATTAGGGTTAAATAATTGGATGGGCGTATCTTGTCACTGGGGGGAGCTTGACCGAGTTGTTAAAAGCACATTTGTTTGTAAATGTTTGTATCCTGAGGACGGCTCACAAACACAGCCGAAACGCGTTGATAAATAAAACAATTTAATTTACTTGTTTGCAAGTCCTACGAGTGCTCCTTCGCTGGAACTCTGTATATTACTATCAGGCAGCACCGAGGCATTTGAAACAGATAAGCGGGAGTGCGGGACACAGAGGAAAGTGATATATATATATATATATATATAGGGCCACCCCATGTGCCACCTTTCAATGCCTCTACTCCAGTTAGCACTGCCATAATAGTCTCTGACAGTCACAGTCTGTCCCGGCCACAAAGCTAAGATGGTATGGATACTTCATGAAAATCAATAGTAAACAAGTCATTACCAAAATCAAACCTCCATGTCAACAATCAAAATCTCTATGGCTAATGACAAAGCCCCCAATGCTGGTGACCAAATTTAAAAATTTTTTCCTTGTCCGCTCAACTGCTTTGTAGGATCGGCAACCCCTCCAATGCAGTTTGGGTATGATGTTAGACCATAAAATATGCAGTGAAGGAAAGGCCAACCCCAAGCACAACAAATCACATTTGATGTCTTTGATCAAAATTTTACAAGGTCATTGCCCCCCAGATGAATAATCAAAACAGCAAGGCCAAACCAGTGGACATTTGCTATCCAAGCCAAGCTGGGCCCCATTGGGCCGCACCATAGCACGTCTGGCCGCATGAAAGATATAGGAATATCCTAGGATCCATACGCAAATTTCTTAACAATAGGATCTATATGTGATCTTTCGAACATAAGTTCATTGAGTTCTTGATTGAGTTCTTGATTGACCTCTTGCGATTTATATTGTGTAACAATTATTTTCGCCATGATGACAGATACTATGCCCAGAGGGTTGGCTTGGCCAATTTGTACATGCTTATGTTCGAAAGATCACATATAGATCTGACTTACTTCTCCATCAGTTAAATAGGGCTAAGGCTACACTTTGTCCGAGTATCACTCACCCCAAAAACGATGTTAAACAAATGAGTGGTTCCAGAAGGGCGACCATTGATTTTTGTTAAGATTTTAACACCCCCCAGAGTGGTTCATTGAGGGAGGTGATTAATCGACGGTGGAAATGATTACTCGTGACAAATCCTTGCCCTTTAAGAATACAAGCATACGACACACATATAAGAGAGGGGATAATTATCTGACCTATTGGTGTGCACGGATATAGCTAAGATGAAAAAAAGATGTTTTACCCCTGCATGGGATATGGCAATCCAAAAAGAGACATGGGTGTTTTCGATGCCCTAATTGCATCACATGCAGTTCCATGTTGTCCGGTCAATATTTTGCACACCCTAGGGATGGTACCAAGATAGCCATTAATCAGAGATTTACGTGTACTAGCCGATATGTGATCTATTTCATTGTCTGCCCATGTGGCATGTATTATTGGGAAAACAAAAACAATGTTTAAGGAACGCATGGCTAATCATCGTGCGTCCATTAAAATGCATTACAAGCGAATGAAAAGTTGTTGCCAATAAATTTGGTGACCTGGCGGTTGCCAGGCATTTAAGAAGATGGCACCATCCACTGTCAGCCTTCGGTGCATGATAATAGATGGCCTGGTTGGTGAACAGTTGGGTCCATTTGTTGACAAGGACAAGTTACTGTTACAAAGAGAGGCGAGGTGGATATACAGGTTACAGACACTGTCCCCTAGTGGGCTGAATGAGCAGTTTTCGCTACATTGCTTTTTATGACCCACTATATCCTTTTATGATTCCCTACTATTTATTGGTTTTTAGGGGTATTTATTCGGCTTTGTATACCATGGTTATCTATGTATTTAGTGATCTTTTATGGTATGAGATTTGGATATATATTTATACTGTTACACTGTGATTCTCTCTCATATGTGTGTTCATTGAGTCTGTTTTTAAATTGTTCCACAAGGATTTTAATTACTTGATTGGGTTCATGTGCACGCTGGGATTCACACATGGGTGGGTGGGGAGTGTTGTATGGGATGGCTATAAAATGGGACTATACACTGTGGATTGTTTGCATCCTGATGACGGCTCGCACATTGGGCTGAAACGCGTAGATGTGATTGTACAAAAAAGCTGTTTTCGTCAAAAGACCCGTGAGTGACATCTTTTCCTTCATATATGCTTTATGATGGACACACGGGCTGCTGTTTAAATGAAAGGTGTGCTTACCTGTTTGTTGCATTTCTATATATATATATATATATATATACATGAATGTTACATTGTAACAATGTTTGTCACAAAGTGAAATTAGTTTCCCTATTACAACGATGTGATTGGATCGTTCGTTACATCTCTCTCTCTATCTGAATTGCTGTTGGGGAATTAACAAATCTTTATCCACTTTATAAATTGGTCTCTAGAGACGGAGAATTAGAAACGTTTCTGTCGCAATCAAAGAAGCCGCAGTCTCTGGTTCCTTAGGGCCGAGGCCCATGTTTTTTTAATGCAGTAAAACAACTTAGAAAGAGTCGCTTGCCAAAGCTTGAAAGGTTTTTCCTGGAAGGATTTGGGACTTTCTAGTGGATTTAACCCCAAAATCAGATTTCACTTCATAATTCAATGTTACAGCAGCGACTACATCCCCAAGACAGCTACTAAAGATTGGAAAAAAATCCCTTATGTCAGGGGCCCTTAAAGGGAATGTGGCTAATTGCCTCCAAAGCTACAATAGTCAGCAATCTGATGGTCGTAGGTCAAATCTTTGATGCCATAAAATTATCTCCCCCTTCCCTCTCCTCTCAAATGTTTCCACCTTCTCTACAAGCTCTACAAGCTCACACATGCTCAGTGTAGACAGCTAGGGAATAACATTCAGTCATTGGCTGTGATGTCATATGTGACATCCATGATTGACAGCTCCTATCCAGAAGAACCAGGAAACAGAAACAGGGGCAGCAGGACGTTGTGCAGCATTTCAGGTTAGTTTTACATCTCTAGATTTCTAACTATCGCAGTTATGGGGTTGGAGGTTTATCTCTCTAAAAAATTTTTTTGATGGATAGCCCTTTAAGCTCAGGCCACATTAATGACAATTTAGAGTGCTACAGATGCTCAAGTGAGAATCCGTCCAGTGTGCAACAATTCCTGCCACTCCTGCCTAAAACTCCACCCACTCCTGCCTAAAACTCGACCCGCTCCTGTCTAAAACTCCACCCACTCCTTTCTAAAACTCCACCAACTTCTGTCTAAAACCCCACCCACTCCTGCATGGTTCTGCACAATTGGAGCCCACCAAAAAGGTTTAAGGGGGAACTTGATTGGGAAAAACCAGAAGGCCCAAAGCCGGGTACACACATTACCGATAAAGCAACACAAACCATCTCCCTATACTTTATATCGACTTTACATGTAGAGAACGCTCAACCGGGACTTCAAAGATCAAGCCAGAACTTTGAAAGATGAATCTTACAGATTGTGTATTACAGATTGTTACAGTGTGTTACAGATTGTTACAGTGTGTTACAGATTGTTACAGTGTGTTACAGATTGTTACAGTGTGTTACAGATTGTTACAGTGTGTTACAGATTGTTACAGTGTGTTACAGATTAATAAAGTGTGTTACAGATTATTAAAGTGTGTCACAGATTATTAAAGTGTGTTACAGATTGTGTATTACAGATTGTTACAGTGTGTTACAGATTGTTACAGTGTGTTACAGATTAATAAAGTGTGTTACAGATTATTAAAGTGTGTCACAGATTATTAAAGTGTGTTACAGATTGAGTATTACAGATTGTTACAGTGTGTTTACAGATTATTAAAGTGTATTACAGATTATTAAAGTGTGTTACAGATTATTAAAGTGTGTCACAGATTATTAAAGTGTGTTAAGATTATTAAAGTGTATTACAGATTGTTACAGTGTGTTACAGATTATTAAAGTGTGTCACAGATTATTAAAGTTGTGTTACAGATTATTAAAGTGTATTACAGATTGTTACAGTGTTACAGATTTAAAGTGTGTTACAGATTATTAAAGTGTGTTACAGATTATTAAAGTGTGTTACAGATTATTAAAGTGTATTACAGATTTACAGTGTGTTAAGATTATTAAAGTGTGTTACAGATTATTAAAGTGTGTTACAGATTTTTACAGTGTGTTACAGATTATTAAAGTGGGTTTACAGAGATAAAGTGTGTGTTACAGATTTTTACAGTGTGTTACAGATTATTAAAGTGTGTTACAGATTATTAAAGTGTGTTACAGATTTTTACAGTGTGACAGATTATTAAAGTGTATTACAGATTGTTACAGTGTGTACAGATTGAGTATTACAGATTATTAAAGTGTGTTACAGATTATTAAAGTGTATTACAGATTGTTACAGTGTGTTACAGATTATTAAAGTGTGTTACAGATTATTAAAGTGTGTTACAGATTATTAAAGTGTGTTACAGATTTTTACAGTGTGTTACAGATTATAAAGTGTATTACAGATTGTTACAGTGTGTTACAGATTATTAAAGTGTGTTACAGATTATTAAAGTGTGTTACAGATTATTAAAGTGTGTTACAGATTTACAGTTGTGTTACAGAATTATTAAAGTGTATTACAGATTGTTACAGTGTATTACAGATTATTAAAGTGTATACAGATGAGTATTACAGATTATTTAAGTGTGTTACCGATTGTCACAGTGTGTGTTACAGATTGTTAGAGTGTGTTACAGATTGTTAGAGTGTGTTACAGATTGGTAGAGTGTGTTAAAGATTGTTACAGTGTGTTACAGATTGTTAGAGTGTGTGTTACAGATTGGTAGAGTGTGTTAAAGATTGTTAGAGTGTGTTACAGATTGTTAGAGTGTGTGTTACAGATTGTTAGAGTGTGTTAAGATTGTTACAGTGTGTTACAGATTGTTACAGTGTGTGTTACAGATTGTTAGAGTGTGTGTTATAGATTGTACAGGTGGGTTACAGGATTGTTACAGTGTGGTTACAAGACTGTGTTACAGATTGTTACAGTGTGTGTTACAGATTGTTACAGTGTGTTATAGATTGTTACAGTGTGTTGCAGATTGTTACAGTGTTTTACAGATTGTTACAGTGTGTTACAGATTGTTACAGTGTGTGTTACAGATTGTTAGAGTGTGTTACAGATTGTTAGAGTGTGTTACAGATTGTTACAGTGTGTTAAGATTGTTACAGTGTGTTACAGATTGTTACAGTGTGTGTTACAGATTGTTAGAGTGTGTGTTATAGATTGTTACTGTGTGTTGCAGATTGTTACAGTGTGTTACAGATTGTTACAGTGTGTGTTACGATTGTTTTACACTGTTGTTACAGATTGTTACAGTGTGTTACAGATTGTTACAGTGTGTAATACAGATCATTACAGTTAAAACCCTATATATTATAGTGAGCCTATTAAGATATAACAGAGATTTCTGTTCGGTCCGATAGGTCACAATCTATCCATAGACATTGATATTCCAATAACTCCCAATTGTACTGAATGTCTATGGGTTCCTTTATAGTGTTTCGATTAAGGCATTTATGCCTTTTGTTTAACTGCATCGCCAACTTGTTACACAGATGGTAAAGAACTTGGTAACTGATTTTGACAAAGAAAATTCACTAGATTCTATAAAGGAGAACTAAAACTCATTTTTTATAGGCTAATGTGCAAGCTTTTATGACAAAAAAACCCTATACAGTAATAGATCTGTAACTGACCCAGTATGTCACAGTCCCTATGTACAGAGTATTTCTATTACAGATGTCTAGTATACCGATATGGAATCCTGATAGGTAATAGTTCTGTAAAACTGACCCCATTACAACCGTCCTAATGTAAGAGATTTTTCTATACAGAGGTCTATACACCGGATATGGAAATCCCGATAGGTAATATTCTGTAACTGAACCAGTTTTCACCCGTCTATGTACAGAGTATTTTCTATACGATGTCTATACCACCGATATGGAATCCCCGAAGGTAATAGATTCGTAACTGACCCCAGTATCAACGTCCCTATGTACAGAGTATTTTCTATACAGATGTCTTCATACACCGATATGGAATCCTGTGATAAGTAATAGATTCTGTAACTGACCCAGTATCACTGTCTCTATGTACAGGAGTAATTTTTCTATACAGATTGTCTATACACCGATATTGGAATACCTGATAAGTAAAGATTCTGTAACTGACCCCAAGTATTCACTGTCTCTATGTACAGAGGATTTTCTATACAGATGTCAGACACCGAATGGAATCCCTATAAGAATAGATTCGTAAACTGACCCCCGTATTTCACCAGTCTCTATGTACAGAGTATGTTTCTTTACAGATGTCATTTTTTTTTTTACACCGATGGCAATTCCTGATAAGTAATAGATTCTGTTAACTGACCCCAGTAGTCACCGTCTCTTATGTACAGAGGTATTTTCTAACAGATGTCTATACACCGATATGGAATCCCTGATAAAGTAATAGATTCTGTAACTGACCAGTATTCCCTGTCCTAATGTACAGAAGTTATTTTCTATACAGATGTTATACACCGATATGGAATCCCCTGATAAGTAAATAGATTCGTAACTGTGAACCCAGGCTATTCACCTGTTTATGTACAGAGTATTTTTATACAGATGTGCTATACACGATATGGAAATCCCTTGATAAGTAATAGATTTCGGTACTGAACCAGTATTCACTGTCTCTATGTAAAGGTATTTTAATACAGATGTCTATAACCGCGATATGGGAATCCTGATAAGTAAATAGATCTGTACTGACCCCAAATTCACCGTCTCTATGACAGAGTATTTCTATACAGAGTTGTCTATAACCGATAGGAATCCCGATAAGTAATAGATCTGTAAATGACCCAGTATTCACTGGTCTCTATGTACAGAGTATTTTCTTATACAGATGTATAACACCAATATGGACTCCCTGATAGTAATAGATTTCTTAACTGACCCCACAGTATTCAACGTCTCTATGTACAGAGTATTTTTCTATACAGATGTCTCTATAACCAATATGGGAATCCTGATGATAGTAATAGATTCTCTAACGACCCCAGTATACCGTTCTCTATTGTACAGAGGTATTTTCTATACAGATGTCTATACACGGATATGGAATCCCTGATAAGTAATAGATTCGTAACGACCCAGTTCACCGTCCCTAGTACAGGTATTTTCTATTACAGATGTCTATACACGATATGGAATCACCGGATAAGTAATAGATTACTGTACGACCCCAGTATCACTGTCTTTAGTACAGAGTATTTTCTAGACCGATGTCTATACACGATATGGAAATCCCTGATAAAATAGATTACTGTGAACGTGACCCGGTATTAACCCGTCTCTATGTACGAGATTTTCGTATAAGATGTCTATACACTGCGATGGAACCCGATAAGGAATAGATTCTGTAAACTGAACCCCAGTATTCACCGTCTCTATGTACAGAGTATTTTCTGATACAGATGTCTGACACGATATGGAATCCCCGTAGGTAATAGATTCTGAAACGACCCCGGTATTACCGTCTATATGTACAGAGTATTATCTCACAGATGTCTATTACACCATATGGAATCCTGTAAGTAAAGATTCTGTAAATGACCCCAGTATTTCACCGTCTCTATTGTACAAGAGTATTTCTATACAGATGCTACACGATATTGGCATCCCATGATAGTAATAGATCTCGCTAACTGACCCAGTTTTCACCGTCTCATGTACGAGTATTTCATACAGATGTCTATACCCGATATGGAATCCTGAAAGTAATAGATTTGTAACTGGCCCAGATTAACCGTCTATATGTACAGAGTTATTTCTATACAGATCGTTATACACGGATATGGCAAATCCTGATAAGTAATAGATTCTGAATGACCCAGGATTCACTGTCTCTTTGTACAGAGTATTTCTATTACGACGTCTAACATAAGACTTTGAAGACGCGTTGTTTGACCTGCAGTATTTACCAGCCATTGCTGCAGCCTTTTTTCCAGAAACAATTTAAAATAGATGTTTTACTGCAACATTTTTGCTTTAAGTTTTCTAATTGTAATGGACTGAATACTGTCTTTCATTGTAGTGACCGTGGTAGCTTACTAAAGCTCTAGTTAGAAACACACAGTCCACTGGGTTACAGGTTCCCCAGCCTGTACTTGAAATTTTTGTTGTATTTTTCCTCAAACATATTTTCTTTTGTATACAGTTCAAAGGAATGTGTCGTGAGGATAGAGATTGTGTTTTCAACACTGTAATGAAATCTCTGTTGTGTGTTGAATATCTGCGTCTATTGGACTGTGCTGGTTGAAATAGGCAGGTAGTCTGCAGTCACCACGATTGGCTGTCAGTAAAGCTTTACGTACCCAGTTAAGGTGTGGCAGACAGCATACGCATTTAAAACCCCACATGCGTTTCATGCTGCAGATGCGAAACTGCCAAATGTTGCACCACCAGCGCACATGGTGATCAGCCAAAAAAAAATACGGTGATCGTATGTGCTACGGATTGCAGTCTGGTCATAATGGACAAATGGAGCAATGGGTCCTAGCATTAGCTTCCCCCAAATGAAAGAGGGAATTAGAGGACCCTAAACCCAAAAAAACTTCTATTCGAAATCACCCAGCAGCCACAGCAAAGGGAGAGGCGACTCATATCTTGCTGTAGTGATTTGTGAAGTGTCAGTCAGGCATTGCTACCTGTTCACCATCCAGCGTGCACAGACTTCCGGCATCTCTGGAACTCTGATGTCATTCATAGGCGTCCTGTTTTTGTACGCACACAGCGCACAGCATGAGACAAGGAAGAGGAACAGCCAAGAGGGAGCAGAGGCTAGCCGCACGGACACCACATGTCATGTCACGGGACCGCAGGCGATTGCTGCATGATGGTCTTTCCTCCGCCTCTCTTATGTCCTTGTCCGCTGACCGTTTTTTGGAAGGAGGAGCGATCTAATCAGTTTAAAACTTTCCTTGTTAGCCACTCCTTATTCATCAGACTTCACCTCCTCTTAACCATTGGTCCCTCTGGCCTATTTAAATCCGCTATAACATGCCTCATTGCCTGTTATAGTTTGGGTAGGCCAAGCTAGTGGTTCCCTGAAATTTGTGAGAGCTAAAGTCTGTTCATGTTATCCTGTGTTATTGTCTCTTCTTGTCTTCCAGTCCCTGTTCAGCGCTATTGGTGTTCCGGTTTTTGCCCGAGTGTACCCGGCCTCAAGCCGTCTATACCTTGAGCTCTAAGACCTGGGGGTAACACAACAAGGTCTCCTGACGATCAGGGGGCGTGTCTATAGGTGAAGACAGCGGCTGTAGATTGGGGTATACTCGGGGAAACTCCGGGCATCAAGAGAATGTCTCTATCAATCTGTCAGCGCTGTCAGCCTGTACATTGTATTGTTTAGATTGAGCTTATGACAGTTATTTATAGAGGAATGTGCAGTTCTATTATCAGGCAATCTTCAAAGTAATTACTAGATCCAATTATTTACCACAATGTACAATCATGTTCCTTTAAATCTCTCTGGAAGTTCCTTACAGGCGGGAGAGGAATCTGGGGGAATTGGTTATTATGAAATGGGAGAAGTAATAGGGACTGACACTTGAGAGACAGGGAATATTCTGGGACAGGAACAGCAGAGGACCCCAGGGGGGCAGTTGTCGGTCCCTCCAGCCACCTGGAAAACATGTGAATGACAACTACAGGCGAGTAGAGAATTAGAAAGAGAGAGGAAAAATACTGAATTGGCTCTTGATATTGTAACTGGGCGGGTCCCCAGTATGGTTCGTGTGATGGGACCAACGATTGTGACCGCCAACACTGACACAATATACACGACCAGCCTTATTATTTGCAATGATACGTCTATAAGTGGAACTATCAAGCTCTGTCATTTCATGTTTCTGAAGGTTCTTACTCATTGATTGATTGATTGGTTTCATGCATTCATATGTTCATTCATTCATTTGTTCATTCATTCAGCGGTCATTCTTGTTATTTTAGGAAATACAAGTTTTTTTGTTGGACTGAAATCACTAGAAGCCACAATCTTAATCTCACAGGTGGCAAGGTGGAGCATCACTACAGATTAATGTTCTGGAATCACAAATGTGAATTTCTGTAAAGGGCAGTAAATTTTAAACATGTCAGGATTTGACTCACAGGCCCCATAGATCAACGCACCATTTTCAATTAGCCGTTTTACCATTTAGTATATGTCGGCTTTCTGATGTTGTCTTTACCTTCCCATTGATGTTTAGCATGTGAAAGATCATGGGGGATTTCTTAAAGAGACAGTTTCCAAATCGAATTGGAGATTGTTGAATAATCAAAGTACTGTGTGTAAAACGTCACATTACTAAATTGTGTGCAACTTTTGAAGCTGTTCTTTGGCCTTCAAATGGCGAGGCTAGTGATGTGATAGATGAGAAAGGTTCATCCCATTACTGAATCATAAAAAATTACCTTCCTATTCATCAGATTATAATACAAACTTTGCTAATGAATTTGGCCTGGTAACCTGAATGTATCGTTTCGGTAACCCTCTACTAGGATCGTTCGGTCTAAACCTCGAAGGTATCGATTCGGAACCCTCTAATGTAATCGCTTCGGTAAACCCTCGGTTGGATCGTTCGGTAACCCTCTAATGTATCGTTCGATAAAACCTCTAATGTATCGGCGTTAACCCTCGAATGCTATCGTCGGTAACCCTCGAATTGTATCGCTTCGGTAACCCTAGGATGTATCGTTCGGTAAACCCTCGAAGTGTATCGTTGTCAGAGTTAAAACCTCGAATTCGGTTCGGTAACCCTCGGCTGTATCGTTCGGTTAACCCTCTAATGTATCGTTCGGTAACCCTCTAATGTATCGGTCGTAACCCTCGTATTGTATCGTTCGGTCAAACCCTCTAATGATCGTTTGGTAACCTCGGAGTATGTTCAGTTAACCCTCAAATGTATCGTTCGGATAACCCTCAATGTTTATCGTTCGGTAACCCTCCAATGTAGTTCGGTAACCCTCGAATGATCGTTTGGTAACCCTATAATGTATCCTTCGGATCCCTTAATGTATCGTTAGGTAACCTCAACTGGATCGTTCGGTAATCTCTAATGTATCGTTCGCTACCCTAGAATGTATCGTTCGTAACCCTCGAATGTACGTTCGGTAACCCTCGACTTGTACTCGTTTCGGTAACTCTCGAATGTATCGTTGGGTAACCCTCGAAGCTGTATCGTCGGTAAACCCTCTAATGTATGTTCGGTAAACCCTCTAATGTATTCGTTCGGTAACCTCGAATGTATCGTTCGGTAACACCTCGCATGTAATCTTTCGGTAACCTCGAAGTGTATCGTTCAGTAAACCTCAAGGTATCGTTCGTAACCCTTCTAAGTATCGTTTGGTTAACCTTGATGTATTCAGTGGTAACCCTTGAATGTATTCGTTCGGTAACCTCGGAAATGTGTGGCCAGATTGATTTTTCTGTAAACCCTTGAAAAATCCATGCGGAAACCTGACCATTACCAGATCGTGGGGAAAGGTTTGGTGACAGTGAGGTGTTCCCCAAATATTTCCAGGTCCCAGACCCATTTTACAGAAGTTACCATTGTGATTTTAACTGTATTGAACTAGAACTTTCAAAACTTATATTTCTCCCATGGCCTTTTTGAGCATATAGAACTTTAGAACTTTTACTAAAGTCGGAAAAAGGAACCGATCGCCAATCCATTTGACTAATAAACAATCTTATGCCAAATTCTAAATGGAATAAAGAAAATAGATTCACACTGACTGCTTTTTGGGAAGATAGAAGAAGGATCATGGGAAGTATGCCCAGAAACATTTAACTGAATACAACAGATATGTCAAGGAGATTTTGATGGGCTCTCAAACAGTTATTCATTTTAAGCACATGTATTAAACATACAGAGGTGGCCATTTATTTTTTATATTTCTAGGTAACAGTGAAGATGAAAAGTTGGTAAATCATAAAAGGTGAAGCTTCATAACGACGGATTATTATCGCCTGGCGCCCAGGTGAGAACCAGCACTCGTCAACCAAAGTTAATTTTGTTAATATGGGAAAAACATGAACTTTTAACTTCAAAACTTCAAAATTTTTACGTTCAAGTGGAACGTAATCCCTTTAAATTGGGGATGTTTGGTAAATTGAAACATCTGCAAAACTCTAGTTGTGTCTTTCAAAGGGAGTCAAACTTTCCCTTTAGTTATTATGGGCCTATTTATAAATCGACGCTAGCGGTCGTTAATCTCTTTTGGTATTGTAAGCCGAAGTTTCGTACAGTACTTTACATTTTACGCCCGTGATCGTATTTTATGATAAGCTGCGTATTGCAGTTTGCGAACCCATGAGTTCGATTAGAATTAACTTTCGGCATTTTATTTAACACTTGCTGGCGACGCGTTCAGTTATTGGTTTATCGTAAAAACTCTGTTCAATATCGTTTTCGATAAAAATGGTTTGGGGGGTTTTATCCCAAACGATAAGAAAATCTTTAGTGGTCATACAGATATTCGATTTACTTACCCCGACCGAGCAATACCTGCACCTTCCATCGGTCCTGACGAGGTCCTTTTCCATTTCTTCTATGCGCCGAAATGCGATCGCAAGTCCCATTATTTGCGGGATCGCATGTCGGGCGCAGTAGAAGAAGGAAGCGGCAGTCGGCAGGGGACCGATCGGAATGTGGCGGGATTATTATGTATGGCTACCTTTAGTGGATGACCACTCTAACCCCCTATGTTCCTAGTATTATCTTAAATCTTCCCCCATCCCAAACAGCTTCTGGGGAATTTCCCAATTAATCGTCCCATAGTAACAGTTTATTTCTATAACTAAAAAATCAACGTTTTCTTCAAAAGCGAATTCAAATCAAGCTCCCAGCGTAGAACTGTAAATGTAATGTTCGTGCAAGTTAATGTGTGTTTTATAATTGTCAATCTCCAAGGGATAATGCTTATTATGTTACCACCTTGGTTCTCTGCCATTATTGTTAATCATTAAAAAACGTTAATTTAACGTCCCCCCATGAAATCATCCGCCCCCCCCCTCCCCAATAGATTTTATATTCCTGCACTGAATGTGATTCAGCACATTGTGATGTCAGCACGGGAAGAGGGCACGCCATCGAGCGAATAGATACGTCTGTTCCTCGATAGACGCGCGGGTGTATGCGTTTGATCGGTGAGTCGTTCACTGAATCCCCACGGCGGGTTGAACTAACGGCGCCGAATGAACGCATACACAAGTAAGGATTATCAGCAAACAGACGTTGGTCCCTGTGTGAACCTGATAGGCGTTTTGTGTGCTCGCTGCCTGCCGTCGGAATGTCGGTTACAAACTTAAAGCACCCCTGTACATCTCATTGGATCAGAATGATTGCCAGGGCACTTGTGCTCCGCTTAATATTATCTACTCCGAGCCTCCATCAGGGATGGCGTTTAGATTATCAACAGGGCAGCGCGGGGGAAGCGCCAGGTGAAAACCATCTTGCCACATTGATTTTTCTTTGATTAGAAGGGAAAGTAAATGCCCAGTCAGGTCTATGTCATCCTGACATTTCAATATATAAACAGCTGCTCCATTCCAACGGACCCACAGGAGGGAGACTGGGAGCAGATTGGGAGAGAGGCGGGACGCGCGGTGTCCCTTAAATCGTGCCCAGTCACTCCCATAGAGGTTCAGTTAATCATTCACTGTTAATAAATGGCCAAAATCCCCCGTATATATCGTATATGATTTATTCTAATTGTCGTCAAATCGCCAGGGTCCCTGGCGCCCATGTCACACGATCCAAGTAAATTGGCAGTCAACGAGTCAATAGAAGGAGATTTTGTATTGAATGAACCTTGTTAAAGTCCACAGACATCCAAGTGGCCCGCAACGATACATGAATACCAATCAAATGTAACTGGTAAAGACTCTCCAAGTTATATTTATAGGCGATTGACAGTGTCCAAATTAAAGTATAGAAGGTGGATTATAGCTTCACTGATTTAATACGTCATGTGACGCATTTATGTAGAATAATGGGTAAAGGTGTGGAGCTGCAAACAAGTTAACACCAATAAAAACCCTTAGGAAAAGTTACTTGTCATGTGAATAGGTTGTGGTCCATGGGGAGGAATGTTGACATGGTATGAAGTATTATGAACATCAATTATATATAATTATGGTCTCTCGCCATAGAGGGCGCAATAACTAAGGGTAAATAAAACAGGAACGTTCTGTTCAGTCCTGATAAAGTCCTCCAAACTCAAACACCAATTCGGATTCGGAATCGAGGGCTCACACGTATTAACTATGTCTCCCATATTCGTAATCGAGGGCTCACATGTACTAATATTTCTCCCATATACGTAATCGAGGGCTCACGTATTCACTATTCTCCCAATTCGGAATAGAGGGCTCACGTATTTCCCTATTCTCCCTATTCAGGTATCGAGGGCTCACGTATTCCCGATTTCTCCCCTTATTCGGAATCGACGGGCTCACGTATTCCCTATTTCTCCTATCGGTATCGAGGGCTCACGTATTCCCTATTTCTCCCATATCGGAATCGGGCTCAACAATTCACTATTCTCCCATATTCGGGAATCGAGGGTTCAAGTTATTCACTATTTTCTCTCGTTATTCGTGAATCGAGGGCTCACACGTATTTCACTATTTCATACCATATTCAGAATCGAGGGCTATGTATTCGCTAGTTCTCTCGTATTCAAATCGAGGGCTCACGTATTACTATTTCTCTCGTTTTCGGCATCGGAGGGCTACACATATTGACTATTCTCTCGTTGTTCAGCCATCGGGCTCACGTATTCACTATTTTCTCTCATTTCGGAAATCGAGGGCCTCAAATATTCACTATTTCTCTCGTTTTCAGCATCGAGGGCTCAATATTCACTATTTCTCCATATTCGGGAATCGAGGGCTCCATATTCACTATTTCCCCGTATCGGAATACGAGGGCTCACATATTCAACTATTTCTCCCATATTCGGAAAAGCGAGGGCTTCACATATTCACTATTTCTCCCGTATTCGGAATCGAGGGCTCACGTATTCACTATTCTCCCATATTCGGTATCGAGGCTCACCGTTATTCCATATTCTCCCATATTCGGAACGAGGGCTCACATATTCACTATTTCTCCCATTATTCGGAATCGAGGGTTTCACGTATTTCACATTTCTCTCGATTCGGGAAGCGAGGGCTCACACGATTACTATTTCTACATATTCAGAATCGAGGGGCTCATGTAGTCGCTATTTCTCTCGTATTTCAAAATCGAGGGCCAAGTATTCACTATTTCTCTCGTTTCGGCATGAGGCTCACATATTCACTATTTTTCTCGTTTGTCAGGACGAGGGCTCACGTATTAACTATTTCTCTCGTTTTCGGAATCGGGGCGACGATATTCGAGATTTTTCATAATCTCTTGTGTGTTAAATCATTTCTGAATATTCGAATATTCAATAATTTGATAATGAGCGAATATCTGGGAAGATATTCAGCAATACTTAAAATCGAAAATCCGAGAGTTGCATTATGTTTTGCCTCGGAAACCGGACTTAATCCCTATTGACAAGGCTACCATTCAACTTTTAAGCAAGCAGGAAACTCTCATTTCTTCTTAACTTCTCTATCTACTGCCACCTGTGGGTACGCGGTCAATCTAACTGCTTCTCTCATTCTTTTTTTCCCAAGCTTGACGTGGTTCCTTTTCTGATCACAATACAAATGGTCTAATTTAATTGGAGATTGAGTGTAAAAACCTAAGAGGAACCAGCGGTGGCTCATTCGGACCGGGAGAAAACTACTTTCCTACAGTAAATGCCTTTCTGATAAGCTTGAGATCATTCACCAGCCTTCATTAGCTGGAACTGCAGGAGAAGATTCAATTGGTCGGTTTAAAGGAACCCATACACATTGGCATTCTTATAGAAAGATTACGTTAATTATTCTTGGTCATTGGCCAATCCTGACAATACAATATTATCCAAGTAAACTTACTATCAATCCACTGGTTATCAAGGAAAATCTGCACCACTGATTGATCTGATCTGGTCAGTTAGACACGTACCAAAAATAGAAACAAACAGGGAAAGTATCTATTTATATGGACTGTAAAGATATCTGGAAGTATTAGGACAGTTAGAATATCTGCGAAGTATTATGGGACAGTGGGAATATCTGGACAATTATGGACAGTAGGATATCTGGAAGTATTACGGGACAGGAAGTATATCTGGAATTATTTACGGACCAGTAGGATATCTGGAAGGTATTACGGAGAGTAGGATTCTGGAAGCTTATGGACAGTGGATATCGGGAAGTATTACGGAGAGTAGGGATATCTGGAAGTAGTATGGAGAGTAGGATATTGGAAGTATTATGGAGAGTAGGATATCGGGGAAGTATTCGCGAGCGTAGGGACTTTGAAAGTATTATGGACAGTAGGATATCTGGAAGTACTTATGGAGAGAGGATATCTGGAAGTATATGGAGAGTAGGAATCTGGAAAAAACAAGGTGATTATGGAGAGTAGGATTATCGGGAAGTATTATTGGACAGTAGGATATCTGGAAGTATTATGGAGAGTAGGATATAGGCAAGTATTACGGGCAGTAGGATTATCTGGAAGTATTATGGACAGTAGGATATCTGGAAAGTATTATGGACAATAGGATATCTGGAAGTATTATGGACAGTAGGATATCTGGAAGTTATATGCACAGTAGGCTATGGTTTTTATGGTTAGTTGGATGGGGGTCTGGTTAAACAATCTAGTTTTCCAGTAACTATCATGTTATTTTGTTCACTATGGTAAATTGTCCATCACCCCCCCCCCCCGCACCTAAAAATAAAAGAACTCCATGCGAAGTAGACTTGTTGTACATTATAAGTGTTTAATGGAGGGCATCGTCCCCCCAATGAAGTTTCATGTGTGTACATGTGTACAATACAAAATTGGTATCCATGGCTGAGAGGGATAATAAGTTATGGGAGGTGAATTTGAAATGACAAATGATCAACAGGTTTCTGCAGCAGAGGGAAGTGCACGATTTATTTTCTACCCTGACGGAGGACGGCCGGTCGGCCCTCAGCCTAGTTCTTTATCATTCATGAACCTGGTCCATGCAACGTGGACCAGAGGCCAAATAATAGAATCCCCATGGAAACGTAATAGCACCAGCATCGCTGTTCAAAATTTCCACGTTCCATTATAGGGAAAATCTCAGTGTCAGGAGCAGACGATTGTTCTTTTCTGAGTCTTAATATGGACTTGGCGTTCATCCCGTGCCATTTCTACGCTTGATTGACACCTGTAAGGACGTGACCCCAGGAAGGGTTAAAACCATTAATACGTTTCAACGTTATGCCTGACACTGGGGCCTGGAGGGTAAATTTTATTAACTGCACATGTAATATCACAACTGTCTGTTCACCCAGAGAAATACATTCAACCTAGCCATAGAGAAACTTTATAAACCATTTACCAGAAAGCAACAGGAGAAATATCACAAAAAGCATTAGTGAGAATGCTGGGAAATGTTAGTAGTAAACAAATTAAAACAATATATCCAACCTTACAGAGCATTACTGTTCATTAGGTGTATAGGTAGGGTTTGTTGTATCTTAAAAAACAGTCATCAATCTCTTACATTTGTATTCTTGTGTGGGAGCTGCCATGGAGTTGGCACTTAAACCAAGGGATGTAGTTGCTGTGTACCATATGTAGTATATTTATTTATAAAGATGGTTTAAGCATGTACTGGCAGGGAAACACTATGGCATCTCCCCAGGGGCGTAGCTACCAGGGGGCGGGGAAGCAACCCCAGGGGGGCCCGGGAGCCAAGGGGCCCCTCTTCTTATGTTTCTATGACGGATTAGCCTCCCTACCAGAAAACCTGGATAGGGGCCCCATCTAGTTTGCAGGGGGCCAAGTGATCTAGTTACATCACTTCACTCCGCTGCTGTTATAGAATTAGAAGTCATCATGATATTCTTTTCTTCAAACGATTTAATGAAGGAATGGTAAGTGAACAGACCCAGGGACATGGGACCACCAGACAGGGACTATAATGGTGGGTCCAGTGATAAAAACCATTCTAATTATCAGGACGGGCTGTAGATGGGTTGGGTAAATTGCACATGGAGAGGTCATCGTAATGGATGATGGGATCAGCACAGAGACAGGGCCCATAATACGCCACCGTTTCTCACCAGGGGGCAATGGACGCCCACTAGGGAGAGGAAAATTGGGACCGTTTAACCGTCGACTTACTGGATAAAAACTCAACCCATTGTACACGCTATATGGATAGGATCTCTCGTCAAGAAATAAAGCTCTTACAGCAGAAACACATGGGGGAGATTATAGGGAATGCTGGGATGTAGTTCAGCCATAACTGAAGAAAGGTGGCAACTAAAGTTTAAAAGTAAATACAGGAACCATTGCAGGGGACTTATCAGGTTAGGGCTGAATGGTCCCACATTTAAAGGGCCATTCATGTTCATTTGTATATTCAAGCTTTAGCTAAAACTGCAAGAAGGGTTAATGAATAGATACATTTTTACATTAGTATTGGAATGGTTCAAGATCCCCTCTTATGGGGTATAAAATAATAATAACCCCCCCAAAAAAAAGCCATCAAAGCCCCCCCTCGAGCCCCCCAGAGCCCTTCAAATCACCACCCAGAGCCCCGATTCCCAACCAGACCCCCCAACCCCCCCAGGAGCCCCACCCCCAAAGCCCCCCATTCCCCACCAAGACCCCCCAACTACTAACCTAAATTCCCTCATTCCCCACCCAGAGCCCCCCACTCCTCACCCAGAGCCCCCCATTCCCCAACCATTAGCCCCCCCATTTCCACCCAGAGCCCCAAACTCCCAGCCCAGCGCCCCCAAGAGTTCTGTTGCTGGGCTTCTTAGCCTGTTAGTTGCTCAGATCTCCGCATGTTCTGGGAGTATAAATAGAACATAACAAAGGTACATTCATTGGATTGTTTATTTTCTAACATCTTATCTCAACTGACAAGTTCATTTGTTCCTGACATTTTCTAGAAATAACATCAATTAATTAATCGTTACAAACACAGGAACTGACACTAGAAAGGATTGTATGTCAAAATACATTAAAAAATAATATTAACGGTCAAAATACCTGCAAAATCATTTTGATACAATTTCTTTGGACGGTTATAGACCCGCCCAGGGAAATGCCCCCTGATTCCATTCTGTCCCCCTTATTTCATTATGTCCCCCAGTGAGGCCGGAGGGCCCTCGGAGGCCAGGAGGGGCCCCCGGCGGCCAGGCGGCGCGGCCGCGCCGGAGGGCCCGCGGAGCACCGCCGCCGCCGGGAGGGCCAGGCGAGTCCCGCCGGCCGGAGCCCGGCGGGGCCCGCCGGCGCCGGAGCCCAGGCTGAGGGCCCGCCGTCGCCGGAGTGCCAGGCGGAGCCCGCCGCGCCGGAGTGCCAGGGCGGAGGACCCCGCGCCGGAGGCAGGCTGGGCCCACGGCCGGAGCCCAGGCGTGGAGCCAGCCGCGTCCGACGCGGCGGGAACGGCCGCGCGGAGGCCAGGCGGCGACACGCCGAGCAGGAGGCCAGGCGGCGCCCGCCGCTCGGAGGCCAGGGGGGCCCGCCGCTCCGTGAGGCCAGGCGGAGCCCGTCCGCGGCCGGAGGCCAGGGGGGCCCGCGCGCCGGAGGCTAAGGCGTGCGCCCGACGCGACGGAGGCAACAGGCGGGGACGCCGTCGCCGTAGGCCAGGCGGGGCCGACTCTCCTTATTCAATTCTGTTCCTCCTCTCCTTATTACATTCTGCTCCTCTCTCTTTATTCCTTCTGCTCCTCATCTCCTTATTCCATTCTGTTCCGTCCTCTCCTATTCATTATGATCCATCCTCTACGTATTCCATTATGTCCTACTCGCCTTATTACATTCTGCTAAATCGTATCCTTATTCCATTATGCTCCATATTTCATTATTCCATTCTGTTGTCCATCATATATTTATCCCATCTGTTCCCTCTCTCCTGATTCCATTATGATCCCTCCTCTCCTTTAGTCAATTTGCCTAAATCTTCTCCTTGATATTCAATTCTGTTTCCATACTCTACTTATCCATTATGTTCATCATCTCCTGATTCTAATCTGTTCCCTTTCTCCGTATCCAATTTGCTCCCGTCTCTCCTTATTTCCATTATGTTCCTCCTAGACTTATCACCATTCTGCTCCCTCTCTCCTTTATTCCATTCTGTTCCTCATCTCCTTATTCCATTCTGTTCCTTCCTCCTACTTATTCCATTAGCTAACTTCAGCTCCTGATTCAATTCTGCTCCCTCCTCTCCTATTCCTTTCTGTTCCCTCCTCTCTTTTATTCCATTATGTTCCTCCTCTCCTGATTCCTTATGATACATCCCTAACTTATTCATTTATGTTCAATCTATACTTATGTCCACTTATGCTCCATCATATACGTATCCATCTCTGCTACCGTCCTCTCAATTATTCCATTCTGCTCCCTTCTATACTATATCCATTATTCCGTACTCTCCTTATTCATTCTGTTAAAATCAGTCTCACCTTATCTCCATATGTTCATACTACACTTATTCAAGTAATGTACATCCGTCTTTCCTATTCTAATTCCATTCGATACCACTATTCCTCTAACTTCTTCCCATTCTCCTACCTCTCTCACCCTAGCCACCCCTTCCATTCTGTTAACCTCATCTAAACTTATTCACCAATTCTGATCCAAGAATCTACTTATTAACATTATCGGTAATCCACTTAATTATTCCATTCTGCTACAATCATCTCATTATTTCCAATTCGTTACGGGTTTCACCCTTCACTATTCCCGTCGCTCCCTCCTCTCCTTATTCCCTTTGCTTCCCCCTATCCCTTATTCAATTATGCTCATCATCCTTTCATTCCATTCTGTTCAGTCTCTTCCTATTTCCCATGCTGCTCTCTTCTTATTCCAATTCTGTTCCGTGGCCTCTCAGTATTTCCATTCATGCTCCCTCCTCTCCCTTATTCCATTAGGTTACCTCTTTCTCTCTATTCCATCTGTTCCCTCCTCTCCTTTATTCAATTCTGCTCCTCCTCTCCTTATCCATTCTGTTCGTCATCTCCTTATTTCCCATTTCTGCGTACCTACTCTCATATTCCATTCTGTTCAGTCACTCCTCCTTTTTCCATTCTGTTCCCCTCCTTCCTTATTCCATTCTGCTCCCTCCTTCCTTATTCCATGTCTGCTCCCTCATCTCCTTATTCCATTATGCTCCCTCCTTCCTTATTCCATTATGCCTCCCTCCTCTCCTTATTTATTATGCGCCCTCCTCTCCTTATGGCATCTGTTTCCCTCCTCTCCTTATTCCATTTTCTGCTCCCTCCTCTCCCTATTCCATTATGTTCCCTCCTCTCCTTATTCCATTTTCGTTCCCCTCCTCTCCTTATTCCATTCGTCCCTCCTCTCCTTATTCCATTCTTCTGCTTCCTCCTCTCCTTATTCCCATTATGCTCCCTCCTCTCCTTATTCCATTCTGCTCCCCTCCTCTCCTTATTCCATTCTTCTCCCCACCTCATTTTATTCTTCTGCTTAAATGTGGGCCAAATTTCGCCAATAGGATTACTTTAAACTTTAAGAGATTGGCCAACTTGTAGTCATTCTATCACCCCCCTAAAAAACAAACCTCCAAGGCTTAAACCATTAATAAATTAAATGAACCATTTCTAGCATTTATCTACACCATGTAACCATTCTGGTTTCCTTATTGAAAACCAAAGTTATTTTGTGTAAGAAAGAATTGAAGATCAGAGTTGTTAAAAACACAGGCAGGGAAAATAAAATATAGTCGTGAAATTAATATGAAAGGAATTAAATATTTAAATCGAGTGTAGAAATAGGCAGTGGAATGCATTACTGACCATCAAATTTAACGGCCAATCAACTTCCCCTTTCCCTCTCGGAATGATGTGTGTTACAGATTGTTACAGTGTGTTACAGATTGTTACAGTGTGTAATACAGATCATTACAGTTAAAACCCTATATATTATAGTGAGCCATTAATGATATAACAGAGATTTTCTGTTCGGTCCGATAGGTCACAATCTATCCATAGACATTGATATCCAATAACTCCCAATATTGTACTGAATGTCTATGGGTTCCTTTATAGTGTTTCGATTAAAGGCTTTATGCCTTTTGTTTAACTGCATCGCCATCTTGTGTACACAGATGGTAAAGACGGTAACTGATTTTACAATAGAAAATCACTAGATTCTATTAAAGGAGAACTAAAATTCATTTTTTATAGGCTAATGTGAAAGCTTTTATGACCAAAAAACCTATACATGTAATAGATTCTGTAACTGACCCAGTATTCACAGTCCCTATGTACAGAGTATTTTCTATACAGATGTCTATATACCGATATGGAATCCCTGATAGGTAATAGATTCTGTAACTGACCCCAGTATTCACCGTCCCTATGTACAGAGTATTTTCTATACAGATGTCTATACACCGATATGGAATCCCTGATAAGTAATAGATTCTGTAACTGACCCAGTATTCACCGTCTCTATGTACAGAGTATTTTCTATACAGATGTCTATACACCGATATGGAATCCCTGATAAGTAATAGATTCTGTAACTGACCCCAGTATTCACCGTCTCTATGTACAGAGTATTTTCTATACAGATGTCTATACACCGATATGGAATCCCTGATAAGTAATAGATTCTGTAACTGACCCAGTATTCACTGTCTCTTTGTACAGAGTATTTTCTATACAGACGTCTATACATAAGACTTTGAAAGCTGCTTGTTGCCCTGCAGTTTATTTACCAGCATGCATTGCTGACAGCCTTCCAGAAACAATTTAAAATAGATGATTTTACTGCAAATTTTTGCTTTAAGTTTTCTAATTGTACTGGACTGAATACTGTCTTTCATTGTAGTGACCGTGGTAGCTTACTAAAGCTCTAGTTTTAGAAACACACAGTCCATGAGGTTACAGGTTCCCCAGCCTTACTTGAAATTTTTGTTTTTATTTTTTCCTCAAACATAATTTTTCTTTTGTATACAGTTCAAAGGAATGTGTGAGGATAGAGATTGTGTTTTCAACACTGTTAAATCTCTGTTTTGTGTCTGAATATCTGCTGTATTATGGACTGTGCTTGAAATAGGCAGGTCTCTGCAGTCACACGATTGGCTGTCAGTAAAGCTGTACTGTACCCAGTAAGGCTGTGGCAGACAGCAACGCATTTAAAAACCCACATGCGTTTCATGCTTGCGATGCGAACTGCAATATGTTGCACAACCAGAGCACATGTGATCCGCAAAAAAAAATACGGTGATCGTATGTGCTAATGGATTGCAGTCATGGTCATAATGGACAAATGGAGCAATGTGTCCTAGCCATTAGTCTTCCCCCAAATAAAGAGGGATATTATAGGACCCCTAAACCCAAAACTTCATTTCGTAAATCACCCAGCAGCCACAGCAAAGGGAGAGGCGACTCATATCTTGCTGTATGATTGTGAATGTGTCAGTCAGCATTGCTTACCTGTTCCACCCTCCAGCGGTGCACACCGACTTCCGGCATCTCTGGCATCTCTGATGTCATCATGCGGCGTCCGGTGTCTTTGGCTGTTCGCGCATCTTCTCCCGGGCGCTTGCTGCTGCTGGTCTTTCCTCCGCCTCTTCTTATGTCCTCTGTCCTGCTGACAGTTTTTTTGGACGGAGGAGATCTAATCAGTTTAAAACTTTCCTTGTTAGCCAATCCTGCATCAGACTTCACCCATCCTCTTCCCCATTGGTCCCTCTGCCTATTTAATCCAGCTATTAACATTCCTCATTGCCTGTTATAGTTTTGGTTAGCCAAGCTAGTGGTCCCTGAAATTTGTTAGTAGCTAAGTCTTGTTCATTGTTATCCTGTATTATTGTCTCTTCTTGTCTTCCAGTCCCTGTTCAGCTCTATTGGTGTTCCGGTTTTCCAGAGTGTACCCGGCCTCAGCGTCTATACCTTGCGCTCTAAGACCTGGGGGTAACACAACAAGTCTCCTGACGATCAGGGGCTTGTCTATAGGTGAAGACAGCGGCTGTAGATTGGGGTATACTCGGGAACTCCGGGCATCAGAGAATGTCTATCAATCTGTCAGCGCTGTCAGCCTGTACATTGTATCTGTTTAGATTGAGCTATGACAGTTAATTTATAGAGAATGTGCAGTTCTCATTATCAGGCAACTCTTCAAAGTAATTACTAGATCCAATATTTACACAATGTACCATCTGTTCCCTTTAAACTCTCTCTGACAGTTCTTACAGGGCGGGAGAGAAATCCTG
The DNA here is from genome assembly GCA_019447015.1 of Hymenochirus boettgeri. Taxonomy (NCBI): domain Eukaryota; kingdom Metazoa; phylum Chordata; class Amphibia; order Anura; family Pipidae; genus Hymenochirus; species Hymenochirus boettgeri. Next base: position 9,645,707 of record CM033471.1, on the reverse strand, counting down.
GGGGAATTGGTTATTATGAAATGGGAAGTAATAGGGATCTGACACTGTAGAGAACAGGGAATATTCTGGGAAAGCAGGGAGACCCCCAGGGGGGGCAGTTGTGGTCCCTCCAGCCACCTGGAAACATGTGAATGAAACTACAGGGAGGTAGAGAATTAGAAAGAGAGAGGAAAATACTGAATTGGCTCCTTGTATCATTGTACTGGGCGGGTCCCCAGTCTGGTTCTTGTGATGGGACCAACGATTGTGACCGCACAACACTGACACAATATACACAGACAGCCTTATATTTGCAATGATATCGTCTATAGTGGAACTATCCAGCTCTGTCATTTCATGTTTCTGAAGGTTCTTACTCATTGATTGATTGATTGGTTCATTCATTCATTTGTTCATTCATTCATTTGTTCATTCATTCAGCAGGTCATTCTGTTATTTTAGGAAATACAAGTTTTTTGTTGACTGAAATCACTAGAAGCCACAATCTTAATCTCCACTAGGTGGCAGTGTAGGAGCATCACTACAGATCATGTTCTGAATCACAAATGTGAATTTCTGTAAAGGGCCAGTAAACTTTTAACATGTCAGATTTGAACTCCCACAGCCCCATAGATCCATCACGCACCATTTCATTCGCCGTTTTACCATTTAGTTAATATGTCGGCTTTCTGATGTTTTCTACCTTCCCCCTTTGATGTTTCAGCATGTGAAAGCTCATTGGGGATTTCTTAAAGAGACAGTTTCCAAATCGATTGGATTATTTGTTGAATTAATCACATTACTGTGTGTAAAACGTTACTAAACTTTTGTGCACTTTTTGAAGCTGTTCTTGGCCTCAAATTGCGAGGCTACTGTGATGTGATATGATGAGAAAGGTCCATCCATTACTAATCATAAAAAATTACCTTCCTATTCATCAGATTATAATAAACTTTGCTAATGAATTTTGGCGGTAACCCTCGAATGTATCGTTCGGTAACCCTCTAATGTATCGTTCGGTAACCCTCGAATGTATCGTTCGGTAACCCTCTAATGTATCGTTCGGTAACCCTCGGTTGTATCGTTCGGTAACCCTCTAATGTATCGTTCGATAACCCTCTAATGTATCGTTCGTTAACCCTCGAATGTATCGTTCGGTAACCCTCGAATGTATCGTTCGGTAACCCTCGGATGTATCGTTCGGTAACCCTCGAATGTATCGTTCGATAACCCTCGAATGTATCGTTCGGTAACCCTCGGATGTATCGTTCGGTAACCCTCTAATGTATCGTTCGGTAACCCTCTAATGTATCGTTCGGTAACCCTCTAATGTATCGTTCGGTAACCCTCGAATGTATCGTTCGGTAACCCTCGAATGTATCGTTCGGTAACCCTCTAATGTATCGTTCGGTAACCCTCGAATGTATCGTTCGGTAACCCTCGAATGTATCGTTCGGTAACCCTCGAATGTATCGTTCGGTAACCCTCCAATGTATCGTTCGGTAACCCTCGAATGTATCGTTTGGTAACCCTCTAATGTATCCTTCGGTATCCCTCTAATGTATCGTTAGGTAACCCTCTAATGTATCGTTCGGTAATCCTCTAATGTATCGTTCGCTAACCCTAGAATGTATCGTTCGGTAACCCTCGAATGTATCGTTCGGTAACCCTCGACTGTATCGTTCGGTAACTCTCGAATGTATCGTTGGGTAACCCTCGAATGTATCGTTCGGTAACCCTCGAATGTATCGTTCGGTAACCCTCTAATGTATCGTTCGGTAACCCTCGAATGTATCGTTCGGTAACCCTCGAATGTATCTTTCGGTAACCCTCGAATGTATCGTTCAGTAACCCTCTAATGTATCGTTCGGTAACCCTCTAATGTATCGTTTGGTAACCCTTGAATGTATCATTTGGTAACCCTTGAATGTATCGTTCGGTAACCCTCGAATGTGGCGATTGATTTCTGTAACCCTTGAAAATTCCATGCGGAAACCTGACAATTACCTGATCGTGGGGAAAGTTTTGGTGACAGTGAGGTGTTCCCCAAACTATTTCCCAGGTCCCAGAGCCATTTACAGTAAGTTACCATTGTTATTTTAACTGTATTGAACTAGAACTTTCAAACTATTTTCTCCCATTGACTTTTTTGAGCTATAGAACTTTAGAACTTTTACTAAAGTTCGGAAAACGAACCGATCTCCAATTCCATTTGCTAATAAACAATCTTACTGCAAATTCTAAATGGAATAAAGAAAATAGATTCACACTGACTGCTTTTTGGAATATAGAAGAAGGATCATGGGAAGTATGGCCCAGAAACATTAACTGAATACAACAGATATGTCTAAGGAGATTTTGATTGGCTCTCAACATTTATTCATTTTAAGCACATGTATTAAACATACAGAGGTGGCCATTTATTTTTTATATTTCTAGGTTTAACAGTGAAGATGAAAGTTGGTAAATCTATAAAAGGTGAAGCTTTCATAACGACGGATTATTATCGCACTGGCGCCAGGTGAGAACCAGGACTCGTCAACCAAAGAATTTTTTAATATGGGAAAAACATGAAAATTTTAACTTCAAACTTCAAAATTTTTACGTTCAATGGAACGTAATTCCCTTTAAATTGGGGATATTGTTTGGTAATTGAACATCTGCAAAACTCTAGTTGTGTCTTCAAAGGGGTCAAACTTCCCTTTAGTATTATGGGCCTATTTATAAATCGACGATAGCGGTCGTAAATCTCTTTTGGTATTGTAAGCACGAACGTTCGTACAGTTACTGTACATTTACGCCCGTGATCGTACTTTTATGATAAGCTGCGATATTGCAAGTTTGCGAACCCCTGAGTTCGATTAGATTAACTTTCGGCATTTTATTTAACACCTGCTGGCGACGCGTTCTTATTGTTTATCGTAAAAACTCTTTTCAATATCGTTTTCGATAAAAATGGTTTTTGGGGGGATTTTATCCCAAACGATAAGAACTCTTTAGGTGGTCATACAGATATTCGATTTTACTTACCCGACCGAGCAATCCTGCCACATTCCATCGGTCCTGCCGGTCCTTCCATTCTTCTATGCGCCCGACATGCGATCGCAAGTCCCATTCATTTTGCGATCGCATGTCGGGCGCATAGAAGAACGGAAGAGGCAGTTCCGGCAGGACCGATCGAATGTGGCGGGATTCATATATGTATGGCTACCTTTAGTGGATGACCCCCTATGTCTCCTAGTCTATCTTAATCTTCCCCCATCCCAACAGCTTCTGGGAATTTCCCAATTAATCGTCCATAGTAACAGTTTATTTCTATAACTAAAAATCAACGTTCAAAAGCGAATTCAATCAAGCTCCCAGCAGGTAGAACTGTAAATGTAAATGTTCCGTGCAAGTTAATGTGTGTTTTCTAATTGTCCAATCTCCACAGGGGATAATTCTATTATTCCCACCTTGGTTTCTCTGCCATATTGTTAATCAATTAAAAAAACGTTACATTTAACGTCCCACCCCTGAAATCATCCGCCCCCCCTCCCCAATAGATTTTATATTCCTGCACTGGAATGTGATGTCAGCACATTGTGATGTCAGCACGGAAGAGGCACGCCCTCCGAGCGAATAGATACGTCTGTTTCCTCGATAGACGCGCGGGTGTATGCGTTTGATCGGTGAGTCGTTCACTGATCCACCACGGCGGGTTGACTAACGGCGCCGAATGAACGCATACACACGTAAGATTATCAGCCCAAACAGACGTTGGTCCCTGTGTGCACATGATCGGGTTTTGTGTGTCGCTCCTGCCGTCGGATGTCGGTACAAAACTTAAGCCCCCCATGTTACATCTCATTGGATCAGAATGTGCCAGGCCATGTGCTCCGATTAATATTATCTACTCTCGAGCCTCCATCAGGGATGGCGTTAGATTTATCACCAGGGCAGCGCGGGGGAAGCGCAGGTAGAACCATCTGCCACATCTGATTTTTTCCTTTGATTAGAAAGGGAAAGTAAATGCCCAGTCAGGTCTCTGTCCTGCCTCAATTTATATCAACAGCTGCTCCTTCTCAAAGGACCCACAGGAAGGGAGACTGGGAGCAGATTGGAGAGAGGCGGACGACGCGTGTCCCTTTAAATCGCTGCCCAGTCACTCCCCATAGAGGTTCAGTTTAATCATCACTGTAATTAAATGGCCAAATCCCCCGTATATTATCGTATATTATTTATTCTAATTGTCCGTCAATCGCAGGTCCCTGGCGCCCATGTCACACGATCCAAGTAAATGGCATTCAACGAGTTCAATAGAAGGAGATTTTATTATTGAACTGCACATTGTTAAATGTCACAGAATCCAAGTGGCCGCACCGATACATGAATTACAATCAAATGTTAACTGGTAAAGACTTCTCCAAGTTATATTTATAGGCTGATTGACAGGTCAAATTAAAGTAGAAGGTGAGTTATAGCTTCACTGATTTAAATACGTCATGTGACGCATTCATGTAGAATAATGGGTAAAGGGGTGGAGCCTGCAACAAGTAACCACCAATAAAAACCCTTAGGAAAGTTACTTGTCATGTGAATAGGTTTGTGGTCCATGGGGAGGACATGTTGACATTTATGAAGTATTTATGAACATCAATTTATATATAATTATGGTCTCTCGCCACTAGAGGGAGCCATCACTAAGGGTAAATAAAACAGAACGTTCTGTCAGTCCTTGATAAAGTCCTCCAAACCAAAACACAATTCGGATTCGGAATCGAGGGCTCACACGTATTAACTATTTCTCCCATATTCGTAATCGAGGGCTCACATGTACTAACTATTTCTCCCATATTCGTAATCGAGGGCTCACGTATTCACTATTTCTCCCATATTCGGAATCGAGGGCTCACGTATTCCCTATTTCTCCCATATTCGGAATCGAGGGCTCACGTATTCCCTATTTCTCCCATATTCGGTATCGAGGGCTCACGTATTCCCTATTTCTCCCATATTCGGAATCGAGGGCTCCACATTTCACTATTTCCTCCCATATTCGGATCGAGGGTTCACGTATCACTATTTCTCTCGTTTTCGGCATCGAGGGCTCACATATTCACTATTTCCATATTCAGAATCGAGGGCTCATGTATTCGCTATTTCTCTCTATTCAAAATCGAGGGTATTCACTATTTCTCTCGTTTTCAGCATCGAGGGCTCACGTATTCACTATTTCTCTCATTTTCGGAATCGAGGGCTCACATATTCACTATTTCTCTCGTTTTCAGCATCGAGGGCTCACATATTCACTATTTCTCCCATATTCGGAATCGAGGGCTCACATATTCACTATTTCTCCCGTATTCGGAATCGAGGGCTCACATATTCACTATTTCTCCCATATTCGGAATCGAGGGCTCACATATTCACTATTTCTCCCGTATTCGGAATCGAGGGCTCACGTATTCACTATTTCTCCCATATTCGGTATCGAGGGCTCACGTATTCCATATTTCTCCCATATTCGGAATCGAGGGCTCACATATTCACTATTTCTCCCATATTCGGAATCGAGGTTCACGTATTCACTATTCTCTCGTATTCGGGAATCGAGGGCTCACACGTATTCACTATTTCTACCATATTCAGAATCGAGGGCTCATGTATTCGCTATTTCTCTCGTATTCAAAATCGAGGGCTCACGTATTCACTATTTCTCTCGTTTTCGGCATCGAGGGCTCACATATTCACTATTTTTCTCGTTTTTCAGCATCGAGGGCTCACGTATTAACTATTTCTCTCGTTTTCGGAATCGAGGGCGCACGTATTCGATATTTTTCATAATCTCTTGTGTGTTAAATCATTTCTGAATATTCGACTAATTCAATAATTTGATAATGAGCGAATATCTGGGAAGATTTCAGCAATACTTAAAATCTGAAAATCCGAGAGTTGAATTATTTTTGACTCGGAACCGGACTTCATCCCTATTGACAAGCTACCAATATCACTTTTAAGCACGCAGGAAAACTCTCATTTCTCTTAACTTCTCTCTCTATCTGCCACCTGTGGGTACCCGGTCATCTAACTGCTTCTCTCATTCTTTTTCCCAGCTTGACGTGGTTCCTTCTTCTGATCACAATACAAATGGCTCATTTACATTTGGAGATTGAAGTGTAAACTCTAAGATGGAACCAGCGGTGGCTTCATCGACCGGGAGAAAAACTACTTTCCTACAGTAAATGCCTTTCTGATAAGCTTGATATCACTTCACAGCCTCATTAGCTGGAACTGCAGGAGAAGATTCAATTGGTCGGTTTAAGGAACCCATACACATTGGCATCTTATAGAAAGATACGTTAATTATCTTGGTCATTGGCCACTCCTGACAATACAATTATTATCCAAGTAACTTACTATCAATCCACTGGATTATCAAGGACAAATCTCACCCACTGATTGATCTGATCTGGTCAGTTAGACACGTACCAAAAATAGAAACAAAGGGAAAGCTATCTATTTATTATGGACTGTAAGATATCTGGAAGTATTATGGACAGTAGAATATCTGGAAGTATTATGGACAGTGGGATATCTGGAAATATTATGGACAGTAGGATATCTGGAAGTATTACGGACAGTAAGATATCTGGAATTATTACGGACAGTAGGATATCTGGAAGTATTACGGAGAGTAGGATATCTGGAAGTATTATGGACAGTAGGATATCGGGAAGTATTACGGAGAGTAGGATATCTGGAAGTATTATGGAGAGTAGGATATCTGGAAGTATTATGGAGAGTAGGATATCGGGAAGTATTACGGAGAGTAGGACTTTTGGAAGTATTATGGACAGTAGGATATCTGGAAGTATTATGGAGAGTAGGATATCTGGAAGTATTATGGAGAGTAGGATATCTGGAAGTATTATGGAGAGTAGGATATCTGGAAGTATTATGGACAGTAGGATATCTGGAAGTATTATGGAGAGTAGGATATCTGGAAGTATTACGGACAGTAGGATATCTGGAAGTATTATGGACAGTAGGATATCTGGAAGTATTATGGACAATAGGATATCTGGAAGTATTATGGACAGTAGGATATCTGGAAGTATTATGCACAGTAGGCTATGGTTTTATGGTTATTTGATGGGGGTCTTGGTTAAACAATCTAGTTTCCAGGTAACTATCATTTTATTTTTGGTCACTATGGTAACTTGTCCATCACCCCCCCCCCCCGCACCTAAAAATAAAATGAACTCCATGAGAAGTAGAATTGTTGTACATTATAAGTGTTTAATGGATGTCATCGTCCCCCCAATGAAGTCATTGTGTTACATGTACAATACAAATGGTCCATTGGCTGAGAGGGATAATAAGTTATGGGAGGTGAATTTGAAATGACAAAATGACAACCAAGAGTTTCTGCAGCAGAGGGAAGTCACGATTTATTTCTACCCTGACGGAGACGGCCGGTAGCCCTCAGCCTAGTTCTTTATCATTTATATGAACCTGGTCCCTGCAACGTGTACCAGAGGCCAATAATAGAATCACCATGGAAACGTCATAGCAACAGCATCGCTGTTCAACTTTCCACGTTCCCATTCATAGGGAAATCTCAGTGTCAGGAGCAGACGATTTGTTCTTTTCTGAGTCTTAATATTGACTTGGGTTCATCCTGCCATTCTCCGCTTGATTGACACCTGTCAAGGGACGTGACCCCAGGGAAGGGTTAAAAACCATTAATACGTTTCCACGTTATTGCCTGACACTGGGGCCTGGAGGGTTAAATTTTATTAACTGCACATGTAATATCACAACTGTCTGTCACCCAGAGAACATACCTTCACTCTCAGCCATAGAGAAACTCTATACACCACTTTACCAAAGCAACAGGAGAAATATCACAACAAGCATTAGCTGAGAATGCTGGGAAATGTAGTAAACAAATAAAACAATATATCCAACCTTACAGAGATATACTGTTCATTATGTGTATAGTGTAGGGTTTGTGTATCTTAAAAACAGTCATCAATCTCTCTACATTTGTATTCTCTGTGTGGGAGCTGCCATGGAGTTTGCATTACACAAGGGATGTAGCTTGCTGTGTACCATCATTGTAGTATATGTATTTATACATATGGTTTAAATGCCTGTACTGCAAGGGAAACACTATGGCATCTCCCCAGGGGCGTAGCTACCAGGGGGCAGGGGAAGCAACCCCAGGGGGCCCGGGAGCCAAGGGGGCCCCATCTTCTTATTTTTTCTATGACGGATATAGCCTCCTACCAGAAAACCGTGGATAGGGGCCCCATCATAGTTTTGCAGGGGGCCCAGTGATTCCTAGTTACATCACTTCATCTCCCGCTGCTGTAGAATTAGAAGTCATCATGAATATTCTTTATTCCAAACGATTTAATAAGGATGGTAAGTAGAACAGCCCCCCAGGGACCTGGGACCACCAGACAGACTATAATGGTGGGTCCAGTGATAAAAACCAATTCTAATCTATCAGGACTGGGCTGTAGATGGGTTGGTACATTGCACATTGGAGAGGTCATCGTAATGGATGATGCGGATCAGCACAGAGACAGGGCCCATTAATACTGCACCGTTTCTCACCAGGGGGCAATTGGATCTGCTCCCACTAGGGCGAGGAAAATCTGGGACACGTTTAACCCTTCGCTTACTGGATAAAACTCAAACCCATTGTACACGTCTATATGATATGATCTCTCGTAAGAAATACAGCTTTAACAGCAGTAAACACATGGGGGAGATTATAGGGGAATGCTGGGATTTGTAGTTCAGCAATAACTGAAGAAAGGTGGGAACTAAAGTTCTATAAAGTAAATACAGGACATTGCAGGGGACTTATTCAGGTTAGGGCTGAATGTTCCACATTTAAAGGGCCCTTCATGTTCATTTGTTATATTTCCAGCTTCTACTAAACTGCAATGAAGGGTTAATAGATACATTTTTACATTTTTGAATGGTTCAAGATCCCCTCTATGGGGTATAAAATAATAATAACCCCCCCAAAAAGCCATCCAAAGCCCCCCCTCCCGCCCCACCCCGAGCCCCTCCACCCCCCACCCAAGCCCCCCCATTCCCCCCCCCGGGCCCCCACCCCCCAGCCCAGAGCCCCCCCAGAGTTCTGTTGCTGTTCTTCTTAGCCTGTTATTGCTCAGATCTCCGCATGTTCTGGGATATAAATAGAACATAACAAAGGTACATTCATTGGATTGTTGTATTTTCTAACTATCTATCTCAACTGACAAGTTAATTTGTTCCTATGACATTTTCTAGAAAATAACATCAATCTAATTACTCGTTACAACACAGTAACTGACACTAGAAAGGATTGTATGTCAAAATACATAAAATAATATTAACTGGTCAAAATACCTGCAAAATCATTTTGTACAATTTCCTTTTGACTTGTTATAGACCCGCCCAGGGAAATGTCCCCCTTATTCCATTCTGTCCCCCTTATTTCATTATGTCCCCCTTATTCCATTCTGTCCCCCTTATTCCATTCTGTCCCCCTTATTCCATTCTGCTCCGTCCTCTCCTTATTCCATTCTGATCCCTCCTCTCCTTATTCCATTCTGATCCCTCCTCTCCTTATTCCATTCTGTTCCCTCCTCTCCTTATCCCATTCTGATCCCTCCTCTCCTTATTCCATTCTGATCCCTCCTCTCCTTATTCCATTCTGCTCCCTCCTCTCCTTATTCCATTCTGCTCCCTCCTCTCCTTATTCCATTCTTCTCCCCAACTCATTTTATTCTTCTGCTTAACTGTGGGCACATTTCAGCCAATAGGATTACTTTAATTTAATGAGATGCCAACTTGTATGTAACATTCTCACCCCCCTAAAAAAAACCTCAAAGGCTTCACCATAATAAATTAAAATGAACCATTTCTAGCATTTATCTACACAATGTAAACATTCTTGTTTCCTTATTGAAAACCAAAGTTAATTTTGTGTAAGAAATGAATTTAATTATCAGAGTTGTTAAAAAAGGGCAGGAAAATAAAATATAGTCTGTGAAATTAATATGAAAGAATTAAATATTTAAATTCGAGTGTAGAAATAGGCAGTGGAATGCATACTGACCAATCAAATTCATCGGCCAATCAAATTCCCCTTTCCCTCTCTGTAATGAGGTCACATGGGGGATTTATAATGAACACACATTGCCTCTGAGCCTTCAATATTTTATATTAACTGTTAAAGATAGAAAAATCATTTGGGTTCTCGGGGTCACGGAATGACTGACAGCTCTGTCTACACCACATCTGCCCGTCACGTCCTTTCATATTATAAAAATCCAGGGTTGGGGGTTAAATCCACTTTACGTCTACAACCTCGCCTGGAACTTGACAGAACATTTTGCTAACATTTTCATCTGTGAAATCCCCCGGAGATCCCCCTCTTTTTTGGATTATGTGGGATTTCTTTTTAATAAACTTTCTGTCTCTCCAACCTTAATTAGAAACACTTTTTTTTTTTCTTGGTTCAGATTCGGTAAGATTCACGTCGACTGTCGACCGCAGAGAATATGTGGATTGAATTCCTATAATCAGAGGATGAATAGTCAAGCGTGAAAGATTCCAACGTGATAACTGCAAAATATATGAAAACAGATGGCTGAGCAAAGATATGAGGTTCTTTTATTTAGCTAGCTACGTCTCTTTTCTAGTAGGATAAATTAGTCCTGAAAGTGCCTACTCTGCTCTCAGTCCAACGCTACCCATTAGTGGTCTAGAGCACAATCGAAACTGGCAGCTTCCGATCTCCCATTAGCTTGTCAGACACACAGGTCAATGAGAAATAGCTTTTAAGAAACCAAGAATATCGCCTGTCACTATCCATTGTGAGGACTATTCCTCAACGGAGCTGAAGAAGAACGAAGAGAAACTCTTCTTGTCTAAATGATTACCCAACGTGTAGGACGTGACTATGGAACCTGCTAGAAGACCCATCTTGTCTTCTTAAAGATGCCAGAGGACAATCGAGTTGTAAAATTTTTATTATAGATGTCGACTTTATTTAGCCACAAGCGAGATTTAAAAAATCTCAAAGTTCAAAATGGCCGCCAATTTATATAAATCCCCTTACCATCTCCATACGCCAAGATTGACTTGGGTATCATTCATTATAAAGTAAATGTGTTGTCTTTATGGACACCCCTAAACGTCATATACGTTAATTGTAATGTAGAAATTGTATCAATATTGTTAATGAACAAATATCAGTGATATGTTGAAGGATAGTACAGATTAATGATATAAAAACATTTCCCCCAGAAATTTAGGAGATGTAGTATTTATCTTTTTATTTCATAGTGTAAAACAGTTTCCAGATGTCAGGCGTCTTTCCAGAAATGAGGCGATTAGAGTGTAAGATTGGTAATTATAAATAATCATCAAAAATTATACTAATCAAGTAATTAGCGATGAAAAAGATTATTTGATTAAAAGCTGCCGAATGTTAAAGAGATCGTGTTTAAATCAATATCGTTACGGTAAATATGGGAAAGAATCTAATGAGTGTCCTTGTACCTTTATATAGACACAGAACTCCTCAGTGACTTCTAATATCCTTATAATTTACAGTAGGGGATACATTATCCCTTATAATACATGAGTGGTACCCAGAGTTCCCTGTATAACTCAGTCTGTGTCCTTGTACCTTTATATAGACACAGAACTCCTCAGTGACTTCTAATATCCTTATAATTTACAGTAGGGGATACATTATCCCTTATAATACATGAGTGGTACCCAGAGTTCCCTGTAACACTCTCCAGTACAGGGTATATTATATCCCAGCTCATACTATATCTTTTTTCAGCCTGTGGCGTTGCCATTTTCCAGTTCAGACTCTGTGTCTCTGTGATTGGTGATTCAGGCCCTATTACTGATCACTTTATAGAATAACTGAACGTTCCCTGCAGCTCTAAGTCAGACGTTGAGGCAGAAATAACACGTTTGGGTTATAAGAATAGAGGGTCTCCTCCATGTGACATCCTCCTTTCTCAGTGGGTAATTTCCCCCCTAGTGTAATAACTGTTCCCACTGGCATAATAGAAACCTTTTAAATAGATTTGGGAACACTGGGGTCTTATACAATCCTAAGGGTTATTACAGAACCAGGGCGAACTTTGCTGAGGTTAAAATACTGGGAGCAAAAATATTATAATAGGGGTGTCAGTGAATAGATACAATGTTACAAATTACATAGGGGTGTCAGTGAATAGATACAATGTTACAAATTACATAGGGGGTGTCGGTAAATAGATAAAACACTAGTAGACGACACCAAGCGAGGCTTGGATACCTCGGGAATCTAAGAAGGGAATTCTGGACTAGGGGGGGAAAGGGGGGAGAAAAAGATAGAGGGGGAAAGAAAAAAAAGCCTTACAACACTCATTCTCTCCCCCAGCCAAATCACTATCCCCCACCATCCGAATCAACTTATTCCCCCTTACATTATATACACGATGTATCATGGAAATCAGTGTACCTCGCTAGATCGGCACCACTAGTGATATGGCGCGACATAAACACACCTTAATTACCACTTTTTACCGCAAGTGTACAATGAAGAGGAATGGAGCCGCGACCATACACAGTGGTTTCCGAAGTACAGACCCAACGCTTTCTCATCCTGGCCAAACCAGCTCACCCGAGTAAAAACCCAAGTGGTTAAACTTGGAATCCAATAAAGGCTAACAGGGAACACACCAAAAAAATTGCAAAAAAACAGTCACAGAAAACATACCAAGAGAGCCTGTCTGCTCTCACGGATCGATTCCCAAAACAAACTACTAACAGATTAACAACATAAAGGATCTGAAATATCCCCTGAACCCCCCGAAAAGCCGACTTATCATTACCATAGACTCCCAATCCTAAATTTGTGCCTCCGCAATGCTATACTCCCATAAAAAAAAAAAAAAATCACCTGAAATAGTCCAGTCAAATCCAAAATAGGCAGCGGTTTGCATAAAAATTAACAGAACAAAAGAACAGCCATCTTACCCACCCTCCTTTTGGCTTACTTATAGTTATGTTCACGAATTAGAATTTCTTAAGCCTTTTTTTCCCTTCCCCTCCTCTCCCCCTTTATCTCCCCTTTCTTCCTTCCCCTGCCCACCTTCCCCTTTCCCCTTTCCTTCTTTTTCCTTTCCCTTCCCTTCTTTTTTCTTGTGTCCCTCCTTTCTCCTTCTCCTTTTTCTTTTCCTGCTCCTCTTTCCCTTCTCTCCTTCCTCTCTTTTCCCTTCCCTTTCCTTCTCCCTTTCCCTTTCTTTTCCCCCGTCTTATCCCTTTCTCCTCTATAGGGATCTAACAACTGTAAGATTGCTGGAATTTGTGGCTTATATATGAGGGTGTAATTAATTAAATATGCCCCCCACTGTAAATATTCGATATTAGAAGTCCCCTTGTGAGTTCCGCCGCCCTGTATAAAAGGACTCGGCCTGCGGCCGCATCGTCACGAACTCCTCGTGAATTCTAATATCCTTATATTTACTTAGGGGGATCAATTATCCCTTATAATACATGGGTGGTACTCCACTATTCCCTGTATACTCATCTGTCTCGTGTCCCTGATGTACTTGATAGAGACAACTGGGTGTGATCTGCCTCAGTGGCTTCTAATATCCTTAATCCTTATAATTTACAGTAGGGGATACATTATCCCTTATAATACATGAGTGGTACCCAGAGTTCCCTGTATAACTCAGTCTGTGTCCTTGTACCTTTATATGGACACAGATCTCCTCAGTGACTTCTAATACCCTTATAATTTACAGTAGGGAATACATTATCCCTTATAATACATGAGTGGTACCCCGAGTTCCCTGTATAACTCAGTCTGTGTCCTTGTACCTTTATATGGACACAGAACTCCTCGGTGACTTCTAATATCCTTATAATTTACAGTAGGGTATACATTATCCCTTATAATACATGTGTGGTACCCAGAGTTCCCTGTATAACTCAGTCTGTGTCCTTGTACCTTTATATAGACACAGAACTCCTCAGTGACTTCTAATATCCTTATAATTTACAGTAGGGGATACATTATCCCTTATATACATGAGTGGTACCCAGAGTTCCCTGTATAACCCAGTCTGTGTCCTTGTACCTTTATATAGACACGGAACTCCTCGGTGACTTCTAATATCCTTATAATTTACAGTAGGGGATACATTATTCACTATATTATAAACAGGTGGAACACAGTAACCCTTTGCATTTTTACAGTAAAGGTTCATTAAAAAAACAATTCTACATTTTTCAACCCCCTTTACAAAAAAGATCCATGTCAATTCACATTAACCCTTTCACTTTCCCCCAGACATTGTTGGGGGAATCACTGCTTACATGTTAATGGTAAAATAAGTATAATTTGTTTGAACTGTTTTTTTTGTCTGTTTTACAATGGATTTGGATTTTTTTTAACCCCAGGGGTTTTTCTTGGGTTTTTGACACCTGAAACAACTTTTAAATGCCGCCTATCATCAGGGAACATAGGCGTGGCTTGTGGAGGTGGGTATGGTGGGCTATCTAACACTGACTGGTGAACTGGAGGGCTGACAAGGCTGGTGGACTGGAGGGCTGACAAGGCTGGTGGACTGGAGGGCTGACAAGGCTGGTGGACTGGAGGGCTGACAAGGCTGGTGGACTGGAGGGCTGACAAGGCTGGTGGACTGGAGGGCTGACTTAACACTGATTGATGGACTGGCGCTGAAGTACGGTATTGCACGTAGGAGGATATTATTAACTGTTTAAGTGTTCAGCAGCTGTGAGCAAATGTTTCAATTTGCTTCATTGTAGGGGCACCCCTGATTAACCCTTACCTGTAGGTTTATTCCTGTTTGCTAACATGAAAGTTCACTACCCATATTTATAAATACCTCTGGTAATGTCGTATTATAATGGGACTATAATGTATATATTACAGAGGGGGAAAATAATAATGTTTGGTGTTGTGTAACTATAACAAGATTCTGTGCATTGTGCTGAGGTCTGAAAATCGGAGCACATGCAAACTGCATTTTTTGTGCAATTGCAGAGCACGTGCACTGTAACATACACTAGCACACCAGAAATGAGTCCACTTTATGTGCGCTAGTAAGCGCTGTAGTGCAGCCTCAGCCTTACACAGAGCTATTGTGGCTCTGCATAAATCTCCCTGTCGGAGTTGTGCAACTGTAATAAAATATTCTGTCCAGTTTAGTAATACAAATATAAGCCAAATAATAATCTCCTGTAATAATGCTTGTGAATATTCATCCATCCAGGTCACGGTATATCTGTAATATTCATCCATCCAGGTCACGGTATATCTGTAATATTCATCCATCCAGGTCACGGTATATCTGTAATATTTATCCATCCAGGTCACGGTATATCTGTAATATTCATTCATCCAGGTCACGGTATATCTGTAATATTACAGATATACCGTGCCCTGGATGGATGAATATTACACCTTTTAATACATGAGTGGTACCCAGAGTTCCCTGTATAACCCAGTCTGTGTCCTTGTACCTTAATATGGACACAGAACTCCTCAGTGACTTCTAATATCCTTATAATTTACAGTAGGGGATACATTATCCCTTATAATACATGAGTGGTACCCAGAGTTCCCTGTATAACTCAGTCTGTGTCCTTGTATAATACATGAGTGGTACCCAGAGTTCCCTGTATAACCCAGTCTGTGTCCTTGTACCTTTATATAGACACAGAACTCCTCGGTGACTTCTAATATCCTTATAATTTACAGTAGGGGATACATTATCCCACAAATTACATAGGGGTGTCGGTAAATAGATACAATGTTACAAATTACATAGGGGTGTCGGTAAATAGAACAATGTTACAAATTACATAGGGGGTGTCGGTAAATAGACACAATGTTACAAATTACATAGGGGTGTCGGTAAATAGATACAATGTTACAATAATTACATAGGGGTGTCGGTAAATAGATACAATGTTACAAATTACATAGGGGGTGTCGGTGTAAATAGATACAATGTTACAAATTACATAGGGGTGTCGGTAAATAGATACAAGTTACAAATTACATAGGGTGGTGTCGGTAAATAGACACAATGTTACAAATTACATAGGGGTGTCGGTAAATAGATACAATGTTACAAATTAGATGTAAAAGGAACGTGGGTGGGAATATCCCACTATGATCATTGTGTTTTATTAAACCTTTTTGAACCCTGCATTTAATTTGCTTAATTATTCAGCTATGAGAAAACAGAACGTTATGTTCTTTATACACCTGCACCCTCCCCTTATTAGCTACCCCATTGGTAGCTCCCACATTCGTGGCCTGACCCCCTTCTTTGGCATTTCTGGATAAACACAGAGTGGACCCTTAATGAAGTCATAGTCATTTGCTTCTCTGACTACTGAATGCAAAAAAGGGGGTGTTCCTGCTGCAGGGAATGATGGGTAGATGGGGAGTGGCTCATTTTATTATCAGAACATGAGCAGTTCTGTTCCCTTTACATGGGGCCCTAGGCCCTTCTGTTTGATCATTTTTAATGAGACGGTATCTTTGAGAAACAGTGATTTAGGCTTTTGGGGAACTAAATATTAACACGTGGTCTGTATTGCAGTAATGGGGCCCCCTGATGTTTCCTGGGCCCCAGACAGGATCCTTGATTGCCTTGTGGCTAATCCAGCTCTGCTTACAGACACAACAACCTCTGTGGATTATTTATATTATTTATTACAGGGAATAATTTATAAGTTCAGACCTGGAAACCCTCCCTGATCTGAGGCTCCATAATGACGCCTCCAAGGTGTCTCCGTGCTGCACTCCATGTTCTTATGGGAAATATCCCAGCAAGGCTTTAAGTCTTGATTGACAAATTTCCCTCCCGCAGGAAATTCAGCACACACGCTGCACTAGGACGTACCAATATTTCCTAAAATCCAGGGTTACCCGAATACAAACAAAAATAAAACAATAGTAATAGTTTTTATTTTCCCGCGGCCTCATTTCTAAGTGGAAACTCAGATCTGCCCAGTGTGAAAGAAACTCGTTAATCACAAAGTCTCTGTCTGTACGTAATCACAGTCTGTAGAACTGGGCCAGGCGACGCCATTTCAGTTTGGGAAATAAGGAAACGTTTGACATTTAAAGAGTCGGAGAATTGAATGGAGACTCCCAGAATCCATTGCTTGTCTTTGGAACCCAATAAAATAAATTATTTTATCCGTGAAGTGATAACGGACGCCTTTCGTATACCGTGATTGGATCACCTGCTATTATATTATTTTCTTATTGGTGAATATTTTACAGCCACATCTCTATTTTATGGCCTCAGTAAACATAACGTAAAATACCAAAACCCGCAGTATTGCAATACCGCACGCCTTATTGCCCATACGACAATACAGAGCGCATTAACGGTGATATTGTAAGGCCACAGCCATAAATTTGCAACCGTGCCAGTCCGGCCGTAAACAATCGCTTTTTTTGTCGGTGCCATTACTGACTAGTATAAAACCGGGATATGAGACCGCAGGCTTTTAAATAAGCCCCAAAGAGTGACAGGTTGTGGTACGTTGCTCTGCTGGGATTTATAACTGTTGGATATTAAATAAAAGCAATGTGTTATCGTGTTATTTCCTGCTGGTTTTCTACTAAGCAACAGTAATATGACTTATCTCAGAGGTGTAACTCTTACTAGTCCCTCTAGGGGGCGCCCCTAGCTGTGCTCCTGTGGTGCAGAAATCAATGGGCTCTATTTACTGTGACAGGGGGAGGGTGAAGGTAAAGAGCGCCGGTTTAACAAGCTGATCTGTTGGTGATTGAGTTTCCTGATCTGTTGATGATATTCAGGCGTGTTTCTCGCACACGTATGATAGCGTTTTGCATTAAGATGCGGGTTGCCGCCTTGTACGCCCGTTTTTGGAGCACATCACCTATTTTTGCAAACCCCATGCACTCCGATAACTAATAAGCACACAGTAAAGCGCGTGAGACGTGGCACATTTCACAACATACATGTATAGTGTGGCCGTAGCCTAAGGGCGAGTCCACACTATAACCAGACGGCATTGGACGGATTTTCCAGTCATTTTCTTGCACTGAGATCTGCGCAATTGGAGCACATTTGATTTGGCAAGAAATGGTGATCGCATGCGGTCCGATACGCGGATTGACGCACAACACAGCGCACTTAGAATTGGTCCCACGCCGCAGTGTGGCCTGTCCCTAAATGTACAAAGACACACGTTAGGGATAAATTATCATCTTCGCTGGTAGGTTGTGTTTTCGTTCCTGTTCTTGACATCAAGGCTGCTTTATGTGACTCACTGTACGGTAACAGCTGGTAAGAACCGTGCGGTTTTATTTCCCCAGTTTTACCGAATTCCAGTCAATTAAAGCTGATGTTAGTCAAATCACATCCCAGGGAATTGACAGAGCGAAGGAATCTCACTGCCTGTCAGAGTCTGAACCTTCCCACACACAGGGAGACGGGGATTGAAGAAATATCATAAAGGGATATGGACCCAGAACAATCAGCTCAAGCTGCCAATCACAAAATGATAGGATCAATCAACAGTTCCATGTTAATCTATGATGGCAGGATTCCTTCCATACACGGGCCAAGTTGTGTTCAATCGTTTTACATTTCAATCAACTTGTTAGATAAAATGTATCGACTGTTGATTGGAAGTAATTGATCTCAGACCCACACAACGCAATCAATGTTCAATTCATTATGTTGGATTTTCTTTACTGATTAAAAAACAGTTACTCAGACTTGGTAATAAAATCAAACAGAAATCAATCAAAATATCTCCAGAAAATCCAATAGATTGTACAATCCATTTTCTAAACCGACCAATCGATGTTCAATCAATTCCACACTCGATATCGATCCCTTTCAATCAAATGAATCGATTCAATTGAAAAAATCAACCCATGTGTGGCTACCGTTCAATTAATTCTTGGGCCTGGGCTGGGTTGCGACCAGTATTGTCAGGTGTAGGACCACCTAAAGCCTTTTTTCTCACCTGAGGCTCATTAGCTATTAGTAAATAACCTTATTTTTTCGGCAGTGGTGACTTTTATAGCTTGGCTCACATACCGTGTGGTTCCCCCTTATCTGGCAGGTCTCCGTACGTACAAATGAAAAGACTCCAGAGTGGACCCTTAAGCTAGGAACGCACAATACAATAATTCGGCCCGACCGCCATTTCAGTGTTTCAGTCAGTCGGGCGAATTATTATATGGCGGCTTTTTGCCGCCTCGATCGACTGCCAACCCTTTGTTCGTCCAAAACGAACGAATGAATGATTGGACAGATCAGAAAATCACAACTGATCATGCGATCCTCTATGGAGTCCTTCCTCCTGGTCTACCGGTCGAAAGCCTCAAACGATCCGTCAGGACAAAGGATTGTATAGTGTGTACCAGCCTTTACTGAAAAAAGGGGGTGTTCCTGCTGCAGGGAATGATGGGTAGATGGGGAGTGGCTCATTTTATTATCAGAACATGATTTAGCTAAGAATAAGCTTTTTTTGAGCTGTTACGTTCGCTTTACACGGGGCAAAGTTGGTAAATACCATTATTATTTTTTTCGACTGCAGATACTTCAGTCAAAAATACAGAAACCGAATGGTATTTTGATATTAAACGGTATCATTCCATTAACATCAAAGAGTGGATTCTGTGTTGGTCTTTCAGACGGCAGTAAAACTATTTGGCACTGCCGAAAAAATTACGGATACTAGCAGTTCATTTTTCGACCATGATAGAGGATCACTATTGGTAATGACCATTTAGGGTCATCAGGTAAATTCTGCGGATTATTTCCTGGCGTGAAATAGCCCTCACCCCGAACGCTGCTTTCGGTTAAATCAACCAAGGTTCGTTTTATATTTATTTACTATATTGTCGTCCACACAACAAACAAAATAAATAAATAAATTCCAATTAATAATATGGATGGATTCCTCGCCAAAGGGACGGCAACATTCATTCCCATCGTAGAGAAAAGAGCAGATGTATCCTGTTAATTAGAGTTTTACTCAACACAAGCTGTTGAATCCCCACTGGCGTAAGGTGAACTCGAACGGAAACGGCAGGTTTCCGAGAGGTCTAAAAAGCCTCGTAATTAAACTTTCACAGCGTGGATCTCGGCTGTGTCATTATTGTCCATTTCTACATTCGATGGGCTTATGTAAATGATATCTGCTGGAAGAAACGCCAAGCAGCCATTGTGCGACCTGGCGAATTGTTGTCGCTTATAAATTCCTTTCTTTTTTCCCTACTTTCTCTTGTGACAATGGGGTGGAACATTGAGCAACAGGCAGAAAAGAGATTAAAAGCCAGTATCGCCTTTCATCCTCGTGGGAGCGGCAGGGCTGCGGAGAGATTTGGCGTTCTCCTGACATATTTTGCCACATCTGAACAAAATGGGGGAGAAAGTGTTGATCTGCCCACAGGTTCTCGTATCTGGGAGACTAGATGGAATGTTCTGTCAAAAACTTATTATTTAAACCCAGAGGACGGGAAATTGACAGGCTGAGATCTGCGAAAGGCGCAGAGGGATTTTAATGTCAGGTTGGGGGGAAAGATTCTTATTCGGGGCTGTTAATGAAGCGATTTCTATTTTCGTATTTACCGATATAATAGCGCCATAGCTCCCAGCCGCATTCGATGAATTGTTTAGATTGCCAATGCGGTGGCTGAGTTTTGTTTATCTAATGTCAGCCTTTGGGCGAGGCCACACTACCGCAAATGCCAACACACGTGAAACGCGCAAACGAAAAGTCGCGCGTTTTGAGATGTAATTCCGCTAATGTGCTATTATCAGAGCGCAAGCGATTTGCAAAAAAAATGGTAACGGTGTGTGATTCGAAAATTGATTGCAAGCTGCAGTGCCCTATGATCTCCATGCAGGGGCGCTGTTCCTTGAGAAGCCGTAGCAGAGGGCAACTCATTTTGTTGACCTGACCAGACAGCGGGAAGGTCACAACACAAAGTGCAAACCACATTACGCTATTGTGATCATAAAATCTCAATTTCGCACAAGTATTTGATCACCAATGTTTCTCCCTCTGAAGTTTACTAAGTTAGGTGTTTGAATATTATCATAAAGAACAGATTATTATTCTCTGTGTTCTGCTTAAGTGGAGATTTTGATCTTCATTTGACAAAAGGTGTAATCAGCAAACTGTGCAATCAACTAAAAGCAGCGTTGGAGTCTGATCTCCCAGCGCCATTCATCTGGGAACGAGGAGGCACGGTTAGTAAGTACAGCACGAGCCCCTATTCAACAACATCTGCAAAACGCACTCCTCGTACAGCAATCAATTTCAGTTTTCCAGCTGATTATAATTCCTTTTCTCTGGTATCGACAATCTGAGATATTGTCATTCTCCCCCTGTGGGTAAAGGTGTAGAAAACAATCTGTTTCCAACCTCCTATTTAGCTTTTGGAAATATGAAGAACTCCCCGCAGGAAATTCACTAAACTCCCCGCAGGAAATTCACTAACCACAGAAAATTCACTAAACTCCCCACAGAAAATTCACTAAACTCCCCACAGAAAATTCACTAAACTCCCTGCTGAAAATTCACTAAACTCCCTGCAGAAAATTCACTAAACTTCCCGCTGAAAATTCACTAAACTCCCTAAAAGTATAAAGGGTGTTTTTTCATGTTAACACTGTGAGCTGCGACATCATCAGTATTTGGGGTCTGCCTCCAAGTTTAAGGTTGGAGCATGCCCACTGCTGGGACAAAGCATCATCAGCTGCATTATAAGCCCCACCCCCAAATTCTAAATCATTTTTAAAGCCAACCACAAGCCTGAAAATAATTTTACTTCTCTCCATAAGGCAGAGGAAGGACAGAGAATGGTCACAGGTCTGTAACTAGCTTTAGAAAAGATCGATATTTGGGGACAGTCTCTGAGACAAGGCAGTCTGGGAAATATATATATATTAGCTTATAACCTAAGATCCATAGAAGCTAGAGACATCATCTAAGGCTGTTTGGTAGTGCTCCTTTTTGTCATGTATATGGAGACCACATTTTAAGTGGTACCAGGAAATGTTGGAAGAACAGTCCCATGTTCTGTGCAAAGCAACACATTTTTAAATTGTTCATATTAAGGTCTTGGAATCTTTTAAAGGGAAATGGTACATAACATTTTTGCTATAGCTTCAATGACTTAGCGCCCCCTAGTGGACTAACATATGCTTTCCTTTCAGATTTCTGGGCTCAATGGACCCTTTCTGAGATTAGGTAAACTGATTTCATTCCTTTGAATTTTTAATCCTTTTTTAAAAAGGAGTCGTTCATCATGTTGACTTGGAGATAATTGTTATTATTAATCTGATTCTTCGACCACGTCCAATCGCCTTTTCACATTCCATTGATTGACTCATTTCCCTGGCTACCATGAGGAATCTGAGACATGGATGGAATACAATGTTGCAAATAATTAGATTCAGATTGGATCTGTGACCTCAGTGACACAATGTTATAAAGATAGAATCTCAGCCTGTGGATCTGTGATGTCATAAACAGACAGGTCAATAGTCATTATATATTGTCTTGGGGGATGTAAAAATGTACACAAAACAACAATAAAAGTTCAATGTCACCAGTGTCAGGTGATACACAATCAACAACTTTGTCCAATTTCAATTGATTTGGCAGGTGTGTGCTCGCCCATTGAACAAAGCATTGTGGGAGATATCAGAAGACAAGGAAATGAAACTTGGCCACCAAGCTGATCATTTCAAGATGATTTTCCTATAATTATTATTCTACATTTCGGATTTATGTCCAATTTCATTGAAATGTATTTGGCAGAATCTGATTGGATGGGATTAATGCCGATAAAGTGTGTACATTTATTGCTGCCAAGGATTGATGGGAGTTGTAGTTTGGAAACATCCCTGCTTTTGGGGGGAGGGTCATATTACTTGGATAGAAACATTGTATCAGTTTCTGTATCTTGTGTTTGTTTGACCGATAAAGGTGGGTTCACACGGTCACGCCATACAATTCTTCCTCCTGGGCGGCCAATCAAGGCTTCCGACCGGTCGGCTAGGAGATAGGACTGTCGGTTGCGGCAAAAGCAGCTGCTTACGATAGTTAGCCGCGACTGATCGTCCATAGAGGACCACATGAGACTCTGAAATGTCGGTGGATTGGCCCGAATTATTGTATGGTGTGTACCCAGCTTAGGAACTCCACAGAATTACAATGACAACCCCCCTCCTCCCCCGCCGAGACTTCCCAGAGTCCATTAGGAATGTGGGATAATGAGGTTTATATAAAAATCTCTTTTAACTGTCACCAAGGCTTCAGGAGGGTCTCTGATTGGGGCTCTGTCTGGGAATAGGGAATAATGGTTGGCTAATATCTCTGTAGGAGGAGGGGCTGAACCCAGCAACTGATAACTGATTGGTTTAATTTGCTGCAAGGGGGTGGATACAGGGGTAACAAGAGTGCGTGGAAATCGGATCAATATTCCTGACCGACGGCCGGCCGATTGAAAAGAACGATCAGTAGATTTCTGGTGGGAAATAAATCGTCACTGACGATATTTAGGGCGACCGACCACGTTTTATATTTATTCTGCAAAAAATCAATATTGGTCAAACTATTAGGCGAAATATTGTGTTCCGGACATCATTCCACTGGAAGGAATTGAAAGAGACAATAAATAAAATGAAATCTTATGTCCCCCATACACGTACCAATCCCTGGATCCCGATATTGTACAATCACAAATTCGTGTACAGGCGATCGTACGATCTGCGTACATATTTTCAAGTCAATGGGAAATCGATTGAACGATTGGGATTGGTTTGTGTATGGGAGACCTGCAGCTCTGTAGATCCAGGATTTATTCTGCTCCCGGGGCTACGAAGAGATGGGAACGTTATGCGTCTTCGTGATAGAAACTCAGATTTCTAAAATAGCAAAAACCAACGGAGAATAAATCTTGCTTATAAAAATGATCAATTTTCCCTTCAGCCAGTAAATAAACACACAGAAGTTTATTATAACAAATCCGCGACCTGTTAGCGAAACAAACGTATCGCACCGCCAGATCTTTCACCCACTTTCCCCACAGAGCGTGAACGTTAATCACCATTATGAGGATAAATGACTTCCAGCCACGAGGACGAAAAGATGTTCGCATAAAGGCGAATGAAATTAATCAGATGGGCGAGCCCCGCCCTCCGCGCACATTTCAATGTTTATTTTTCGCTGTGTAATTAGATCCGACTCCTATCACTTTCCCCGAGCACTGAGATTTGTGCCGCATTCATTTATATTATCTCGGCGACGGCAGCTTTTTAAAGATCCATTGTAATCATTGTGACAGCGCCGTAACGGATGTAATTACTTCCTTTTTATTCCCTTTCAATCTGCGTCGAATCTTACAAGAAGGGAAGAAAAAAAAACCGAGACGAGTTTCCTTTCTACTGGTTTATAAATAAAGTTCTAAAAACGTCCCCTGGATACCGACAGGAATGGATGATGTCAGGGGGAAGCGATGGCGTCAGGCAATGAAAATAGTTTCGTTAAAGGGGAACTAAAGCTGAAATGTAAATGAATCCTAGAAAAGTAAAATCTTTGGGGTAAATTATCTCTTAATCATTCCCCAAATGAAGGTTATTTCACAGACACAGATACAAAGTCACACATGATCTGTGAATTCTCTCTCTACGAGGTGACTTGCCCATGTCCACTCTGTAAAACAAGGCTGGGCAGTGAGAACATTTTTTTGCCTCTATATATCTGATTTCAAACTACAAATCCCAGAATCCCCAGACAACTTATAGAAGGGATACCCCTTGCTGATCTCACATGGATCATGGATTTCTTCATGGATTGGGACATCGGGTGTTAAGTCTTTTTTGCCCTTTAATAACACACACACCTTCCCGGATAACTCGCAGAACCGGTAATCGCCACCCCAAACAGGGTGAATTCCTCGCCAGACACCGCTCGGCTGCTTTATTGATGTCACTTAGGGACCTATTTATAAAGGTTCGTTAACTTTTCGCTGCCACCACAAAAAAGTCATTACCGTGCGATCGCCATAATCGCGAGATAACTGCTCGATCATATTTATTATTATTTTAAACACGGGGATAACCGTGCTTTTCCTGTTGACACGCGTGCACTGCAACTGAGCAATGTTGAACAACTGGAGCGTAATATAAATTCAGATTGATGTAGACCAGGCCTCCCGGTCCCAGCCAGATCCTACCCAGCCCCGCCTTTGTTTAGCTGGGTACACACCGTACAATAAGACACGACCGACACGATTGGACAGGTCGGGGGCCCCACACCCAGTCGTGGGCACTGTCGGACGGTCAGGAGGAATGTATGGTGTGTTACTTATTACCACCTGTAAGACATTAGATAATTAACGTTCCATTGTGACTCCATCCAGTATAAAACTCCTGACGTTCCCCAATGTTCCCCATTCCGGTGCTTCCAGTTCCCCATTGAAGTGATTTTCTTGTAGCAGTTTTTTTAATTAAATGGATTAGTCTACGTGTGATCACCTGTCTCTCTCTCTCTCTCTCTCTCTCTCTTCCTCTCTCTCTCTCTCTCTTCCTCTCTCTTTCTCTTCCTCTCTCTCTCTCTCTCTCTCTTCCTCTCTCTCTAT
>CM033471.1:9539731-9619751 GCA_019447015.1 Hymenochirus boettgeri | reverse complement strand
TTTCTCTCTCTCTCTCCCTCTCTCTCTCTCTCTCTCTCTCTTTCTCCACTGCCGATAAAGTTTCCATCTTTCAAGTTGCATCTTTTTAAAAAAAAATAAAGGAAAGTTCTTTAGGGCATAAAATCTGTATCAATTTAGCTTAAAGACTAAACAGACACCAGGACGTAAATGTTGCGAAATGAAAAAAACAAAAAGACACTTTTTTCTCTTTAATCGGCTTCCAATAAGATAACCAGATAAAATAACCTGTTCCCATAGAGTTTTCAGTATACGGAACAGCAATACACAGTAACATAGTAACCCAGGCTGTAAAAAGACACAAGTTAATCAATGTAATGTATTTGCACATATAACCTACCCCTGTAGTGGATTTCTATGGGAGGAACTGTAAGATTATAGCCTTATAATCTTACAGTTCCAGCAGGAGAAGGAAACCTGAAGCCACAAAGGGGTAGGTTATAATAAATAATGCACCCCGAACTATAAAAGGCCTTGTACTTTTATATGGTCACGAAACCTGCTCGGTGACTTATAATATCCTTATAATTTACAGTAGGGGATACATTATCCCTTATAATACATGAGTGGTACCCAGAGTTCCCTGTATAACTCAGTCTGTGTCCTTGTACCTTTATATGGTCACGGAACTCCTCGGTGACTTATAATATCCTTATAATTTACAGTAGGGGATACATTATCCCTTATAATACATGAGTAGTACCCAGAGTTCCCTGTATAACTCAGTCTGTGTCCTTGTACCTTTTATATGGTCACGGAACTCCTCTGTGACTTATAATATCCTTATAATTTACAGTAGGGGATACATTATCCCTTATAATACATGAGTGGTACCCAGAGTTCCCTGTATAACTCAGTCTGTGTCCTTGTACCTTTATATAGACACAGAACTCCTCAGTGACTTCTAATATCCTTATAATTTACAGTAGGGGATACATAATCCCTTATAATACATGAGTGGTACCCAGAGTTCCCTGTATAACTCAGTCTGTGTCCTTGTACCTTTATATAGACACAGAACTCCTTGGTGACTTCTAATATCCTTATAATTCACAGTAGGGATACATTATCCCTTATAATACATGAGTGGTACCCAGAGTTCCTTGTATAACTCATTCTGTATCCTTGTACTTTTATATAGACACAGAACTCCTCAGTGACTTCTAATATCCTTATAATTTACAGTAGGGAATACATTATCCCTTATAATACATGAGTGGTACCCAGAGTTCCCTGTATAACTCAGTCTGTGTCTTGTACCTTATATAGACACAGAACTCCTCAGTGACTTCTAATATCCTTATAATTAAGTAGGGGATTACATTATCCCTTATAATACATGAGTGGTACCCAGAGTTCCCTGTATAACTCAGTCTGTGTCCTTGTACCTTTATATAGACACAGAACTCCTCAGTGACTTCTAATATCCTTATAATTTACAGTATGGGATACATTATCCCTTATAATACATGAGTGGTACCCAGAGTCCCTTGTATAACTCATTCTGTGTCCTTGTACTTTTATATAGACACAGAACTCCTCAGTGACTTCTAATATCCTTATAATTAACAGTTCAGGGTGCATTATTATTGGTGGGTCTGTCAATGCCCTTTGGGAGTAGGTTTCTGGTTAAACCCTCATCTTTTCAGGCCAATGCTGTATGGCTAATGGCTACACTGAGTCCGATACAGCCTGCATCATGCTTGTCTCAGTGTGGAGATTTTACAGGCTTGGTTTTAAAGGGGCGAGAATTGGTTTGTGTTTTGTGGGTGATCCGACCCAAAGGAAGCCCCAAAGAAACACCATACATGAAACATGTGCATACATGTAACATGTAACTGACATTCACCGGGTCATAGGGAGTTGCAGAGCGTCACGTGTCGTGGGAAACATTGTATGGCTGTACGCAGCTTAATTTGTCAATTATTACTTTATATGTCATAGCAATATTGGTCGAAGTATTATTTAAGTTGCCCTTTAAATCCTTGGTATTGAGATGGTATATTGATTACAGTGTTGATTGCAGTGTTGATTGCAGTGTTGATTGCAGTGAAAAGCATGACAATGAAATCTCAGCCTGATTCAAGGCCAAGTATCAAGTAACTTTACTCCAGATGTTACAATTTAACAATTTTACACTGAAAAGGAAACATTGTACGTGAATTGTAATGAAGATATCACCTGCAGATCATTAGTAAACCGCCCACTCCCGTTCATCCTCGTTCATGCAACGCTAATTTGTAGATGATCGTTAGCAGCCTGACTGGTAATTAGCAGATTTATTGTATTACAGTTCACACGCCATCACACTACAATGAAACGCACGGCTCTGTTTTGGGTGTATTTTCTCTATTACCTTCATCTTGTAATTCACATCTGAGTTCCAATTCATTCCTCCTCCATCTTTGTGTAACTGGTTATTAATTTACACTGTGATCAGAGAATAAACACAGACACTGAGACTTACAGACGTAGACGTCACGGAACAGAGCGAGCAGAATTAAGATAAAAATAAGATTTATATTGTTGCCCTTTACTAGAAATTCAGGTTTAAAGGAGAATGAAAGAACAGAATCAAATAAATTCCAGTAATTCTATGAAACCTATTGGGAAAATTGGATGGGATTCAGAATGTTTCTCCTCCCCTTTTTCCCAAGATTCCCTGGTGCTGGTTGCACCTGTCCACATTTCCATTTTGCCCTGACTCACAGATCTGAATAGGGATGACATCACCAGCTGCAGAGGGGTATGGGAAGCAATAAACAATCACATGGGTTGTCTTCCATTTGCTAAAAAAAAGTGCAATTTCCCTCAATCAATTAAAGTGCAGATTGTCTCAGCCTTTTATTGTATCTGAATCCTTTCATCAGACACTAACATTCCATCTCCCATAATGCTTTTCATTCATCCTGTTATTGATGTGATTGTGAATGTGTGACATGAAAACCCTCTAGATCCCATGAATCGGATGATGTTTATCCTAGGATTTCCTTTAATTCCATGTTAGGAATCTTTTGGACCGAGGTTCTCGGAGCTGGAGAACCACATGGTACCCATGAGACATCAATAGACAGAATTTTCTGGGCCCCAAAAACCAAAGTCATCTAAGTGATAATATGGTGACGATTTCTATAAACCGAAGGCAAGAAACCTGCCAGACGATATTATATCCACAGCCTCTCACAGCCGAGACTCCGATACCAATGGGGAAGATCAGGTGTTAAAGGGACACTATACTGAAAAAATGACTTTGCATCATCTTAATCTATAATTGAATACATGTAAGTAGCACTTACTCTGATTGCGTGTGTTTCTGCATGCCTTCAATCCAGCACACATTTTGTTTAGGAGCAGTATCCTCCTCCCTCTTTTAACCAATCCCACTTCCATCTGACCTGACTTTTCCCCACACACCAACTGTCAGTCCTGCACACAGCACACAGAATTCCAACTGTCAAATCTCTGTCACCATTCCAGCTACAGTAAAACTACTCACAGAAGAATAGTAGTTGAGAGCAAGGAACTTGATTGACAGCTGAAATATAATAAGTTTTAGATTGGATATCTAGAGAAATATGGGGCAGATCAACAAAACAATGATACAGTGATGGTTGGGAAGAATTATAGTTCCCAGTTATGGTCAATTTAACATAACATATTTTTTGGTATGCAAAGTCAGACAATGTCCCACACTGTCACACAATGTCACACATTGGCACGCAGTCACACAATGTCACACAAAGTCACACAATGTTACACACAGTCACACAGACACAATTCATTGTTTAGGACTCGTCATTTCCTAGTTTGTGGCCCCTGGGCCCCCATATGACACAATCATTTTAATTAGTAGGTGGGATTTTCCCCATTTTTCATTCCTCGTGTCTCGAATTCGCCAACAAGACACGGTGAAACGCCGGATCCGCGTGCAGCAAATTTCCTAATGCAAAAAATTCACAGAATTGGGACATTTATCATGGAGGAGCCTTTGGTCCCAGCCTGACAATAGCTATTACCAAAACTGAACCTCTAGCCGGTAATTTATCTAAACGTGGTCAGTGCCTCTGGAGATGCAGCGCGGTGGAATATGGAATTGTGTCGGTATCTTGAAGATAAAATAAAGAATATTGGGGGTCGGGATCTAACCGTAAACTAACGGGCGCAATCAGATCGCGTGTTAAAACTCTCACTGGGAATTGGTTTAGATGGGAGATTCCGTAGGTTACCTTGGTAGGAAGGTTACAGGGTGAGATAAACAGGCGACACATAGCGGGCAATGGAACGTTTCTTTATCGGTCACTTTGGACAAATTCGAACTATGGGGCTTATTTATAACTACGTAGCGTACTGTGCCTTTAACGATCAGCAATTGTATGGCTGTGAGCATAATTGTTCAATTGCTCGCACATTAACATAGTCTACTACTGCTTGGTATTGTATTGGCCAGGGATGTACTTCCATGATGATAACCAGCAGTATAAATAGGGTCCTATGATTAGTATCAGTACAGTGAATGAAATGAGCCCAATCCAGGGACTGAACCACGGACTATGCGTATTTTAACTTTAACGGGAAACTATACCTATTCAGTAACTAGTTGCTCTTCTCCCATACGCAGTGTTAAAGAAGGGAGGAGACAAGCAGAAGCGGTGTCAGTAACTGCGCGAATATAGTGTCCCTTTAAATTCCACATTTATATTAATAATTAATAAAAATAACAGGTAACATTTAAAAAAATAAAAAATTTAATTCAATTCTTTTAAGTCCAAACAAACAAAAATTTTATAGGTCACCAACCACTCAACCCTTAAAATTGCAACACCCAGCTGTCTCATCTGAGCATGTGCAAGCTTGTAAAAGAGCTTGGAGAGAAACCTTTTTATAGACAGAGTGAAGGGGAGAATGTTTCACTGTATAACAGGTTAGTCCTACATCTGTCAGCTTTCTAACTATTGGGGTTTTGTGATTTGGGGGGTTGATGGAGTGAACCAGGGGTGTAACTGCAGGGACCCGGGCCCCCCTGTGAGATTGATGGTTGGGGCCCCTGACACCCCCCCTCCCCTTCCCAAATCCCCTCAGAGGATCCACGCTTTTAAACAGCTGATCGAGCGAATCTTTACTTCATACATGCGATCATCTGTTCAAAAACAGCTTAACTAGGATGTTTGGCAGGGGAAGGTGGAACATCAGGAGGGAATTGCGGGCCCTCTTACAATATGGCAGCTCCCACCCATATGTATAAATATAAATATAGAGAGAAGGAATGTTCTGTACACACAATAAGCTATACCCTCATACTGTACTGTCTAAGGGAAACAATATGGCAGCTCCCACCCATATGTATAAATATAAATATACAGAGAAGGAATGTTCTGTACACACAATAAGCTATACCCTCATACTGTACTGTCTAAGGGAAACAATATGGCAGCTCCCACCCATATGTATAAATATACAGAGAAGGAATGTTCTGTACACACATTAAGCTATACCCTCATACTGTACTGTCTGTTTAAGGCTAAATAAATCTATGGTAATGCGTGTAAACAGGTGATATTTCTTTCTAATGGGTGAAATGAAATATTCATTGTCCGTACATGATTTTAGCAGTGTGTATTCATTATATCGGCTGTTTTACACGACGCTCGCACTTTCCACACAATTTCGCTCTGTCAGCTCCAGACCTTTCCCTGGATTTGAATTTCCCTTTGTAGTGGAATCTGATTGGATATGGAAATTCCCTCTAATAAAACGATTTGTTTGATTGTGATTGTAACAAATCTTATTACGGATCTGGGCTATCGCTTTACCCCTCCCCCTTTAATATCCTGAATTTCTGTTTTGTGTCCAGTCAGCTGTGCAGTTTGCCATTGCTGGTCATATGTTATAGGAAAGATTTCAGGGGTAATATTTCTATTTTACATTTTAAAGGGACAGTCACACTGAGTGGCAGAGAAATCATTCCCTGATGCTACGTTAGAATGCTTTTAAGTTGGCACCAAAGTTTTTTTTAAACGGGTGGACATGTTATTAATATGGCGCCAGGCAATGGCCCAATGTTAATTCAGGGTGTTAATTCAGGGTTATTCAATAAAAGTTCTTATCGTTTAAAATGGTGCTAATTTTGCCCCAACCAATCAGATGTTAGCTTTCAAATGTTAACTAAGATCTGATTGGCTGGGGCAAAATTAGCACCATTTTAAAGGATAAGAACTTTTATTGAATCTCCCTGATTGTTTTTTAATGACTCTCTTTACCGTGCTCTGATTGTCATTGGAGAAAACCATTCCCTCAGAGTCATATGACTGTTTGGGCGTCTTAACAGCAGTGCGGTCTTGCTTTATGGCAGGAATTTCGGACACAGTAACTCACAAGGGGCTATGGGAAAACAAACGGTTAATAATCTCTTTATTTTGGTGATTTATTCGGAAACGCCATCAAATTCTGGAAAACTGGGACTTCCTTAAACAAACAGCGTAACCTGTAGAAATCAATTCCCGTAGACAGATAACAAGGAAATGATCGAATTCTAGGTAAAGACTTAACAAGCAGATCCCGTGATTGTGTCATTTCCACCTCCAATGTCCTTGTCCAAGACACAAACTATCCAGGCAGAACAAACACAATCCCCGGGGACTCTTCCCTCCTGCCGCTACCAGATGTGAGTTTAGCTTTGAAACGACAGTATAAGATAAATAAAATATTCATGTTGTCAACAGCGTTAAATTTCCCCTTTTAAAAATATAATCGAATTAACGGCGAATTATTATATGGGATCTAACAAACATTGTATCCACATTTAGAAACATTGTAACACAAAGAATAGCCTTTTAAAGAAACAGCTCCTTTTCAGGTAGACCTATTAGTAGGTCACATGATGGTTAAGAAAGTTCCTATTGGTTTATGTTATAAAGCACCTTCTATTAGTATGGAGTACGAGGCACAGTTACTACTTCCTAATAGGTTCAGGTTATAATGATGGGAGCTTTTAAGTATCCAGACTAGTGAATAGTGATGGCCTCGTTCGCGAACGGCGGATATCGTGGATTTTCCGGTTTTCCGACTTCCGAACTTTTCCGAACCGCGGTTTCGAAAATTTTCGAAATTACGAGGATTTCCCGCTTTTTCGAAAATGCATGAAAATCCGTATTTTCAAAAATTTTTGAAATTACGAGGATTTCTCGTATTTTCGAGGATTTTTTCATTTTAATGGGTCCGCTCGCGGATTTTCTTCTTCACATTTTTCTGAAAATTCTCGGATCCTCGAATTTTGCGAAGTTCGGACATCTCTACTAGTGAAGAAGAACATGGGTTGTAATGGATGTTGAATGAGAATGTCTTCAACATAAACAGATGCTCTATCAGAACCTGTAATAACTAATAATTCATTGCTAATATTAGCGTGGGTCATGTTGCCCACACAGCGATATATAAAGTAGCTACAAAATGATTACATTTTAGACTTAAGGTGCCCATAAATTAAACTCACCTCCCACGATCCCGCGACATTTAAAAATCCTTCAGGATCCACGTAACCCTCTTTTTTTTTGTCACTCCCGTAAAAGAACAGGCTAGGCAGTCCCTTGTATGTCATTGGATCGGTTGGGAGGTGAGTTCTAATGTATGGGTACCTTAAGAGATCTCAATTAATAGGGAGGATATAACACAGAAGGTAAATTGAGCCTTTAACCATCTAATAACCAAATGTGCATCACCATTTCTTCCCCTTATAAGAAACAGAATAAGGTAAAGCCTCTAGGGAGTATTAAATGGTTAGTGCTGTGATGGGTGAGATTTATAGTATTCAGGTTAACTGGGTCAATGGAAACCTTTATAAGGGATAAAGGGGCCAATAGATCATGTAAAAAGCAATCAAGCGAAATGTGAAAATAGAAAGTCTATTGCCAAGAAGAGTAAATGAAATCCCACACTGTTATTTATATATATATAGTAATTAATCAAGAAGGGTCGGTCTCTCGCCTTTAGAGACTGGTGGGCAGTAACATAGAGAAGGCAGAAATCTTAAACTTCTTTAACTAATAATTAACCAATAAATGAAGGGAACCTTTGTAATGGATCTGCTTTAAGTTCATTAACAATAGAAGTACAAATAAGATTTGACCCCTAAAAGTAAACAAAGGTCTGGGGCCAGATCGTATCCATCTAAAGCTCTGTACACACGTTAGATAAGAGCAGTAAAGGCTCATGGGTGATTTAAGGGGTGTATCAATCTAAAAGGGGATTAAAACAAAGGGAGCCAAGATACAGACATGAACATTAAGTGTTACATGTACAAAACTAATCCCATTGGCCAGGGTTTCTCTAAGGGTGTACATGGAAAACTGGTGCATATTTGAAATCTAGAGATGTGCCTCAAAAATTTGGAAATATTTTCACCAGTTTGACTTTTCTTTACATTTTATAATAAAGGGGACGATTATTCATGCTGTGGGGGTGTCTATATTTAAAAAGGGATCCCCCAACCAGGTAATTATAGGCCTATCAGATTGATACCTGTAGTGGGAAGGTTTTAAGAAGGGGAAATATATTGTAATGGAAAGGTGGGTAAATTAACTGTAGGTATCTGTTACAAGCCACCAAATGCTAGTGAAGAGGAGGAAATTAACTTCTATATACAGTTGGCAAAGGCCACAGGTTTAGGGCACATTCCAGTCCTGAGGGAATTCCATTAAACTGACATTGATTGGAGTACAAAGACAACAGTCCATCAACTTTAACTCTTCTACAACCACCAAAATCTCAGCTCCACCAACCCAACAAAAAAAAAAAGCAAAGTCTCCTCCACTGAAATAATACATTTCCTCAGATCTTAAGAGAGCTTAAGGTCTGTACACACGTCAGATAGGATGCCCGATGCTTTGGGGTTTCACAATCCTTGTGCCACCTACACCATAAATAACTCTGTGTTAAGTGCATCTATAATGGGATTTGGGGGTTCTGGTAGATAACAGACTTAGCCATAGCAAACAATGCCGGGTAGCAACGGCTAGAGCTAGCAAGATATTGTCTTGTATAAAGGGGAATAGATTCAAGGGAGAAAATATTATTCTCCCTCTTTACAAGGCACTGGTAAGGCCTCATTTGGAATATGCGGTGCAGTTTTGGAATCCCATATACAAAAGGGACATCTTGGAAATGGAAGCAGTACAGAGAAGGGCAACTAAACTAATAAGGGGAATGGAGGGGCTTGACTAAGCAGGCAAATTAGACAAGTTATAACTAAATTAATAAGGGGAATGGAGGGGCTTCACTATGCAGGCAGATTAGACAAGTTATAACTAAACTAATAAGGGGAATGGAGGGTCTTGACTATGCAGGCAGATTAAACAAGTTATAACTAAATTAATAAGGGGAATGGAGGGGCTTGAATATTCAGGCAGATTAGATAAGTTAGGGCTGTTTACATTGGAGAAGTGACGTTTGCATGGGGACATGATAACCTTATATAAATATATTACTAGGCCATACAATGAACTCTCTGGTGCATTGTTCACTAATAGGACATATCAGAGGACATGTGGACATCCTTTAAGGTTGGAAGAAAAGAAGTTTCATCTTCATGTTAGGAAAGGTTTCTTTACAGTGAGAACGGTGACACTGTGGAACTGTCTTCCAGCAGATGTGGTAATGGCAAGTTCATTGAATAGTTACAAGAAAGGGTTAGTTTCTAGTTAAGTAAAATATAAGGGAATCGTTTTAACCCAGTTAAACCGTCAATACATTAAAACTGTCCTGTATTCACCTCTCCAATTATACCAACAAGAAATGACAATAGTCTGTAAGACCCAGAACATGGAGATTCTACAGTGACCATTGACCTGTCAGTCAAATGCGTTCCATATTCTAAAATTCCTCCAGTTTTATCTGGATGGAGATATTCCTATGTAAACACCGGAATCTACGAGCACAGAAAGCTCATCTATAGAAATCCTACATGGTCGAATCCATTATCACAGAGAAAAGCTCGCTTCGCTTTGTAAGAATAAGATATAAAAAAAAACCCTCTCAAAACTCTAAATGTTCGTCCCAGGAAAGAACAAATTGCACGTTGTGGAAGTGATAATGACAGATACTGTGGGTAAATCTCAGCTCTCGGCTATTTAGAAATGCATTTCATTTCAAGCCTTTCCTGGCTGCTAAAAGGTACATTACGGACCTTCTACGATGGCGCTTTTGACCCGCCACTAAACCCACTTGACACAAAGCAATTTCCTAGCGTTATTAAGTGCGCTCCATTAACCGATAGCGCGCCACTAAAGGTTAGAACAATTATGTTCAGAAAAAAAGCTTTAGAAATGAATGAGGTTTAATGGACAGTTCCAATGAGGAGGGGATTATTTACAGTTATAATTTCCATATTGCGCAGGGCCAATGTCGCCTTGTGTCCGGGTGAAAAGGCCGGAGCTCGGTGTGTAGTAAGTGTTTACAATGAGGTTTGTCGCTGTACGATGGGGCAATAAATAATAGACATGTTAATATTTACCTATTGATAAAACAGAATCCTGTTATATATATTATATTCTAAACAAATTACATTTCACAGTTTGCCTTAAAAAGGCATTTATAATAACCACGGAGGTAAGACAGGGTACTCCAACCTCCCATTCTGCAATCTGTGACAATCGGGGGCTGGCAAAGATGCTGCTTGTCCATAGGTGACGTCACAGACACGTTAAAGAGGGGGAACGAGCGGAGAAGTTCTTAGAGGACTCGCAACCATCTTGACAGCTCCCCACTGGCCTATTATTGCAAAATGGGAGGTAGGGTTACTCTCTATGAATCCTACTGGGAAATATAGATCCAGCCATGAAATAAAACTTTACATATAGCTGCTGCACCCCCCCAAACCCAGTTACGTTTTACTTCCCCAAAGATGCAAATAAACATACTTACAAGCGTCTGGGTGTGTCTGAGTGTGTCTGAGTGTGTCTGGGTGAGTCTGGGTGCGTCTGGGTGTGTCTGGGTGTGTCTGGGTGTGTATGGGTGCGTCTGGGTGCGTCTGGGTGTGTCTGGTGACATCTTGGGTGATCTGGGTGGCATTGGGCCTGTGGTCTGGGTGGTTCTGGGTTGCATCTGGGTGTGGCTGGGTGTGTCTGGGTGTGCATCTGGGGTGTTCTTGGTGCGTTGGGTGCGTCTGGGTGGGTCTGGGTGTGTCTGGGTGCATCTGGGTGTTGTCTGGGTGCATTGGGCGTGCATCTGGGTGTCGTGCTGGGTGTCTTGGGCTATGTGTTGGGTGTGTCTGAGTTGCCCCTCCTGCTTCTGTTGGCGAGCTCATTCGAAGCAAGCAAAGCGAGGTGCTTCCTTGTTGTGGCTTTCAGCTTTTTGCGTGATGTTACCGGCGTGCCTTTGAACGACAGTTGCGGAACGAAGCAGAATGTGAAAGCGCAGCAGAGCGGCGAGGGATCAGGTCTTGTAGATCTTCAGTAGCATAGAGATGGACAAAAACCGAACTTAACCCAGTCGAGACAAAGTTTTTGAGTTGATTTGGACGAACACGAACTATTCGAACTAGATCAGGTTCGAACTAGTTCATTTTTCCGGACTCGCAACTGTATTTGGATAACTATTGTAAATTCGATAATTAAACAAATTACGGACCTATCACTAACCTAGAATGTATCGCTCGCGTATCCCTCAAAAGTGTATTCGTTTTTGGTAACCCTCGAAGTACGGATCGTTTTCACTAACTATAGAATGGTACGTTCGCTAACCCTCGAAAAGTATCAGTCATTTTCGTTTACCCGTTGAAGTATCGTTCGATTTCGGGAACCCCAAAGCTCAACCCTCAAAAAAACCGACAATTGCACGTCTGTTTTAACAAGTTTTGGTTGACAGTGACATTTCCCCAGACCGCATTTCCCAGGTGTCACAGCCATTTACAGTAAGTTACCATTGTTAGTTTAGCTGTAAATCACCCGGACTTTTCGAACAGCACTCCCATTGACTTAATGAGTCCGAATTCGAACTTGGGGAAAGTAAGTTTGGGGAAGTAAGTATCTTTGGGGGAAGGTAAGTATCTTTGGGGAAGGTAAGTATCTTTGGCAAGGTAAGTATCTGGGGAAGGTAAGTATCTTTGGGCAAGGTAAGTATTTTAGGGAAGGTAAGTATTTTTGGGAAGGTAAGTATCTTTGGGCAAGGTAAGTATCTTAGGGAAGGTAAGTATCTTTGGGGAAGGTAAGTATCTTTGGGAAGTAAGTATCTGAGTATTTGGGGAAGGTAAGTATCTCTTGGGGAAGGTAAGTATCTTTGGGCAAGGGAGTATCTTTAGGGAAGGTAAGTATCTTTAGGGAAGGTAAGTATCTTGGGGAAGGGAAGATCTTGGGGGAAGGTAAGAATCTTTGGGACGGTAGTATCTTTGGGGAAGGTAAGTTATCTTTGGGGTAAGTATTGGGCAAGTATCTTTGGGGAAGGTAAGTATCTTTGGGGAAGGAAAGTATCTTTCGGGAAGGTAAAGGAAGGTAAGAATCTTGGGGAAGTAAGTATCTTTGGGGAAGGTAAGTATCTTTAGGGAAGGTAAGTATCTTTGGGGAGGTAAGTATCTTGGGGAAGGTAGTATCTTTGGGGAAGGTAAGTATCTTAGCGGAAGGGTTAAGTATCTTTGGGAAGGTAAGTATCTTTCGGGAGGTAAGATCTTTGGGGAAGGTAAGATCTTTGGAGGTAAGTTCTTTGGGCAGTAAGTATTTTAGGGAAGTAAGTATCTTTGGGAAGGAATATCTTTGGGGAAGGTAAGTATCTTTGGGGAAGGAGTATTTCGGGAAGGTAGTATCTTTGGGGAAGGTAAGTATCTTTGAGGAAGGTAAGAATCATTGGGGAAGGTAAGTATCTTTGGGCAAGTTAAGTATCTTAGGGGAGTAAGTATCTTTGGGATCAAGGTTTTTTTAAAATTTAAAAAATTTTTGATAAAGTATAAGTAAGTTTAGTATAAAGTAAGTTTTAAGTAGTAATAAATTTTGAGGTTAAGTATTAAGTTATTTTAGTAAGAATTTTGTTATGGGTAAGTATCAAGGTTTAGAAGAATTAAGATCTAAGGATCTTTGGGGACAGTTAAGTATCTTGGGGAAGGTAAGTATCTTTGGGCAAGTTAAGTATCTTAGGGAAGGTAAGTATCTTTCGGGAAGGTAAGAATCTTTGGGGAAGGTAAGTATCTTTAGGGAAGGTAAGTCTTTTGGGGAGGTAATACTTGGGAAGTAAGTATCTTTGGGGAAGTTAAGTAGCTTTGGGGAAGGTAAGTCATCTTTGGGAAGGTAGGACTCTTTAAGGTAAGTATTCTTAGGAAGGTAAGTATCTTCGGGAAGGTAAGAATCTTTGGGGAAGGTAAGTATCTTTAGGGAAGGTAAGAATCTTTGGGAAGGTAAGTATCTTTGGGAAGTAAGTATCTTTGGGGAAGGTAAGTATCTTTAGGGAAGGTAAGTATCTTTAAGGGATAGGTAGTATCTTTGTGGGAAGGTAAGTATTTGGGGAAGGTAAGTATCTTTGGGAAGGTAAGTACTTGGGGAAGTAAGTCTCTTTCGGGAAGGAAGGTTGAAGTATCTTTGGGGAAGGTAAGTTCTTTGGGGAAGGTAAAAAAAATCTTGTATCTTTGGGAAGGGAAGTATTTTGGGGAAGGTAAGATCTTGCGGGAAGGTAAATATCTTTGGGAAGGTTAAGTATCTTAGGGAAGGTAAGTATCTTTGGTGTACAGGTAAGAAATCTTGGGGAAGGTAAGTATCTTCTCGGGAAGGGTAAGTATCTTTTGGGGAAGTTAAGTATCTTTGGGGAAGGTAAGTATCTTTCGGGAAGGTAAGATCTTTGGGAAGTAAGTTATGTCGGGAAGGTAAGTATCTTTAGGGAAGGTAAGTATCTTTAGGAAGGTAAGTATCTTTGGGGAAGGTAAGTATCTTGGGGAAGGTAAGTATCTTTGGGAGGTAAGTATCTTTGGGGAAGGTAAGTATCTTTGGGAAGGTAAGTATCTTTGGGAAGGTAAGTATCTTTCGGGATGGGTGTGTCTGGGTGTGTCTGGGTGCATCTGGGTGTGTCTGGGTGCGTCTGGGTGCGTCTGGGTGTGTCTGGGTGTGTCTGGGTGCATCTGGGTGTGTCTGGGTGTGTCTGAGTGCCCCTCCTGCTTCTGTTGCGAGCTCATTCGAAGCAAGCAAAGCGAGGTGCTTCCTGTTGTGGCTTTCAGCTTTTTGGCGTGATGTTACCTGCGTGCCTTTGAACGACAGTTGCGACCAGGAAGCAGAATGTGAAAGCGCAGCAGAGCGGCGAGGGATCAGGTCTTGTAAGTATCTTCAGTAGAGATGGACAAAAAACCGAACTTTAACCCAAGTTCGAGACAAAGTTTTTGAGTTTGGACGAACTCGAACTATTCGAACTAGATCAGGTTCGAACTAGTTCATTTTTCCGGACTCGCAACTGTATTTTGGATAACTATTGTAAATTCGATAATTAACAAATTTACGGACCTATCACTAACCCTAGAATGTATCGCTCGCTATCCCTCAAAAGTGTCATTCGTTTTTGGTAACCCTCGAATGTACGGATCGTTTTCACTAACTATAGAATGTATCGTTCGCTAACCCTCGAAAGTATCATTCATTTTCGTTTACCCTTTGAAAGTATCGTTCGATTTCGGTAACCCACAAAGCTCAACCCTCAAAACCCGACAATTGCCCGCTCGTGTTTAACAAGTTTTGGTGACAGTGACATGTTCCCCAGACCATTTCCCAGGTGTCACAGCCATTTACAGTAAGTTACCATTGTTAGTTTAGCTGTAAATCACCCGGACTTTTCG
The DNA here is from genome assembly GCA_019447015.1 of Hymenochirus boettgeri. Taxonomy (NCBI): domain Eukaryota; kingdom Metazoa; phylum Chordata; class Amphibia; order Anura; family Pipidae; genus Hymenochirus; species Hymenochirus boettgeri. The sequence continues at coordinate 9,604,942 of CM033471.1, read as the reverse complement.
AACTATCACTCCCCATTGACTTTAATGAGTCCGAATTCGAACTTTGGGGAAAGTAAGTATCTTTGGGGAAGGTAAGTATCTTTGGGGAAGGTAAGTATCTTTGGGGAAGGTAAGTATCTTTGGGCAAGGTAAGTATCTTTGGGGAAGGTAAGTATCTTTGGGCAAGGTAAGTATCTTTAGGGAAGGTAAGTATTTTTGGGGAAGGTAAGTATCTTTGGGCAAGGTAAGTATCTTTCGGGAAGGTAAGTATCTTTGGGGAAGGTAAGTATCTTTTGGGAAGGTAAGTATCTTTGGGGAAGGTAAGTATCTTTGGGGAAGGTAAGTATCTTTGGGGAAGGTAAGTATCTTTGGGGAAGGTTAGTATCTTTTGGGAAGGTAAGTATCTTTGGGGAAGGTTATTAAAACATAACTGGGGTTTGGGGGGTGATGTAAATTTTCTATTAATTGGTGGACATTCATCCGAAAAGGATTTTCACTTTATGTCCCTTTAAAGCTGAATTCTTATTTTTGTCATTTTAATTGGGATTGGTCCAATATAAAATGTTTCCTATTTTCACACAACCGGAGATTGGACAGTGTATGGGCCCCTCTTGAACTAGAGAAACAAATAAATCTCTAAACACCTGCGACATTTCAATTACTGTCTAACCTTATCCCTTTGCACCTGACATTACAGCCACAATGATGGGTGCAAACAAAGATCTGTCCAGGTATCTGCCGCAGTACATCAAGCGGGTAAGATCCCATTTGTGTCCAGCGTCAGTGGGGGTCAGTGTCTGGTCACCGTATGATTAATTCCACATGTGTTATTATTTCAAAGAACCAGACGTTTACAGTAATGGGCAATATCGATAACTATTGGAATAATCCCAGGAGCTGTGTTAATACCAACGTTGACCATCATATGATGATTCTTATTGTAAGGATAATTCTACCTTGTAAAGCTATATAGTCGAAAACGTCACAGTCCATATAACCGCGGAAGAGTCGGACTAGGAAGAATCACCCCTCCAAGACCATGAATTATTTAAAAGCTGCACAAATTATTAAAGTGCTGAGTTGACCTAAATTAGAGACTGAAAGGGGCGGTGGTTCTGTTCGGATGATGCACAGGACCAATGACCTTAAAGGGATGAGGTGGAATTCCCTTTATTTCTGTATCCTAGGGACCAGCTTAGTTCCCCTCCCTGGGTATCTATTCCTAGTTATGGCTCAATTCCCATTGCCTGCAATCTCTATGACACTGTGCATCCCTTACACGGTAGACGGTAACAATGTCGCCTTATTTCTTGATACGAACGATAAAGGAGAAATGTGGCTTCCTAATGGAATGTTGGAAAGAATAAAATCCACAAAAAGAATTTATTTCTGCAGCTCTATTTACAGGATAATCCCCCCCGCCTGAAGTGTTTAAAGGGGGATGAAGTTGCCATAGGTCTCTCGGGGGGACTGGGAGATTAAACTGATGTAACTGACTGGTATCCCGGCCCTGTGGTGAGGTCAGTCAGTAGAAATATATTCGAGTCTGGAGACATTTCTAATAATCCTCACACAATCTCTCTGCACTGGGCAGTGTTTACTTCAATGCTTTACAAATAAATGTTTCTATGTAGAGGAAAAGCGGTTGTTGGAGCAAAAGAGCCCCAGACAAGGGGGTAAAGGGAGTTGTAGTTTTACATCAACTGAAAAAATGATGGGTGTTTATTCCTGTTTATTTTGGCTTTGAAACCTATCAATTTTGTCTACAATAGCTCAGTTACTATAAATAAAATGCACCCCATGTCTTAAGTAATTACTAGTAAAGATGCATGTGTCAAATTGCTAAAATCTCTTCCTATTGCATGCACTCTGGTTACTTCCCCTCTTCCTGTAGCACAGGGAGATAAAATGTATCAAATTTCACACTGAGCATGTCTGAGACAGCAGCTTATGGAGAAGGCGGAGTTAGAAGTGAATAAAAGGCTTGACTTCACATGGGTGTATCTCTGGATAGGAATTATATAGAGACACAAGTAATAGATTGCTTTACTCAGTGGTTCCTAGGCAATCAAGCAGGTTACAACTGGTTTATAAAGCAGATTTATTTTAAAATAACAGGACTGATGGACGGAATCTAATTAGTATATAGGATTTTGATGCTAGTACACGACAAATGTACATTTGTAACAATATCGAAGATCCTATTCATATATTATGTTCAATGATTGGATCTTGTGAAGCTGCCCATACACTGGTCCACTTATATTCCATTGTTGTACCTTTCAATTGACTTGTTGGATAAAATAATCAATGGTTGATTGAAAATAAATGTTTGATCCGATTCTTTACTGATTTTCCAACGAACGGTTCAAAATACCCCTGGATTGCCCCCTCGTTAGTGCTTCTTACTGAGCGTGCTCACTCAATTAATTTTTATTAATAACCTACCATGTACTTTGGTTGAAAATTTGTTCGGTTCTTCACTAGAGACGTCCGAACTTCGCAAAATCCGGTCCGCTCGAGGATCCGTGAATTTTCGGGAAAATTCGAAAATCCGCGAGCAGACCCATTAAAACCCATTAAAATGAAAAAATCCTCGAAAATACGAGAATTCCTCGTAATCTCGAAAATTTTCGAAAATGTGGTTCGGAAAAGTTCGGAAGGCAGAAAACCGGAAAATCCGCGATATCCGCCGTTCGCAAACGAAGTAAATCCGCCGCGGATTCGGGTTCGGATACGTGAACTGGGCCATCACTATTCTTCACGTTGGATTAATCAATTTGGAACCAATTCAATTGAAAGAATCGCTTGAACAGTCTGTTAAACTGACAAATTGTCCTATGTGTGGACAATTAGTGACTCTATACAATGTACCTGAGATAAATTATTTTATTCATCTTTCCGTGACGTATTTTAGCAGATGGAGGGTTTCGGCTCAGACTCGCAAGTGTTAAAAATTTAAACATTCGACCCTCTGCGTCTCTAAGGACAACTCCTGACACATTATAGTAAAACACTAAGACGATTTCTCAATTCCACAGAGATCGCACAACAGAAAGAAAACATTCAGCAGAACATTTTGTGGGTCAGTAACAGTTCAGAAAGGAAAGGTTCCCCCGAAACATCAGATTGTTTCTCCACAGATTTGAAACAAGAGTGAAAGAGGAGAAAATTCTTAACAGTTTATTGTGTTCTGGACAATTTGACTGGAAATAAACTTTGTACTTAATTTGGTCTGAAAAGGTTTGGATAAAAGGCCAGGTTTATTTTAAATGGTATAATTAGTAGGTAGAGCAAAGCAATATTGATCTGTCTGGTTGGATAAGAGCTTTTGGGTTGAGGTCCAAGAGTCTTTGGGTAGACGTCCAAGAGCCTTTGTGTGGAGGCCTGAGAGCCTTTGTGTGGAGGCCTGAGGGTCTATGGGTGGAGGCCTGAGAGTTTTTAGGTGAGAGCCAGCTTGGCCTTCCGGTTGCCCTGAAAACACTTGAAAATCCCAAAAGAGGAACAGGGGGTCTTTGGCCTTGTATAGAATGATCTGATTTATTATTTTAGATGATTTCAAACCTCACTAAGTGGATGAATAAATATTTCCTCTTTCATAAACTGAACACATAAACCTAGGTAGAGAAAGAATGATTGATCTGTCTGGAGGAAAGGAGTATTTGGAGATCCATGAGCCTTTGGGTGGAGGTCCTAGAGCTTTTGGGTGGAGATCCAATAACCTTTGGGTGGAGGTCCAAGAGCCATTGGGTGGAGATCCAAGAGCCTTTGAGTGGAGGTTCAAGATCATTTGGGTGCAGATCCTATAGCCTTTTGGTGGAGGTTCAAGATCATTTGGGTGGAGGTCCAAGAGCCTTTGGGTGGAGGTCCAAAAGCCTTTGGGTGGAGGTCCAAGAGCCTTTGGGTGGAGGTCCAAAAGCCTTTGGATGGAGGTCCAAGAGCCTTTAGGTGGAGGTCCAAAAGCCTTTGGGTGGAGGTCCAAGAGCCTTTGGGTGGAGATCCTATAGCCTTTTGGTGGAGGTCCAAGAGCCTTTGGGAGAAAGTTCAAGAGCCTTTGAGTGGAGGTCCAAGAATCAACATTCGCCTGTCCTATGACTACCTGAAAATTCCGAAGGAGGAACCGTGGGTCTGCGGCCTTGTATAGGAGGATCTCAACTGATTTATGAGACTCTCAGGCTCCCCACAGTACAGGGATGTCTAGAAATGAAAATATTTAGCTTGGGATCTGTTACACGGAACTTTTGCTACAGGGAATTTACAATATTATTTTTAAAGACGTTAATCATTCTACTCCGAGGGGAGGAACATGCGGAGAGCTGCTCCATGTTTCCATCTGGTCTGTGTCATATTTTAATTCACCTTCAGAGAGAAAACGTGGGTCTTGCCCACAATGTTACAGTATTACAATGTTACAGTATTACAATGTCATATCAATTGTTTACATAACAATTTTCAGTATACATGTACGATTACAATGTTACAGTATTACAAATGTTACAATATTACAATTTACGTTACAGTATTACATGTTTACAGATTTACAATGTTTACAATATTACAATGTTACAGTCATTACAATGTTCGTATTACATGTTACAATATTACAATGTTAACAGTCATTACAATGTTACATATTACAATGTTACAGTATTAACATGTGTTTACAATTTACAATGTTACAAATATTACAATGTTACAGTATTACAATGTTACAATATTACAATTTTACATATTACATGTTACAGTATTACAAGTTACAATTCATTTACAATTTACATATGACCTGTTACAATATATTACAATGTTACAGTATTACAATGTTACAGTGTTACAATATTACAGTATTACAATGTTACAGTATTACAATGTTACAGTATTACAATGTTACAATATACAATGTTACAGTATTACAATGTTACAGTTTTACAATGTTACAATATTACAATGTTACAGTGTTACAGTATTACAATGTTACAGTATTACAATGTTACAGTATTACAATGTTACATTTCAATGTTCAATTTACATGTTACATATCAATGTTTAATTATACAATGTTACATATTACACTGTTACATTTACAATGTTACAATATTACAATGTTACAATATTACAATGTTACAGTATTACAATGTTACAGTATTACAATGTTACAGTATTACAATGTTACAATATTACAATGTTACAGTATTACAATGTTACAGTGTTACAGTATTACAATGTTACAATATTACATGTTACAGTATTACATGTTCAAGTATTCACAATGTTACAGTATTACAAATGTTACAAGTTTACAATGATTACAGTATTACAATGTTACAGTTAATTACAATGTTACAAATATTACAATGTTCATTATTACAATGTAAGTTACAGATTACCATGTTACGTATTACATTTACAATATTACAATGTTACAGTATTACAATCTTACAAGTATTACAATGTTACAGTATTACAATGTTACAGTTACAAATATTACAATTTACAGTATTACAAATGTTACATAAATACAATGTTACAAGTATTACAATGTTACAAGTTTACAAGTATTACAATGTTACAGTATTACAATGTTACGTATTACAATGTTACAGTATTACAATGTTACAGTATTACAATGTTACAATATTACAATATTACAATGTTACAGTATTACAATGTTACAATATTACAATGTTACAGTATTATACAATGTTACAGTATTACAATGTTACAATATTACAATGTTACAATATTACAATGTTACAGTATACAGTTTACAGATAGTTACAGTTACAATATTACATTTTACAGTATTACAAGTGTACAAATATTACAATGTTACAGTTTACAGTATTACAAGTTACAATCTTACAATTTATCAGATATTACAATATTACAGTATTACAGTGTTACATATTACAATTTACGAATTACAGGTTTACCAGTATTACAATGTTACAGTATTACAATTACGTATTACAATGTTACATATTACAATGTTACCAGTAGTTACAATATTACAATGTTACATGATTACAATGTTACAATTTACAACGTTACAGTAATTACATGTTACATATTACAATGTTACAGTATTCAATGTTACAGTATTACAATGTTACGTATTACAATGTTACAATATTACAATGTTACAGTATTACAATGTTACAATATTACAATGTTACAGTTATTACAGTATTACAATGTTACAGTATTACAATGTTACAGTATTACAATGTTCATATACAATTTAAATACAGTATTACAGTGTGTTAACATATTACAACTGTTACAATATTTACAATGTTACGTATTACAGTTACAGTATTACAATGTTACATTTATGTTACCATTACAATGTTACAGTATTACATGTTACAATATTCAATGTTCAGTATTACAATGTTACATTTACAATGTTTACAGTATTACAATGTTACAAATTACATGTTACATATTACAATGTTACAGTATTACAATTACATATTACAATGTTAAACATGTTACAATATCATTACATATTTACAATGTTTACAGTATTACAAGGTTTACAGTATTACAACTGTTTTACAATGTTACAATATTACAATGTTACATTTACATTCACAGTATTACAATTCTTAACAGTATTACAATGTTACAGTTGACATGTTACAATATTACATGTTACAGTTATTACAATGTTAAAATACTTAAATGTTACGTATTACATGTTACAAATATTGCTATGTTCCCTCTATCCCTATGTTCCCTCTATCCCTATATTTCCCATATCCCTATGTTCCCCAAATCCCTATGTTCTCTCTATCCCTATGTTCCCTATATCCCTATGTTTCCCATATCCCTATGTTCCCCATATCCCTATGTTCCCTCTATCCCTATGTTCCCTCTATCCCTATGTTTCCCATATCCCTATGTTCCCCATATCCCTATGTTCCCTCTATCCCTATGTTCCCTCTATCCCTATGTTTCCCATATACCTATGTTCCCCAAACCCTATGTTCTCTCTATCCCTATGTTCCCTCTATCCCTATGTTCCCTCTATCCCTATGTTCCCTCTATCCCTATGTTCCCTCTATCCCTATGTTCCCTCTATCCCTATGTTCCCTATATCCCTCTAAACCTTGTATAAGGATAGACCGACTGTAATCAATATTACTCTTTGCTGATCACAACAAACCAACCTGGCTTTATCCTGCGTAATTAATTCAGTAAGCCAGGAATGAGATGAACTGAGCTCTAACAAGCTGGGAATTTCGACACAATAACGTAATTAGCTGTCAGGAGAGTCGGGTCGTAGCCATAGAGAAAGTTGAGGGTATCTATTGCGTATTTAAGACCATCAGAGGTTTGACAGGTAAGATCACCTGGATTTGGGGATATTCTGCACGCTTACTGAGCTGACACTTTGGATATTCCACTCCCTAATTCTGGGATAAACCTTCCCATGGGAACTGAAGGATATTTGGGAATTGCTTGGGATTTTCACCATCTAAGAGGGCTGGATAAAGGAATAAAACATCCAGAGACAGGACTTGTTTACCCATGAGCCAGTGTAAAGCACAATATCAACCTGTATATTAAACTTCCATTTCCCATCATTTGGAAGAGCAGATATTGTACATTTAGCAGATCAGACCTCAGAAAAGATTGAAAACTACAACTCCCAGCATTCCTTGTACATCCCGGTGAGGATAATGTTTGATTTAGAAAAGTAAAAAAAAAAAAAAAACATTTCACCCCCATAAATAAATGGACTACATGTAGCGTTTCTCTAGCGGCAAACAACATAGACTCTACCTGCAATACCTGTGCTACCCAGTAGGTGGAGTAACCAATCTGCCACTGATTCAGGCAAATCAATAGAGCATTTCCCACATCCATGATGACACAGGATGGGGTTGGTTGCAGAGCTGATAGAACTAGTGGAAGCTTTATATAACTTACTCACTGGGGTTTTCTAAGAGGATTATGGGATTCACCGATAATAAAAACCGTCTTCCTCTGGGTTTTAGTTTTGGTCCTTAAAGATTCATCCGAGGATTACACCGCAAATGATAAACTGTCTGAATTGTCTCAGTTCATTCCCTGGACAAATTACATATTTTAGAAAACTGTCTCTTTAAATGGTAAATTAAAGGGGAACTTTCGGGTAAATTTTTTGGATTTTGGTGCTTTTTTTATTTTTAACATTTGAAGGTTAAAATTAAATAAAACTAAAATGTTCTCCTTGCCTGTTAGTGACTTGATATTTGTCTATAAGGTATTACCGCTCCTTATCCTTGGCTATAAGTATAAATAAAGCTTCAATGAGGATCTAGCAGACGCTGGCAATGAATATTCTCCAAGTGGGATTTCCATTCTAATTTAAATGAATGAAGATAAATTTAATGTGAAAAACAATGAGTCTTCCAGCTGTAAGAGAATTCCCACATTGCTTCCTGTTAGGTTGTGTTAGAAACCTTAAAGTTCGTAGTTCGGAGATTTCTAAAAAGTCAGAATTCTTAAGAACTCATAAAATTCAGCACAAACTTGGGTTCTAGTCCATCCCTTGTTCCCACCCATATGGATCAGTACAAATCAATATGCATGGAGTCAACGTTGGCTACTGGACTGGCTGGTAAACTGACTGTTGGACTGGTTGGCAGACTGGCTACCTATGATTGGCTGGAGTGAGATCATTGTGCAGGGCATTATGGGATTGATAGTGTAACAATCCGTCTACTCAGATTAACCCTTCCAATATGCCCCCCACTTACAGTGCCCACCTGGATCCCATTTTTAATTACCGCTCTGCATTATTATCTTGCCAATAGGATGGTCTGTTATATTCTGTTATTTCCCTTGTGGGTTGGTTGGTCCCATGTGCAGATCCCATCAGGTAAGGGAAGATGTAGATTGAGGTTGTAGCTGAACAAGGTTAAACACAATCAATGTTCTGCAGTAAATGTCTCGGTTCCTCTGGAGATTGAGATTCGCTGGAAGGTTTCTCTAATAAACCCCCCAACACCTCACTGATTCCTCCCACGTCAACCTGAAACCTTGCCTGGTGCTGAGCTCATAGCGGTTGGATATTCGCTGAGATTTGACATAATTAGTCGGTAATTAATGATCCCTCAGGTGAGAGCGTTCAGTATAGAGAGTGACGTAAAATCGACTAACGAGCATCTGTTTCCTCTCATGGTGAACAATGTGACTATCCCCCCGTAATAACGAATTTCTAGCACGACCAACAACCAGCCAATCCCAGACCTCAGGAATCAGGGGGATTTGTAATAAGAACAATCCGTCTGTATCTATAAACGAGACATATTGTCACAGCGCAACAATTCCTGTAACGTTCCGTTTCTCCAAGGCGAAATCCGCCATTAACATCGCCAAAACGCTAACGTTAATTTGGACAATGTTGGCACAGACCGTCCAATACCAAGGGGCGATTTTATTTATCAGGCGCTGAGAGAGTTTTTGTCTTTTTCTAAAAAAAAAAATGAAAATCCTTTAAAAACGCCAAGGAACCAGACCACGGGAGCCGTGACGCGCCTGTTTGGGCACTTTGTCAGGCAAAACGAACATTTGGTTGGGCCTCGTTGATGATCCGCCAGGCAAATTGGTCAACAAGGCTCGACCAAATATCTGTTTCGCCTGGCGAAGCGCCCACACAAAGCACGATTGTCAGCCGCAAATGGCCGCTCATATGCATCGTGCATTGCGGGTCGGCTCCTGTGATCACATGTGTGTATGAAGCTTCATCGCTCCTGAAAATAGCACTAAAAAAAAAATCGTCATTGCCCATTATAAATGTGCTCGCTAGTTGTCCAATGATAGTCGGTTACGCACATTTCCCCATTTCACCGCCAGTCGCACAGTCGCCGTGATGTTTTACACGTTGTTTCCCTGAATTCCGACGACTTTACTTCCCAGCCCTTTCTTTTTAGAACCAACCGAATCTGCCGACAGAACCATCGCAGGTGTTCAATCTGCCTAGTGGATTTCCTGACATAACGTCCTTCGTCTACGATCCGTTTATTTGACAGTCAAACATGAATGGAGACGTGTGGTCGCCCTTTAGCTCTACGAGCTCCCGTCTGGCGTTCGCAGTTATTAAATCATTTACTAGACACGTTAAAGACTTTTATTGAAATCTTCATTTATTTATAGTCCTATTATTTATCCAGTTAATCTGCTCGGAAAGACAAACGATACAATGTAAACGATCTGCGTATCTGTATGACCCAGAGCTGTAAAGATCTTTCAAATTCTGTCATTTTTACTACTGACTGACCATTTGGCACTTCCGACCGGTTGGTCAGGTCCGCACGATTGGGCGTGGTTTTTGTACGCGTCCGAATTCGCATGAACGAACGGTCAAAGGTTGGACGCGGCTAAATGAACCCTCTAATATTTTGGCCCCATCAATCGATACACTGAAATATCGGTCGGTCTGGCACACACCATGATACGAACTGTATGATAAAGGATTGATTCCGCCTTAAAGGAGAACTACACAACATTTACTATTTCCTCCCTAGATCAATGATAATTAGGGAGTTCGGAGCAAGTCTCCTTACCTCTCATTCTGCAGCCATAAAGAGTTACTGGCCTCCTATAACTATAACAATGCTTCGCTTTGAAGTAAGGTAGGTAGGGCGAGAGCTACTAACCCCTCCCGTACAGACAGACAGAACCTCAACCAAAAGCTTCACAACAAATACAAATCTGATCAGTTATCAGGAAGAAATTGTTAATGTATTGTGTGGGTATTGTTAATGTAGTAACAGGTAATGTAGTGGGTATTGTTATTTGTTAATGTATTGTGTGGTTATTGTCTATAATCTACCTCCTACTGGTAATTATAAGGGTGACTTTTATAAACTGGGCCTCTGAACTTGTGCTTTAACACTGTCATCCAGTTATCCTTATAATTTACAGTAGCGGTACATTATATACTATATAATCCCGTTACAGTCTGTGCACACATACATTTATATGTAATAGCCATATAGCTGTAACTGCCTCCCACATCAAAAGCAGAGATTAGCAGGCGAGTGGGCTGACTATTACCGGTATTACTGCTGCAGACTTTCTACACCGCCAAAGGGAAAAATGAAAATAATAAAACCTCCGGGGAACAAAGGGTTAATTTATACAGAAGGAAAAAATAACAAGTGAAATTTTCTCAACGGATCAGGAGAATAGGAATCAGTTTGAACGTCAGCAGCTTTCGGTAATGATAATATAAAGATAATGATAATATACTAAAGTAATGATAATATACAGGTAATGATAATATAAAGGTAATAATAATATAAAGGTAATAATAATATACAGGTAATGATAATATACAGGTAATGATAATATAAAGGTAATGATAATATACAGGTAATGATAATATAAAGGTAATAATAATATAAAGGTAATGATAATATACAGGTAATGATAATATAAAGGTAATGATAATATACAGGTAATGATAATATAAAGGTAATAATAATATAAAGGTAATGATAATATACAGGTAATGATAATATACAGGTAATGATAATATACAGGTAATGATAATATAAAGGTAATAATAATATAAAGGTAATGATAATATACAGGTAATGATAATATACAGGTAATGATAATATACAGGTAATGATAATATACAGGTAATGATAATATAAAGGTAATAATAATATAAAGGTAATGATAATATACAGGTAATGATAATATAAAGGTAATGATAATATAAAGGTAATAATAATATAAAGGTAATGATAATATACAGGTAATGATAATATAAAGGTAATGATAATATACAGGTAATGATAATATAAAGGTAATAATAATATAAAGGTAATGATAATATACAGGTAATGATAATATACAGGTAATGATAATATACAGGGAATGATAATATACAGGTAATGATAATATACAGGGAATGATAATATACAGGTAATGATAATATACAGGTAATGATAATATACAGGTAATGATAATATACAGGTAATGATATTATAGGTAATAATATGATACATTTTGCCTTTCCCACCTATAACAATGTTAAATGTCACATGTTGCTTTAAAGAACCTGAAGAACTAGAACAGCTCTAGGGAGAAAATATAATTGTCATTACTTTAATAGAAAAAACACCAAAACATTAAACAACACACAATGATTTCTTCCTTTATTTCCAATAAATCACACTGGGAAATGAACCATTTCATTTAATTTCCCAGCGAGCCGGTAAATAGTAATTAAAGATGATTAGATGATTGTTAGAAATGAAAAATGTCACAAAAACTGAAAATCCATTTATTCCATTGGTGTTTTTTTCCCGCTATTATACGGTAACACAATGCAATACAATATGTTTCATTGAATGATCTTTTTATACGTTTGTTTTTGTTTTACATTTTAAACAGCGATGAGGCTTTTACAACATGGGAGCTGCCATGTTACTTACACCTTATGAGTTTGCCTGCAATAAAATATCACTGTACGGTAACTTTTTAAGTTTGAGTTTCATAGAGATGTTTTAAATGGTTTAGTTTTGTTTCGTTTTCGAATTTAAAAGTTTGGGTTTCAATTTTCGAAAATCGGCTACTATTATTATTTTAAAAAAAGCCTGAAAATCTTACCTCGGTTTATACTCGAGTCAATATTTCTCCTACCTTGTCCGGCGGCCATGCGATCCGCATCCTCAGTGCGCTTCCGGATGACGTCACTACCCGGCGCCTCTCACTTTGCGGCGCCAAATAGTGACATCATCCTGAAGCGCAGAGGATGTGGGGCGAGGAGCCAGCGGCCGCCGGACAAGGTAGGAGAATACGATAGGGACACCAGGGCACACAATACTTACAAATAAGAGTAAAACCTTCTTTATTTGCGCATACTGTATGCACAAATAAAAGAGGATTTACCCCTATTTGCAAGTATTGGCTTCTGCAGATGTTTTAAAACTACAACTCCCAGCAATTAAAGCATGCTGTGAGTTGTAGTTTCCAAACATCTTAAGTGGCAAATACTGTACTAGTAGGGGTATGTGGGATTTTTTTTCTACCCTCGGTTTATACACGAGTCAATCCCTTTTTTTCTCCTTTTTTAGGTAAAACTAGGTACCTCGGTTTATACTCTGGACGGTTTATACTCGAGTATATACGGTATCTACTTTCGATTTTTGAAAAAAATCGAAAATTCGGGATTTCCGAAAGTTTCATCAGGACTTCAAAACCCTGAGATTCGATTAGAAACTGAACCCACATCACATCTCTACTCTCTCATCATCCTAAATGACATTTTTACCATTCGACTCACTGCTAAAAAGGTACAATATCAGTTCTGCCTCGAGCTCTTTAGTTCACATCTCCCTGTAGATTATATATCTAGTTCCCCGAACAGAAACATTTCTGCAATGCGAAATAAAGTTGCCTTTTTATCAGGGCTTCATAGAGCGCCAGTTACTGGCTTCTGTCCATCTAGATTTGGCTCTTGAACGATGTTATACCTGTACGAGGAACCTGTGAGAAACCTTTTGGTTTATCGCTTTGATGGTTTTGTTTGAGAGCAAAGAGAGTTCTTAAAATATCTCTAAGTGACCTTTCTCCTCTTGGAATGGAATTGCACAAGACATTATGTTACAGGAAAGAATCGACCTTTCCTACCAAACTCAACGGAACATCCTCTTGGGAGGTCTTTATGTCGACCTTGAGGTTGAGAAAAGGATTATGGATCGTTGGCTAATTCTGTCACACAAATGATAAAAGTCCATAAAAGATCATTAGAAAGTCTAAGTCTGTCAGCTCTAAGTCAATGTAAACCCTAGAGGATTTCATACGTTTAGCCCATGAAGCTTTTATGTCTTGAGTTGGGCGTTGACATTCGTCAAGCCATTAATTGTTGATATAAACCCATAAGATGGTTATTGACGACTTCCTTAAAGACTGGGTAGAGTCGATATCCTTCAGTAACGATTTGGCCGTAAACGAATTTTTTATTGGATTTTATTTTCCGAACCTCATTACTTTATTGTCACAAACCTATTTGGGACATTTTAGTCAATATTGGGGACAGTCTGAAATGTATTTAATAATCAATTGTGAATTCCTAGTATAGTTTTTGTTTGAAGACCTCATGTTGTAGATGCTAAAAGAAGGTCCATGTCATCTTCTCAATCACTGACCTAATAATGTTTGTATTATCCACAAAACAAGAAGATTTCATTTCTTCCAACATTAATCTTATACAAGTGGATATATTATTGGAATCTTCAGGGTCTCCCATGGCTTCTGATATCTCAGGAATATCTTTCGGATACAAAGGGCAAAATAGAAGAAGAAAAGCTTAGTTACCCTTTATATTATAAACAGTCATTATGTTGCTAATTTGTCCTTGTAAATTAGTAACGTAACGACTTGAAATTGAATTTCTCAGCTTGACTCCTTGGGTTTCAATTGGTCCCTTTGGTGACATGAAGCTTAACCAACTGTCTCTTCAATTTCAAGGGAGAATCTTTAGTCATCTAATGAGAAAAATAGAATTTTCCATCAGATCGTTGTCCTGACGTAACATTGGACTGGGGGGATCAAATCTCTCAAGCAATTTCTGCAAATCCTGTGATGTACTGAGAGTGGGAACGTCAAGTGTCTCTGCTGATAAGGAAGAATTCGATGTTCACCTGAGATTACGGCTGTACAAAGTCAAGGAGAAAACCTTTTCCACTGGAGACTAAATCAGTTGTTTTGATGAATTAGGAATTGGATTTACCTGAGCCATTACCGTGGCTGGAAATAAGTCCCAAGATCTCCCTTAAAGCCCCAAACATAGTGACTTGTATCTATTTAAAGTACCAGTCGTGACCTTATCACTCTATTCTCTGTTCCATAAAATCCTTCTCTATCCATCAAGTCATATCCGGCTTCTCTCCCCAATAACAATGATACATCCATTTAGGAGAACTGGACAAAGGCTGGTACACTAAAGCTGGGTACACACCATGGAATTCATTCGTTCTGACCATTTGCCACAATATGGTTTTTGAGCGTTTCCGACCACCTGTTCGTCCGATTCAGAGGAGGAGACTGTCGGACATCTCCCCAGAAAAAATCCAATAATTTGGGCCAATCGACCGATACACTGAAATGTCGGACAGACGTCCCGAACCATTGGATGGTGTGAACCCAGCCTTACAGATACTATTCCCCCAATGAATCACTGTAGATAAAGCAAGGAGCCCATTAGAGGCTTCATTTTGATTAAAATCATCCCAACCCCCACCAATCATGTGAAACTGTTCAGGAGATACATGCAGGGAAACATGTTTTTAATCCAGCTCTGGGAACGACCTGTTCAACCTCTGTGACTGACTGGGATATTAATGCCTCTTTTCCCCTATTACAGGGAAGTCTGTAAGGTGCGAAGGGACCGTTCCTAATTCTCCCAATCACCGTAACAAGGTGTCAATCTGCTGAGCATGCTCAGAATGGAACATTTCAGGAACGGAATGCAGGATTTTGTTTATAAACAATCAGGGAGATTCAATAAA
Source organism: Hymenochirus boettgeri (assembly GCA_019447015.1). Classification (NCBI taxonomy): domain Eukaryota; kingdom Metazoa; phylum Chordata; class Amphibia; order Anura; family Pipidae; genus Hymenochirus; species Hymenochirus boettgeri. Next base: position 9,589,445 of record CM033471.1, on the reverse strand, counting down.
AGTTCTTATCGTTTAAAATGGTGCGAATTTTGCCCCAACCAATCAGATCTTATTTCACATTTGAAAGCTAACATCTGATTGGTTGGGGCAAAATTAGCACCATTTTAAATGATAAGAACTTTTATTGAATCTCCCTGATAGAGTTTCCCTGCAGGTATCTCATGAACCTAATCTCTTAAGCTGGGTACACACCTATCGATTTTTCCTCCTGACCGACCGTTCGATACTTTCGAACGGTCGGCCAGGAGGAAGGACTGTCGGTCGCGGCAAAAGCAGCCGCGTCCGATAGTCACCGCGACCGATCGTGCGGTCCATAGAGGACCGCACGATCGGACAAGGTTTTCCACCCTGTCCGATCGTCCTTTCGTCCGATTCGGACGAACGGTCGATCGGACATGGGCACTTTCGGATGCGATAATTTCGGTCCGATCGACCGATACACTGAACTATCAGTCGATCGGACCGAAATATCTAACCGTGTGTACCCAGCTTAAGTAGCCACAAAAAAGAATCAGAGATCAGCAACTGAATGAGTCTTTAGTACTAACATCTCTCTTTTTCTTCTCAGTAATTTACATTGCTCTTTCCCATCCATTCATTAACGTGTCATTTTTTAAGCCTCGTACACACGTGCGATCACGGGTCCCGAGCCGCGACACATGATGTGCCTGAATGTTCGTTTCGGCCGATAATCCGCCCGTGTATGGGCCCTTTATCGGCCACAATGAGGGCCAGCTTCTGGTTATATCAGCTTTGACTCCCAGAGGATGACGAGGAATTTGCCGGTTTTACATTAATATCCAGTCCACGTCACACATAATTAATATGCGCAGATTGCCAGGAAATTCTTTTTTTTCTTTTTGCTGTACAAGTGCTGGGAGCTGATGATTCTTCTTAATTAATTAAAAATGATTTAATTACCCTGTGGTAACCAAAGAGAATTTATTAAAATATATAAAAAGCATAAAAATCCTATTCGTCTTTCTTTTGCTGATACCTGCAGTTCCTCAATGCGTCCTCTAGGGGCTGCGGTAAGTAGAAATCGCCACACGCCCGCACACAGGTGGGAAACATTAACATCTTTTTGGTGAACTGATCAGGTGAAGCCTCAACGTTAAACGTCATTATCAAAACCGAAAATGAAATTCCTCGCTGAAAACCACAGAAATCCGTGCGTTTTTCACACGCATTTTGGGTGCCATTTTATTCAGTGGTAACGCACTTTGTGACCGCACGAAATTGCTGCGTTCAGTTCATTTTTGTAAGGCATAAATTTCGTTCCTATTGGAAATTTGTTTCTGTGCGGTTTTTCAGAACGCATTAATTCCGAAAAGGCCCAGTTAGTGTGAATGAAACCTTCTGTTCAGTAAGAAATCTGCTGGTTAAATGTCGAATCATTGTTTTTCTAAGTGATTCCTAACAAAAGTTACAGCTGTGTGAAATCAGAAAAACTGAGGACCAGTAGGGCTAAGACAAACTGTGGCGATTTTTTTGCGTTTGCGCATGTGCTTTTTCCGATTGTTGGAATTACGGCAACGCACAGAAAACGCGCATTTTTGGGTGCTATGCGATTGCGCTTCCGATTTGCATTCCGCATTTTAAATCGCATGCGTTTTTCTCGCACAAAATGCGACCATAAGACGTGAGAAACGCACTAGTGTGGCTAGTTCTGTATAACAGCATTGTATCTGTCATGGGAATGTGCAATATAACGTGGCTGGATATGTTCAGTTATTCTTCCCGTTAGAGAATTCCATCTCCTGTTTCCTTTGTGAGTCGCACTGTGTAACAAGGGATAATGGATGTTCCTTTCTTAATGGGATTCAGCGCAGGAAACGTTTACTATCAAAAGGTTCAATTTATCCCCAAACAGCAAACGTAACAACAAACGATGTTTCTAATGTGGATTTCAATCCCCTGGAGCGGAGATTCATTATAGAAATATCTGCACCAAGTAGATAGACCTGATCAATGGCGGCCAAGTATCTGGGGATGGAACAAGGAAACTCACACTGACAGGGAGATTCAATAAAAGTTCTTATCGTTTAAAATGGTGCTAATTTTGCCCCAACCAATCAGATGTTAGCTTTCAAATGTTAAATAAGATCTGATTGGTTGGGACAAAATTAGCACCATTTTAAACGAAAAGTACTTTTATTTAATAACCCTGTGAGTTTATTAGAAGTGCCATTGATTTATTATTTTTATCCCCTGTAGAAATTTCTAAAGATTATTGGCCACAATCTACCCAGAGTTCCCTGTATAACTCATTCTGTGTCCTTGTACCTTTATATAGACACAGAACTCCTCAGTGACTTCTAATATCCTTATAATTTACAGTAGGGGATACATTATCCCTTATAATACATGAGTGGTACCCAGAGTTCCCTGTATAACTCAGTCTGTGTCCTTGTACCTTTATATAGACACAGAACTCCTCAGTGACTTCTAATATCCTTATAATTTACAGTAGGGGATACATTATCCCTTATAATACATGAGTGGTACCAGAGTTCCCTGTATAACTCAGTCTGTGTCCTTGTACCTTTATTAGACACAGAACTCTCAGTGACTTCTAATATCCTTATAATTACAGTAGGGGATACATTATCCCTTATAATACATATGTGGTACCCGAAGTTCCCTGTATAACTCAGCCTGTGTCCTTGTACCTTTATATAGACACGAACCCTCAGTGACTTCTAATATCCTTATAATTTACAGTAGGGGATACATTATCCCTTATAATCCATGAGTGGTACCCAGAGTTCCCTGTATAACTCAGTCTGTGTCCTTGTACCTTATATGGACACAGAACCCTCAGTGACTTCTAAATCCTTATAATTTACAATAGGGGATACATTATCCCTTATAATACATGAGTGGTACCCAGATTTCCCTGTATAACTCAGTCTGTGTCCTTGTACCTTTATATAGCACGAACTCCTCAGTGACTTCTAATATCCTTAATTTTACAGTAGGGGATACATTATCCCTTATAATACATGAGTGGTACCCAGATGTTCCCTGTATAACTCAGTCTGTTCCTTTGTACCTTTATATGGACACAAACTCCTCAGTGACTTCTAATATCCTTATAATTTACAGTAGGGGATACATTATCCTTATAATACATGAGTGGTACCCAGAGTTTCCCTGTATAACTCAGTCTTGTGTCCTTGTACCTTTTATAGACACAGAACTCTCAGTGACTTCTAATATCCTTATAATTTACAGTAGGGGATACATTTCTTTATAATACATGAGTGTTACCCCAGAGTTCCCTGTATAACTCAGTCTGTGTCCTTGTACCTTCATAATGGACACAGAACTCCTCAGTGACTTCTAATATCCTTATAATTTACAGTAGGGGTACATTATCCCTTATAATACATGAGTGGTACCCAGAGTTCCCTGTATAACTCAGTCTGTGTCCTTGTACCTTTATATAACACAGAACTTCTCAGTGACTTCTAATACCTTATAATTTACAGTAGGGGATCATTATCCCTTATAATACATGAGTGGTACCCAATTCCCTGTATAACTCAGTCTTGTCCTTGTACCTTTATATAGACACAGAACTCCTCAGTGACTTCTAATATCCTTATAATTTACAGTAGGGATACTTATCCCTTATTACATGGTGGTGTACCCAGAGTTCCCTGTATAACTAACTGTGTCCTTGTACCTTTATATAGACACAGAACTCCTCATTGACTTCTAATATCCTTATAATTTACAGTAGGGGATACATTATCCCTTATAATACATGAGTGGTACCCAGAGTTCCCTGTATAACTCAGTCTGTGTCCTTGTACCTTTATAGACACAGAACTTCTCAGTGACTTCTAATATCCTTAATTTTACAGTAGGGATACATTATCCCTTATAATACATGAGTGGTACCCGAGTTCCCTGTTAACTCAGTCTGTGTCCTTGTACCTTTATATGGACACAGAACTCCTCAGTGACTTCTAATATCCTTATAATTTAGTAGGGGATACATTATCCCTTATAATACATGAGTGGTACCCAGAGTTCCCTGCATAACTCAGTCTGTGTCCTTGTACCTTTTAATAGACCACAGACTTTTTCTCAGTGACTTCTAATATCCTTATAATTTACAGTAGGGGATACATTATCCTTATAATACATGAGTGGTACCCAGAGTTCCCTGACCTGGTTAATCTGTATCCTAATGGCCTTTGTACACAGGATTCCTTTTTTTGGAAGAGTTACAGTCTCCCTTATGGAGTTAACACTCGGTGTATTAATGTCTTTACGTTGCAATATGTAGTTTATTTTCTGTACTTTGCTAAACTTCTGGCTCAGAACATTCCCAGATTGCCGAGCTTGTTCATTATTTAACATCTCAGCTTATAAATATAAAGTCTTGCCAGAGTTAACATTGTTCTTTAAAATATTGATTCACTTTCTGTGGTTTAGAAGGGAAGAGGAGGAAGGAAATTTAGGCCGTGACACAGAGCTCTGAGCGCGCGGGGGAATTAACTGGAAGGGGGTCAGGGAATCTGAGCATTAGAAGGAAAACTCGGGGAAGATGTTTACTTTGTCGTTATTCAGTGTCTGTGAAAATCTATTGACGAAACAGTTTTTAATTAACAAAAGTAACAGAAAATGTGATTTGTAACGGAATGAAATTCCCCTTCAAAATCACGAAATGTTTGTAAACAGTGACGGGATTTTAATTAAGTTCAGAATTAAAGCCCCCGAACTTTGACAATCGCGCCTAACCTTCGACAGTTAGGCGCGACCGATCGTGTGGTCCATTGATTTTCCGATTTTTCCGAAGGAACGGTTGGCGATCGGTTGCGGACGCCACAAGGAGCCATACAATTATTCTACCCGATGGACCGAAACACTGAAATGTTGGTCGGTTGCACCGAATTATTGTATAGTGTGTACCTAGATTAATTAACTAATACTATCCAATCCGATGGCAGTACAATAACTTTTCATTAAAGTCTGCTAGGTCTCTATATTTGTAATGCAGAGTTAGGCCTCTAGGGGCAGCCTTTAACATGTCACATCATTTTATTAGAAATTCCAAACTAGTTGAGTTACATCAGGGGTATCCACCCTGCAGCCCTCTACGTCTTTATGGCTATCGGTAGACATCCCTGAGTCACATGCTCCAGCCATCAAGGCTGCTGGGAAATGTAGTTCAAAAGCATCAAGCACCCCAAGGTTCAATCGATGTAAAGAATGCTGTACTAATGTATTTAATGTATTCTAGGAATGCTGCATAAATATTAATGACGAATGAATAATGTATTGCAACAGAATAGGATTGTTCTATATACGGAGAGTCAAATACATAAAAAATTATTTATTTCACACTTTATAGCGCTGAATTCAGATCATAGTCTTCAAACATCCCCTTATCTGTGTATAATACACAATCCTGTAAATTATATACTTATAAACATCGCTCAGCTATGACATCAGCCTCATGTGACTCGGGGGGAAGTTTTGGGAGCAGGATTATTTGAGAGTTTCTCTCTGATAACTTTCAGAACGTCCTATGGGGTAGATGGGAAATTGAGACCCCCTTATTATCTTTCCCTCTAAACTGAGTGATAATTACTATAAACTATTGCTTAGTGTACAGGGACTGTGTAATGTAAGTTTGTATCCACACCAATAGAGATGGACAAACTATATAAAGTTCAGTCCGTTTTCGAACTTTCGAACTTCAGTAAAAGTTGGAAATTTTGAATTCGGACCCAGTAAAGTCAATGGGGAGTGATAGTTCGAAAAGTCTGGATGATTTACAGCTAAACTAACAATGGTAACTTACTGTAAATGGCTGTGACACCTGGGAAATGGTCTGGGGAACATGTCACTGTCACCAAAACTTGTTAAAACGCTTCTCAAACACGAGCGGGTAATTGTCAGGTTTTGCGCAAGCTACATTCGAGGGTTATGGCTAATTCGAGGGCTACCGAACGATACTTTTGAGGGTTAGCGAAAACGAACGATACCTTTGAGCATTACCGAAATCGAAAGATACTTTTGAGGATTACCGAAAACGAATGTTACTTTCGAGGGTTAGCGAACGATCCATACATTTGTTACAGAAATACGATACCTTCGAGCATTACCGAAACCGAAAGATACTTTCGAGGATTACCGAAAACGAATGTTACTTTCGAGGGTTAGCGAACGATCCATACATTTGTTACAGAAATACGATACCTTCGAGCATTACCGAAACCGAAAGATACTTTTGAGGGTTACAGAAAATCGAAGGCTACATTAGAGGGTTACCGAAAACGAACAATACTTTTAAGGGTTAGCGAAAGATACATTCTAGGGTTAATGGCCCGTAAATTTGTAATTATCGATAGTTATCGAATTTATGATAATTATCGAAAATACAGCGAGTCAGGAAAAACAAACTAGTTCATACCCGAATAAGCTCGAATAGTTTGAGTTTGTCCAAACTTATAAAGTTCGGCTGGAACTCGGGTTCGAGTTCGGTTTTGGGTCCATCAGTACACGACAATAAAATAAATCTCCACACTGACGATGAGACATTAGAGGGAATGGGATGTGTGATAGGGACCTGGTAGCAGGTAAGTTTGTCTAATTGGAATAACATGACAATCTGCTTTGTAATTAGGGAGGAGGAAGGTGGATTCCGGTTTCCTTAATCAGTCCCCAGGAGACGTAACAATGATAATAATAATATTAATAAGCAGTGTCCTAATCCATTCATTAAAAGTCCTTCTGTGCGCGATTCTGTGCTAAGATACAGCTCAGTACAGATATATACATGGAAAGGCAGAAAGGCAATTAGGTTAGAGAGAGAGACACAGAGAGAGATAAAAGCATATAAATAGATAGATAGATAGATAGATAGATAGATAGATAGATAGATAGATGATAGATAGATAGATAGATAGATAGATAGACGGATGGACGGACGGATAGATGGTAGGATCATGGTATATCTGTAATATTCATCCATCCAGGTCACGGTACGTCTGTAATATTCATTCATCCAGGTCACGGTATATCTGTAATATTCATCCATCCAGGTCAAGGTCGTTATTCATCAATCAAGTCACGGCTATATATTAATTCCCATCCAGGTCACGGTATATCTGTAATATTCATCCATCCAGGTCACGGTAATATCTGTATATTCATAATCCGGTCACGTATAACTGTAATATTCATTCACCAGGTCACGGTATATCTGTTAAGATTCATTCATCCAGGTTCACGGTATATCTGTAATATTATATCCCATCCAGGTCATGGTATATCTGTAATATTCATCCATCCAGGTCACGGTATATCTGTAATATTCATTCATCCAGGGCATGGTATATCTGTAATATTCATTCATAGGTTCCTGGTATATGACTAATATTCATCCATCCAGGTCATGGTATATCTGAATATTCATTCATCAGGTTACGGTATTATCTGTACTATTCATTCATTAGGGGTTACAGCATATCTGTAATATTCATTCATCCAGGTCTGGTTATCTTAATAGTTCATCATCCAGGTCATGGTATCGAATATTCATTCATCCAGTCTGGTATATCTGTACTATTCATCATCCAGGTCACGGTTATCTGTATATTCATCCATCCAGGTGACGGTTTATCTGTAATATCATTCATTCGGGTCACGGTATACTGTAATATTCATCAGTCCAGGTCATGGTATATCGTAAGGGATTCTTAATCATCCAGATCATGTCATATCGTAATATTCATTCATCCAGGTTACGGTATATCTGTAATATTCATTCATCCAGGTCATGGTATATCTGTAATATTCATCCATCCGGGTTACGGTATATCTGTAATGTATATCTGTAATATTCATCCATCCAGGTCACGGTATATCTGTAATATTCATCCATCCAGGTTACGGTATATCTGTAATATTCATCCATCCAGGTTACGGTATATCTGTAATATTCATTCATCCAGGTCACGGTATATCTGTAATATTCATTCATCCAGGTCACAGTATATCTGTAATATTCATTCATCCGGGTCACGGTATATCTGTAATATTCATTCATCCGGGTCACTGTATATCTGTAATATTCATTTATCCGGGTCATGGTATATCTGTAATATTCATCCATCCGGGTCACGGTATATCTGTAATAATTCTTCCTCCCGTCCCCCCCTGGTAATATCTGTACATATTCCTTCATACGGTTCTGCTAATCGTAATATCATCCATCCAGGTCATGGTATATCTGTAATATTCATCATCCAGGTTACGGTATATCTGTACTATCATTCATTCGGGTTACACAGCATATCTGTAATATTCATTCATCAGGTCTGGTATATCTGTAATATTTCATTCCGGTCATGGTTGTTATCTGTAATCATTCAACCAGGTCATGGTATATCTGTTACTATTCATCCATCCAGGTCACTCGTAAAATATCTGTAATATTCATCCATCCAGTGTTACGGTTTATCTGTAATATTCATTCATCGGGTCACGGTTATATCTGTAATATTCATTCATCCAGGTCATGGTATATCTGTAATATTCATCATCCGATCATGGTCTATCTGTAATATTCTTCATCCGAGTTTACGGTATATCTGTAATATCATTCATCAGGTCATGGTATATCTGTAATATTCACCATCCGGGGTTACGGTATATCTGTAATGTATATCTGTAATATCATCCATCCAGGTCACGGTATATTGTAATATTCATCCATCCAGGTTACGGTATAATCTGGTAATATTCATCCATCCAGGTTTACTGTATATCTGTAAATTCATTCATCCAGGTCACGGTATCATCTGTAATATTCTTCACAGGTCACAGTATATCTGTATTTCATATCATCCATCCGGGTCACGGTATATCTGTAATATTCATCCATCCGGGTAACGGTATATCTGTAATATTCATTCATCCGGGTCACTGTATATCTGTAATATTCATTCATCCAGGTCATGGTATATCTGTAATTTTTATCCATCCAGGTCACGGTATATCTGTAATATTCATTCATCCGGGTCATGGTATATCTGTAATATTCATTAAACCATGACCTGGATGAATGAATATTACAGATATACCGTAACCTGGAATCCGCGAGTAAAATGTCTATTATACCAATACGCGAGTAAATATCGAATTTCGAATCCGCAAGTAAAATGTCTATTTTACCAATACGCGAGTAAATATCGAATATCGAATCCGCGAGTAAAATGTCTATTATACCAATACGCGAGTAAATATCGAATATCGAATCCGCAAGCAAAATGTCTATTATACCAATGTGCGAGTAAATATCGAATATCGAATCCGCGAGTAAAATGTCTATTATACCAATACGCGAGTATTCATCCATCCAGGTTACGGTATATCTGTAATATTCATCCATCCAGGTCACAGTATATCTGTAATATTCATCCATCCAGGTTACGGTATATCTGTAATATATAGGTATAATAGACATTTTACTCGCGGATTCGATATTCGATATTTACTCGCGTATTGGTATAATAGACATTTTACTCGCGGATTCGATATTCGATATTTACTCGCGTATTGTCATCCATCCGGGTCACGGTATATCTGTAATATTCATCCATCCGGGTAACGGTATATCTGTAATATTCATTCATCCGGGTCACTGTATATCTGTAATATTCATTCATCCAGGTCATGGTATATCTGTAATTTTTATCCATCCAGGTCACGGTATATCTGTAATATTCATTCATCCGGGTCATGGTATATCTGTAATATTCATTAAACCATGACCTGGATGAATGAATATTACAGATATACCGTAACCTGGAATCCGCGAGTAAAATGTCTATTATACCAATACGCGAGTAAATATCGAATTTCGAATCCGCAAGTAAAATGTCTATTTTACCAATACGCGAGTAAATATCGAATATCGAATCCGCGAGTAAAATGTCTTTTATCCTTATTTTGTAATGACAGTAGTAGCGGGACATTAATATAGTATAATCCCGTTACAGTATGTGCACCAACATTATATGTAATAGCATTAGCTGTTAACTGCCCCTCCCACATCAAAAGCAGACGATTAGCGGCGGGTGGGCTGACATACGGTATTACTGGCGCAGAACTTTCTACAACCGCCAAGGAAAAAGATGAAATAATAAACCTCCGGTGAATCAAAGGGTTAATGTAATTACAGAGAAAAAATAACAAGTTGAAATGTTTCTCAACGGATCAGGCAAATAGGAATCAGTTTTGACCACGTCAGATCAGCTCTTCGGTAATTGATTAATATAAAGTATAATGAAATATACTAAAGTTAATGATTAATATACAGGTAATGATAATATAAAGGTCTAAATAATAATATAAAGGGTAATAATAATATACAGGTAATGATAATATACAGGTGTAAGAATAATATAAAGGTAATGATAATATACAAGGTAATGATAATATAAAGGTATAAATAATATGAAAGGTAATATATATACAGGTAATGACTAAATAAAGTTATAATGGGATATACAGGTAATGATATCATTATAAAGGTAATAATAATATAAGGTATGAGTAATATAAAGGTAAATGATAATATAAAGGTACTTATAATATACAATAAAGGTAATGATAATATTTGATAATAAAGGAAAATAAATAAATAATATAAAGGTAATGATAATATACAGGTAATGTAGAATCATAAGGTAAGTAATAATATAAAGGTAATAATAATATAAAGGTAATGATTAATTACAGGTACTGATTAATATATAAGGTAATGAAAATACAGTAATGATATATACAGGTAGGTAATTAAAATATACAAGGTATGATAATATACAGGTAATGAATTATAGGTACAGGTCAATAATATACAGGTAATAATAATATAAAGGTAATGATTGATAATATACGGGTAGCTAATGATAATCTAAAGGGAATGATAAAACAGGTAATGATAATATAAAGGTAACTAATAATATAAAGGTAATGAATAATCTACAGGTAATGATTATATAAAGGTAATAAATAATATAAAGGTAATGATAATATACAGGTAAGGATAATATACAGGTAATTGATAATATACGGTAATGATAATATAAAGGAATATAATGTAATATAAAGGTAATGATAATTACAGGTCATGATATAAGGTATACTATAAGGTAAGATAATATATACAGGGTAATGAAATAAATAATATACTAAGGTATAATGAAGGATAATATAAAGGGTAATAAATAATATAAAGGTAATGATAATATACAGGTAATGATAATAATAAGTAATTAGTAATGATAATATAAAGGTAATAATAATATAAAGGTAATGATAATATACAGGTAATGATAATATAAACAGGTAATGATAATATACAGGTAATGATAATATAAGGTAATACATAATATAATAGATAAGGTAATGATAATATACAGGTAATGATAATTATACAGGTAATGAAATATACAGGGAATGTATAAGGAAATATACAGGTAATGAGAATATACAGGGAATGATAATATACAGTAATTAATATAAAGGTATGATAATATACCAGGATACATGATAACTATACAGGTAATGATATATAGGTAATAATATGATACATTTTGCCTTTCCCACCTATAACAATGTTAAATGTCATGTTGCTTAAAGAACCTGAGAACTAGAACGCTCTAGGGAAAATATATTGTCATTACTTTAATAGAAAAAACACCAAAACATTAACAAACACAATGATTTCTTCCTTTATTTCCAATAAATCACACTGGAAATGAACCATTTCATTTAATTTCCCAGCGAGCCGGTAAATGTAATTAAAGATGATTAGATGATTGTTAGAAAGAAAAATGTCACAAAAAACTGAAAATCCATTTATTCCATTGGTGTTTTTTTCCCGCTTATATACGGTAACACAATGCAATACAATATGTTTTCATTGAATGATCTTTTTATACGTTTGTTTTTGTTTTACTTTTCAACAGCGATTGAGGCTTTTACAACATGGGAGCTGCCATGTTACTTACCCTTATGAGTTTGCCTGCAATAAAATATCACTGTACGGTAACTTTTTCAGTTTGAGTTTATAGAGATGTTTTAAATGTTTTAGTTTTGTTTCGTTTTCGATTTAAAGTTTGGGTTTCAATTTTCGAAAATCGGCTACTATTATTATTATAAAAAAAGCCTGAAATCTTACCTCGGTTTATACTCGAGTCATATTTCTCCTACCTTGTCCGGCGGCCATGCGATCCGCATCCTAGTGCGCTTCGGATGACGTCACTACCCGGCGCCTCTCCTTTGCGCGCCAATAGTGACATCATCCTGAAGCGCAGAGGATGTGGGGCGAGGAGCCAGCGGCCGCCGGACAGGTAGGAGAATACGATAGGGACACCAGGCACACAATACTTACAAATAAGAGTAAACCTTCTTTATTTGCGCATACTGTATGCACAATAAAAGAGGATTTACCCCTATTTGCATATTGGCTTCTGCAATGTTTTAAAACTACAACTCCCAGCAATTAAAGCATGCTGTGAGTTGTAGTTTTCAACACATCTTAAGTGGCAATACTGTACTAGTAGGGGTATGTGGGATTTTTTTTTCTACCCTGGTTTATAACGAGTCAATCCCTTTTTTTTCCGTTTTAGGTAAAACTAGGTACCTCGTTTATACTCTGGACGGTTATACTCGAGTATATACGGTATCTAACTTTTCGATTTGAAAAAAATCGAAATTCGGGATTCCGAACGTTTCATCAGGACTCCAAACACTGAGATTCGATTAGAAAACTGAACCCACATCACATCTCTACTCTCTCATCATCCTAAATGACTTTTTTACCATTCGACTCACTGCTAAAAGGTACAATATCAGTTCTGGCCTCGAGCTCTTTAGTTCACATCTCCCTGTAGATTATAATCTAGTCCCCCGACAGAACATTTCGCAATGCGAAATAAAGTTGCCTTTTTATCAGGGCTTCATAGAGCGCAGTTAGGCGTTCTGTCCATCTAGATTTGGCTCTGAACGAGTTATACCTGTACGAGAACCTGTGAGAACCTTTTGTTTATCGCTTTGATGGTTTTGTTTGAGAGCAAAGAGGTTCTTAAAATATCTCTAAGTGACCTTTCTCCTCTTGGACATGGAATTGCCACAAGACATTATGTTACAGGAAAGAAGACCTTTCCTACCAAACTCAACGGAACATCCTCTTGGGGTCTTTATGTCGACATTGAGGTTGAGAAAAGGATTATGGATCGTGTAATTCTGTCACACAAATGATAACAAGTCCATAAAAGATCATTAGAAAGTTAAGTCTGTCCAGCTCTAAGTCAAGTAACCCTAGAGGATTTCATACGTTTAGACCCATGAAGCTTTTATGTCTTGAGTTGGGCGTTGACATTCGTCAAGCCATTAATTGTTGATATAAACCCATAAGATGGTTTTGACACTTCCTTAAAGACTGGGTAGAGTCGATTCTTCAGTAACGATTTGGCCGTAAACGAATTTTTTATTGGATTTTTATTTTCCGAACCTCATTACTATTGTCACAAACCTATTTTGGGACATTTTAGTCATATGGGGACAGTCTGAAATGTATTTAATAATCAATTGTGATTCCTAGTATAGTTTTTGTTTGAGACCTCATGTTGTAAGATGCTAAAAGAAGGTCCAGTCATCTTCTCTCACTGAACTAAAATGTTGATTATCCACAAAACAGAGATTTCATTTCTTCCAACATTAATCTTATCCAGTTGGATATATTTATTGGAATCTTCAGGGTCTCCCATGGCTTCTGAATCTCAGGATATCTTTCGGATACAAAGGGCAAAATAGAGAAGAAAAGCTTAGTTACCTTATATTATAAACATCATTATGTTGCTAATTTGTCCTTGTAAATTAAAGTAACGGACTTGAAATTGAATTTCTCAGCTTGACTCCTTGGGTTTCAATGGTCCCTTTGGTGACATGAAGCTTAACCAACGTCTCCTTCAATTCAAGGGAGAATCTTAGTCATCTAATGAAAAAATAGAATTTCCATCAGATCGTTGTCCTGACGTAACATTGGACTGGGGGGATCAAATCTCTCAAGCAATTTCTGCAAATCCTGTGATGTACTGAGAGTGGGAACGTCAAGTGTCTCTGCTGATAAGGAAGAATTCGATGTTCACCTGAGATTACGGCTGTACAAAGTCAGGAGAAACCTTTTCACTGGAGACTAAATCAGTGTTTTGATGAATTAGGAATTGGATTTACTGAGCCATTACCGTGGCTGGAAATAAGTCCCAGATCTCCCTTAAAGCCCAAACATAGGACTTGTATCTATTTAAAGTACCAGTCGTGACCTATCACTCTATTCTCTTTCCATAAAATCCTTCTCTATCCATCAGTCATATCCGGCTTCTCTCCCCAATAACAATGATACATCCATTTAGGAGAACTGGACAAAGGCTGGTACATAAAGCTGGTACACACCATGGAATTCATTCGTTTCTGACACATTTGCCACAATATGGTTTTTTGAGCGTTTCCGACCACCTGTTCGTCCGATTCAGAGGAGAGACTGTCGGAATCTCCCCAGACAAAAATCCAATAATTGGGCCAATCGAACCGATACACTGAAACTGTCGGACAGACGTCCCGAACCATTGGATGGTGTGAACCAGCCTTACAGATACTATTCCCCCAATGAATCAAAACTGTAGATAAAGCAAGAGCCATAGAGGCTTCATTTTGATTAAATCATCCCAACCCCCACCATCATGTGAAACTGTTCAGGAGATACATGCAGGGAAACATGTTTTTAATCCACTCTGGGAACGACCTGTTCAACCTCTGTGACTGACTGGGATATTAATGCTCTTTTTCCCCCTATACAGGGAAGTCGTAAGGTGCGAAGGGACCGTTCCTAATTCTCCCCAATCACCGTAACAAGGTGTCAATCTGCTGAGCATGCTCAGAATGGACATTTCAGGAACGGAATGCAGGATTTTGTTTATAACAATCAGGAGATTCATAAAAGTTCTTATCGTTTAAATGGTGCGAATTTTGCCCCAACCACTCAAATCTTATTTCACATTTGAAAGCTAAATCTGATTGGTTGGGGCAAAATTAGCACCATTTTAAATGATAAGAACTTTTATTGAATCTCCCTGATAGAGTTTTTCCCTGCAGGTATCTCATGACCTAATCTCCTTAAGCTGGTACACACCTATCGATTTTCTCCTGACCGAGCGTTCGATACTTTCGAACGGTCGGCCAGGAGAAGGACTGTCGGTGCGGCAAAAGCAGCCGCGTCCGATAGTCACACGCGACCGATCTTGCGGTCCATAGTAGGACCGCACGATCGGACAAGTTTTCCCACCCGTCCGATCGTCCTTTCGTCCGATTCGACGAACGGTCGATCGGAAATGGGCACTTTCGGATGCGATAATTCGGTCCGATCGACCGATACAACTGAACTATCAGTCGATCGGACCGAAATATCTAACCGTAGTGTACCCAGCTTAAGTAGCCCAAAAAGAATCAGAGATCAGCAACTGAATGAGTCTTTAGTACTAACATCTCTCTTTTTCTTCTCAGTAATTAATTGCTCTTCCCATACCATTCATTAACGTGTCATTTTTTAAGCCTCGATACACACGTGCGATCACGGGTCCAGAGCAGCGACATGATGTGCCTGAATGTTCGTTTCGGCCGATAATCTCCCGTGTATGGGCCTTTATCGGCCACAATGAGGGCCAGCTTTGTTATATCAGCTTTGACTCCCAGAGGATGACGAGGAATTTGCCGGTTTTACATTAATATCACAGTCCACGTCACACATAATTAATATGCGCAGATTGCCGGAACTTCTTTTTTTTTTTTGCTGTACAAGTGCTGGGAGCTGATGATTCTTCTTAATTAATTAAAATGATTTAATTACCCTGTGGTAACCAAAGAGAATTTATTAAATATTATAAAAAGCATAAAAATCCTATTCGTCTTTCTTTTGCTGATACTGCAGTTCCTCAATGCGTCCTCTAGGGCTCGGTAGTAGAATCGCCACACGCCCGAACACAGGTGGGAACATTAACATCTTTTTGGTGACTGATCAGGTGAGACCTACACGTTAAACGTCATTATCAAAACCGAAAATGAAATTCCTCGCTGAAACCACAGAAATCCGTGCGTTTTTCACACGCATTTTGGGTGCCTTTTATTCAGTGGTAACGCACTTGTGATCCGCACGAAATTGCTGCGTTCAGTTCATTTTTGTAAGGCATAAATTTCGTTCCTATTGGAATTTGTTTCTGTGCGGTTTTTCAGAACGCATTATTTCCGAAAAGGCCCAGTTAGTGTGAATGAAACTTCTGTTCAGTAAGAAATCTGCTGTTAAATGTCGAATCATTGTTTTCTAAGTGATTCCTAAAAAGTTACAGCTGTGTTGAAATCAGAAAAACTGAGGACCAGTAGGGCTAAGACAAACTGTGGCGATTTTTTTGCGTTTGCGCATGTGCTTTTACCGATTGTTGGATTACGGCAACGCACAGAAAACGCGCATTTTTGGGTTGCTATGCGATTGCGTTCCGACTTTGCATTCCCATTTAAATCGATGCGTTTTTCTCGCACAAAATGCGACCTAAGACGTGAGAAACGCCCTAGTGTGGCTGATTCTGTATAACCAGCATTGTAATCTGTCAGGGAATGTGCAATATAACGTGGCTGGATATGTTCAGTTATTCTTCCCGTTAGAGAATTCCATCTCCTGTTTGCCTTTGTGAGTCGCACTGTGTAACAAGGGATAATGGATGTTCCTTTCTTAATGGGATTCAGCGCAGGAAACGTTTACTATCAAAAGGTTCAATTTATCCCAACAGCAACGTAACCACAAACGATGTTTCTAATGTGGATTTCAATCCCCTGGACGAGATTCATTATAGAAATATCTGCACCAAGTAGATAGACCTGATCAATGGCGGCCAAGTATCTGGTGATGGAACAAGGAAACTCACACTGACAGGGAGATTCTAAAAAGTCTTATCGTTAAAATGGTGCTAATTTTGCCCCAACCAATCAGATGTTAGCTTTCAAATGTTAAATAGATCTGATTGGTTGGACAAAATTAGCACCATTTAAACGAAAAGTACTTTTATTTAATAACCCTGTGAGTTATTAGAAGTGCCATTGATTTATTATTTTTATCCCCTGTAGAAATTTCTAAAGATTATTGGCACAATCACCCAGAGTTCCCTGTATAACTCATTCTGTGTCCTTGTACCTTTTATGACACAGAACTCCTCAGGACTTCTAATATCCTTATAATTTACCGTAGGGGATACATTATCCCTTCTATAATACATAGTGGTACCCAGAGTTCCCTGTATAACTCAGTCTGTGTCCTTGTACCTTTATATAGACACAGAACTCCTCAGTGACTTCTAATATTCCTTATAATTTACAGTAGGGGATACATTATCCCTTATAATCATGAGTGGTACCCAGAGTTCCCTGTATAACTCAGTCTGTGTCCTTGTACCTTTATATAGACAAGAACTTGCAGTGACTTCTAATATCCTTATAATTTACAGTAGGGATACATTTCCCTATAATACATGAGTGGTACCCAGAGTTCCCTGTATAACTCAGCCTGTGTCCTTGTACCTTTATATAGACACAGAACTCCTCAGTGACTTCTAATATCCTTATAATTTACAGTAGGGATACATTATCCCTTATAATACATGAGTGGTACCCAGAGTTCCTGTATAACTCAGTCTGTGTCCTTGTACCTTTATATGGACACAGAACTCCTCAGTGACTGCTAATATCCTTATAATTTACAATAGGGGATACATTATCCCTTATAATACATGAGTGGTACCCAGAGTTCCCTGTATAATCAGTCTGTGTCCTTGTAACTTATTATAGTCACAGAACTCCTCAGTGACTTCTAATATCCTATAATTTACGAGGGGATACATTATCCCTTATAATACATGAGTGGTACCAGAGTTCCCTGTATAACTCAGCTGTTCCTTGTACCTTTATATGGAACAAAACTCCTCAGTGACTTCTATATCCTTATAATTTACCAGTAGGGATACATTATCCTTATAATACATGAGTGGTACCAGAGTTCCCTGTATAACTCAGTCTGTGTCCTTGTACCTTTAATAGACACAGAACTTCTCAGTGACTTCTAATATCCTTATAATTTACAGTAGGGGATACTTATCTTATAATACATGAGTGGTACCCAGAGTTCCCTGATAACTCAGTCGTGTCCTTGTACCTTCATATGGACACAGAACTCCTCAGTGACTTCTAATATCCTTATAATTACAGAGGGGTACATTATCCCTTATATACATGAGTGGTACCCAGAGTTCCCTGTATAACTCAGTCTGTGTCCTTGTACCTTTATATAGACACAGAACTTCTCAGTGACTTCTAATATCCTTATATTTACAGTAGGGGATACATTATCCTTATATACATAGTGGTACCGAGTTTTCCCTGTATAACTCAGTCTGTGTCCTTGTAACCTTTATATAAGCAGAAAACTCCTCAGTGACTTCTAATATCCTTATAATTTACAGTAGGGGATACATTATCCCTTATAATACATGGGTGGTACCCAGAGTTCCCTGTATAACTCAGTCTGTGTCCTGGTACTTTATATAGACCAGAACTCCTCGTGACTTCTAATATCCTTATAATTTACAGTAGGGGATACATTATCCTTAATACATGAGTGGTACCCAGAGTTCCCTGTATAACTCAGTCTGTGTCCTTGTACCTTTATAATACACAGAACTTCTCAGTGACTTCTATATCCTATAATTTACAGTAGGGGATACATTATCCCTATAATACATGAGTGGTACCCGAGTTCCCTGATAACTCAGTCTGTGTCCTTGTACCTTTATATGGACACAGAACTCCTCAGTGACTTCTAATATCCTTATAATTTACAGTAGGGATACATTATCCTTATAAACATGAGTGGTAACCCAGAGTTCCTGCATACTCAGTCTGTGTCTTGTACTTTATTATAGACACAGAACTTCTCAGTGACTTCTAAATCCTTTATAATTACAGTAGGGGATACTTATCCTTATAATACATGATGGTACCCAGAGTTCCCTGGACCTGGTTAATTGTATCCTAATGGCCTTTGTACACAGGATTTCCTTTTTTTTGGAAGAGTTACAGTCTCCCTTAGGAGTTAACACTCGGGTATTAGTCTTTACGTTGCAATATGTAGTTATTTTCTGTACTTTGCTAAACTTCTGCTCAGAACATTCCCAGATTGCCGAGCTTTTATTATTTACATCTCAGCTTATAAATATAAAGTCTTGCCAGAGTTACCATTGTTTCTTTAAAATATTGATTCACTTTCTGTGGTTTAGAAGGGAAGAGGAGGAAGGAATTTAGGCCGTGACACAGAGCTCTGACGCGCGGGGGGAATTAACTGGAAGGGGTCAGGGAATCTGAGCATTAAAGGAAAACTCGGGGAAGATGTTTACTTTGTCGTTATTCAGTGTCTGTGAAAAATCTATTGACGAAACAGTTTTTAATTAACAAAAGTAAAGAAAATGTGATTTGTAACGGAATGAAATTCCCCTTCAAAATCACGAAATGTTTGTAAACAGTGACGGGATTTTAATTAAGTTCAGAATTAAAGCCCCGAACTTTGACAATCGCGCCTAACCTCGAACAGTTTAGGCGCGACCGATCGTGTGGTCCATTGATTTTCCGATTTTTCCGAAGGAACGGTTGGCGATCGGTTGCGGACGCCACAAGGAGCCATAAATTATTCTACCCGATGGACCGAAACACTGAAATGTTGGTCGGTTGCACCGAATTATTGTATAGTGTGTACCTAATTAATTAACTAATATATCCAAATCCGATGGCAGTACATAACTTTCATTAAAGTCTGCTAGGTCTCTAATTTGTAATGCAGAGTTAGGCCTCTAGGGCAGCCTTTAACATGTCACATCATTTTATTAGAAATTCCAAACTAGTTGAGTTACATCAGGGTATCCACCCTGCAGCCCTCTACGTCTTTATGGCTATCGGTAGACATCCCTGAGTCACATGCTCCAGCCATCAAGGCTGCTGGAAATGTAGTTCAAAAGCATCAAGCACCCCAAGGTTCAATCGATGTAAAGAATGCTGTACTAATGTATTTAATGTATTCTAGGAATGCTGCATAAATATTAAATGACCGAATGAATAATGTAATTGCAACAAATAGGATTGTTCTATAACGGAGGTCAAATACATAAAAAATTATTATTTCACACTTTATAGCGCTGAATTCAGATCATAGTCTTTCCAACATCCCCTTATCTGTGTATAATACACAATCCTGTAAATTATATACTTATAAACATCGCTCAGCTTGACATCACCTCATGTGACTCGGGGGGAAGTTTTGGGAGCAGGATTATTTGAGAGTTTCTCTCTGATAACTTTCAGAACGTCCTATGGGGTAGATGGGAAATTGAGACCCCCTTATTATCTTTCCCTCTAAACTGAGTGATAATTACTATAAACTATTGCTCGTGTACAGGGACTGTGTAATGTAAGTTTGTATCCACACCAAAGAGATGGACAAACTATATAAATTTCAGTCCGTTTTCGAACTTTCGAACTTCAGTAAAAGTTGGAAATTTGGAATTCGGACCAGTAAAGTAAGGGGAGTGATAGTTCGAAAAGTCTGGATGGATTTACAAGCTAAACTAACAATGGTAACTTACTGTAAATGGCTGTGACACCTGGGAAATGGTTGGGGACATGTCACTGTCACCAAAACTTGTTAAAACGCTTCTCAAACACAGAGCGGGTATTGTCAGGTTTTTGCGCAAGTCACATTCGAGGGTTATGGCTAATTCGAGGGCTACCGAACGATACTTTTGAGGGTTAGCGAAAACGAACATACCTTTGAGCATTACCGAAATCGAAAGAACTTTTGAGATTACCGAAAACGAATGTTACTTTCGAGGGTTAGCGAACGATCCTACATTTGTTACAGAAACGTACCTTCGAGCATTACCGAAACCGAAAGATATTTCGAGGATTACGAAAACGAATGTTACTTTCGAGGGTTAGGAACGATCCATACATTTGTTACAGAAATACGATACCTTCGAGCATTACCGAAACCGAAAGATACTTTTGAGGGTTACAGAAAATCGAAGGCTACATTAGAGGGTTACCGAAAACGAACAATACTTTTAAGGGTTAGCGAAAATACATCTAGGGTTAATGGCCCGTAAATTTGTAATATCGATAGTTATCGAATTTATGATAATTATCGAAAATACAAGCGAGTCAGAAAAACAAACTAGTTCATACCCGAATAAGCTCGAATAGTTTGAGTTTGTCCAACTTATAAGTTCGGCTGGACACTCGGGTTCGAGTTCGGTTTTGGGTCCATCAGTACACGACAATAAAATAAATCTCCACACTGACGATGAGACATTAGAGGGAATGGGATGTGTGATAGGGACCTGGTAGCAGGTAAGTTTGTCTAATTGGAAAACATGACAATCTGCTTGTAATTAGGGAGGAGGAAGTGGATTCCGGTTTCCTTAATCAGTCCCCAGGAGACGTAACAATGATAATAATAATATTAATAGGCAGTGTCCTAATCCATTCATTAAAAAGTCCTTCTGTGCGCGATTCTGTTGCTAAGATACAGCTCAGTACAGATATATACAGGAAAGGCAGAAAGGCAATTAGGTTAGAGAGAGAGACACAGAGAGAGAAAAGCATATAAATAGATAGATAGATAGATAGTAGATAATAGATCGATAGATAGATGATAGATAGATAGATAGATAGATAGTACGGATGGACGGACGGATAGATTGAGGATCATGGTATATCTGTATATTCATCCATCCAGGTCACGGTACGTTGTAATATTCATTCATCCCGGTCACGGTTATATCTGTAATATTCACATCCATCCAGTACCGGTACATCTGTATATTACATCCATCCAGGTCACGGTATATTGTAATATTCATCCATCCAGGTCACGGTATATCTGTAATATTCATCCATCAGGTCACGGTATATCTGTAATATTCATCCATCCAGGTCACGGTATATCTGTAATATTACATCCCATCCAGGTCACGGTATATCTGAATATTCATCATCCAGGTCACGGTATATCTGTAATATTCATTCATCCAGGTCACGGTAAACTGTATATTCATCATCCAGGCACGGTATATCTAAATTCATTCATCCAGTTCACGTATTCTGTATATTATCCATCCAGTCATGGTATATACTTGTAATATTCATCCATCCAGGTCGTATATCTGTAAATTCATTCATCCAGGCATCGGTATATCTGTAATATTATTCATACGGGTTCCGGTCGTATATCGTCTGTAATATTCATCCATCCAGGTCATGGTATATCTAATATTCATTCATCCAGGTTACATGGTTTATCTGTATTTCATTCATTAGGGTCATGCATATCTGTAATATTCATTCCATCCAGGTCACTGGTATATCGTTAATATTCAGTCATCCAGGTCTACGGTGTTATCTGTAATATTCATTCATCCGGTCTGGTATATCTGTCTATCATCATCCAGGTCACGGTCTATCTGTAATATTCATCTCATCCAGTACGGTTATCGTAATATTCATTCATTCGTTCACGGACTGAATCATCATATCGTATCGTAATCATCATCATCATCATCGTAATATCATCCGGTTACGGTATATGTAATCATCCAGGTCATGGTATATCTGTAATATTCTACCATCCGGGTTTACGGTATATCTGTATGTATATCTGTAATATTCATCCATCCAGGTCACGGTATATTGTAATATTCATCCATCCAGGTTACGGTATATGTGTAATATTCATCCATCCAGGTTTACGGTATATCTGTAATATTCATTCATCCAGGTCACGGTATATCTGTATATTTCATTCACAGGTCACAGTATATCTGATATTCATTATCCGGTCACGGTATATCTGTATATTTATTCATTCCGGTCCTGTATATCTGTAATATTCATTTATCCGGGTCATGGTATATCTGTAATATTCATCCATCCGGGTCACGGTATATCTGTAATATTCATCCATCCGGGTAACGGTATATCTGTAATATTCATTCATCCGGGTCACTGTATATCCTGTAATATTCATTCATCCAGGTCATGGTATATCTGTAATTTTTATCCATCCCGGTCACGGTATATCTGTAATATTCATCATCCGGGTCTGGTATATCTTGTAATAATTCATTAAACCATGACCTGGATGAATGAATATTACAGATATACCGTAACCTGGAATCCGCGAGTAAATGTCTATTATACCACTACGCGAGTAAATATCGAATTCGAATCCGCAAGTAAAATGTCTATTTTAACCAATACGCGAGTAAATATCGAATATCGAATCCGCGAGTAAATGTCCTTATACCAATACGCGAGAAATATCGAATATCGAATCCGAAGCAAATGTCTATTATACCAATGTGCGAGTAAATAATCGAAT
This sequence comes from Hymenochirus boettgeri, assembly GCA_019447015.1. Lineage (NCBI taxonomy): Eukaryota > Metazoa > Chordata > Amphibia > Anura > Pipidae > Hymenochirus > Hymenochirus boettgeri. Next base: position 9,565,891 of record CM033471.1, on the reverse strand, counting down.
ATCGAATCCTCGAGTAAATGTCTATTATACCAATACGCGAGTATTCATCATCCAGGTTACGGTATATATGTAAATATTCATCCATCCAGTCACAGTAATCTGTGAATATTAATTCCATCCAGTTACGTATATCGTAATATATAGGTATACAGACTTTTACTCGCGGATTCGATCTCGAATTTACTCGCTATGGTATATAGATGCATTTTACTAGCGGATTCGTATTCGATATTTACCGCGTATTGCTAGAATAGACATTTACTCGCGCAGAGTCGATATTCGATATTCTTTGCGTAATTGGTATAATAGACATTTTACTCGCGGATTCGATATTCGATATTTACTCGCGTATTGCTATAATAGACATTTTACTCGCGGATTCGATATTCGATATTTACTAGCATATTGGTATAATAGACATTTTACTCGCGGATTCGATATTCGATATTTACTCGCGTATTGGTATAATAGACATTTTACTTGCGGATTTGATATTCGATATTTACTCGCGTATTTGTATAATAGACATTTTACTCTCATTTTCGACCATTTGAACGTTTGATAATTATTGAAAGTCCGGACAATATCGAAAATCCGGATCCGGGATAGTTCGAGATGTCAGAGTCCGTTCGAACTTGAATAGTTCGGCTCGAACTCGGGTTCGGGTTCTAATCCATCTCTATTGATACATGGGGATGGGAGCTTCCATATTCTATTTTTAAAAATGCTGCCCCAACCAAATAGGAACAGAGAATAGGGCCTCTAGGGAGAATAGAGAAGAGATCACCACTAGGGAGGCACAGGAGATGCACATGTACAAGATACCTGGACTCAGGAGCACATAGATTTCTCTATTTATAAAAGTTGTTGAATAAATGATGACTTGCCTGTTTCCCAGAAATCTATTGCTTTAGGGGCCCATGAAATGCACCTTTTATAGGGCCCAGAAGGTTTTGATTGGTTCCCTGGGTCCAGCATTACCTGGAGGGGACTTGTCTATAAAATTTGGTGAAATTGTTCAGCTTTTCAGTAGCAGAGAAATAAATTCCACCTCCCAGCGCAATCTCAATGTTCTACAAGTAAATGGACCTGGGAATGTTCCAGTGAACAAGAAGATAATCACATTACAGGAGAGACTGCGGCTGTAGTGCCAGGCGCTGTCTGCGGCTCCTATCAGGGAGAATAATAAGCTGTTGTCTGAATTGGCAGGGGAGATTTTTATGAATTCTGGAAGTAGATGACAAACATCATTAACATCAACATTGGGCTCAGTGTAAAGAGTTTTATTTCACTTTATTTAAGGTTAATAAACAACACCGCATCACAGGCAACTGGTGGGTTTCATTGTGTTTGAAGGGAGCTACCATACTACTTTCAACGCCAGGGAAAGATGAAATATTGTCCTTTTCATGGTGTAAACTAGAAGCAGCACCTCACATGGAGAGTAATAAAGGGGCCACCTGTTACTTATCATGAGCCCCTTCAAGACAGGCTGACCCCTAGTGGCAGAATTCTGTAATTATCAATTAATGTGGAATTTCCTTTTTCTGATTTATCTCCCTGAAATCAATTAGCCAATAGAATTTTTCTGGTTTCTTTATTTTGTTATGAATAGAACATAGTGGGCCATATTCATAAAGGCGCGGATACCGCACCTTTAACAGTTGGTTTTACGAACGGTTTAACGATTGTTCATTTATGATCGTAAATTTCCGATGCTGATTGTAAATTTATGATAACGCGATCGTAGATTTACGATCCCCATAGAATACCATTGTGATAGTTTCCATTGACGGCCACGCTTGTACATTATCGATAATGCGCTGTATCGCTAAATTGCTATACCGCAAGTTTTTAAATAGGGCCCTCTGATTCACAGCAATGTGTTCCCGCAGAGCAGGCAGCATAGAAATCAGTGCAGCCATCAGAATGAACGCGGATTGATTTCCAATCAGCCCTGCGGCGCGGGGGGATTTCATCGCTGTTTAGTTTTAAATGAGTGAAGTGGGAACGATCCATCTTCCAATGATCTTGGCACAGAGCGGTTTACAGCAGGTTATGACTGTATTTCTCTCTGAGACATGGGATCTGGTTTAGTATATAGATTGTACGTTATGTTTAAAGTAAAAGTCGTTCAGGGCGACTCTGCTACGCGGAGGCTTCTATATAAATATCCCCCAAACAAACGTAGGATTATCTCCAAAGAGCTTTCCCGGGTTTCATTGTGAAGTGACTCAAGGATCCGTCTGCCTTTCACTTTCTGTGTCATAACTCAGATCTATTTTTACTTTTATTTGTCTGTAACATTTAAAGAGCCGAGAGGCGGCGCCAGGAACAATCTGTTGATATTACACAGAGCGTTCGCCGGGAAGGCAAAGAAAACACGAACACGCAGTGTGTAAAACCGTCCAAATGCGGTCAGTGTTTCCGTTAGAAGCAGGACGCAGACTGTATGGGTATCAGTATCCCCACACCAGGACCTGTTCACAATAGGTGGGCACTGGGCCTGGCGGTTCGTTTTTCTTAAACAGTTCGGATTGACCCGGTCCATTTAAAAAAAAACCCTGACCCATCTGTGGCCTAGCGATAGGGAAATGGACCGATACACAGGGACACACGCACAGGATCTTCATTCTCCTCTCATTGCCACACGTGGATTTAATGTGGGGTCAGTTAAATTGGTGTCAAACCTAGAATCAGACCAAGCAGTGCAATAGCAGAAGAATGTGCTAAATATGTAGATATGTAGATATGTAGGTATGTATGTATGTATGTATGTATGTATGTATGTATGTAGATATGTATGTATGTATGTATGTATGTAGATATGTATGTATGTATGTATGTATGTAGCGATGTCAGCTCTGTATGGCTTCTGTCTGTATGTCGACTCGTCTTTTTCTGTACTTCCTTTACATGTCTGTCGCATCTGTATGTCTGAATGTCGCTCGGTCTGTCTTTCTTCTGTCTGTCTTATGTTAGACTTGTCTGTCTTCTGGTCGCCTCTGTCTGTCCGTCTGGTCTGGTCCGCTCTGTCTGGTCTGTCTGTCTGTCTGTCGCTCTGTCTGTCTGTCGTCTGTCGTCTCTGTCTGTCTGTCTGTCTGTCGCTCTTCTTGTCGTTTTTGTATCGTACTGTCGCTGTCTTTTCCTTGTCCGCTTTCGCTTCTGTCTTTGTCGTCTGTCGTCGTCCTTGTCTGTTCTGTCGTCTTGGCGATTCTGTCTTCCTGTCTGTCTGGTCATGTCTGCATGCTCTGTCGGTCTGTCTGCGTCTGTCTTCGCTCTTCTTCTGTCTGTCTGTCTGTCTGTCTTCTTTCTGTCTGTCTGTCTGTCGTCCTCTTACTGATCTGTACGTCCTCCTGTCCTTTCTTCTGTCTGTCTGTCTGTCACTGTCTGTCTGTCATGTATGCGCTCTCGTCTGTCTGTCTTCCTGTCTGTCTGTCGTCAGCCTGTACCTGTCTGTCTTCTTCAGTCTGCTGTGCTCTGTCTGTCCGTGTCTGTTGTCGCTCCTATGTCTGTCTTCTGTCTTTCTGTACTGCCTCTGTCTGTCTGTCTGTCCTACTCGCTGTACTGTCTGTCCTCTCTGTCTGTCTGTCTGTCGGTCTGTCTGCCTGTCCGCTTCTTTGTATTCTGTCTGTCGCTCTGTCTGTCTTCCGGTCTGCGTCTCCGCGTCGCGCTGTCTGTCTGTATGTCTGTCCGCTATGTCTGTCTGTACGGTCTGGTCTGTCTGTCCTGTCCGGCTGTTGTCGCTCTGTGGTGTCTGTCTGTCTGTCCATCTGTCTGTCTGTCTGTCCGCTCTGTTGTCTGTCTGTCTGTCTGTACTCTGTCTTTGCTCGTTTGTGTCCGTCAGTCGCTCTGCTCTGTCTGGCCTGTCTGTACTAGTCGCTCATGTTCTGTCTGTCTGTCTGTCCTGTCTTCGGTCGCTCTGTCTGTCTGTCTGTCGCTCTGTCTGGATCTGCTTCTGTCCTTCTGTCTCTTTGCATTAGCCGAGGTACCACTTGGGGACGCAGTGCTGTACAGTAACAAAATACAATAAAGTCATACAAGGGGGATAAATACATCAATAGTTCAGTACATAAATTATATAAATAGAAGTGCTAGAGCCTTGCCACAAGAAGAAAGGAGGTCCCTGCCCCGCAGAGCTTACAATCTAGTTAGGTGGGTAACACACATATACAATGGAATGGAAGGGAAACACAAACTTGTATCTCTGTTCTTGAACTACATCTCACAGAACTCCAAGCAGTAGTTGATGAAAAATGATATAAAGTTTCCCCCCCAACCTGTTATACAGCAAAATGTTCCTTTACCCTTCCCCTGCTTCTCAAAAGGTTCACACCTCCTCTCCGAGCTTTTTTACAAGCTCGCACATACACAAATGTCTAATTGTTGCAGTTTTGGGGGTCATTTACATGTTTTAAAAAAATCATTTGAGGGGGGTTAGTGGTTAGCACTAATCCCTTAAAGCACTGAAGTCCTGAGTTCGATTCCACCCTTGGACACATCTGCAAGGAGTTTGTAAGTTCTCCCCGTGCTTGCGTGCTTGGTTTCCTCCGGGCACTCCGGTTTCCCCCACAATCATAAAGACATACTGATAGGTTGTATGTGTACATAATGTGATTAGATTGTAAGCTCTTTGGGGCAGGGCCTGATGTGAATTGAGTAAATTATTGTAAAGCGCTGTGGAATATGTAGCGCTATATAAGAAATAAAATACATACAAGTTAAGAGTGGTCAGATATGGAGCATGTTTTGAAGTGGCCAAATGGGCCTTAGAGTTTCTTTATGGGCAAGGGAGGTTGCTGGGGGATGTAGTTTAGAGGTTGGTTCTATTGTAACTGACCCTAGTGCCTTGTTGTCCTGTACCAGTGACTCTATGATGTATCTGAGCTATTAATAACCACGGTTGAACCTTTCACTGTCAGCACCAGAGAATTAACGTGCCGCCTGTTACTAAGAGGACAGAACATGTCTACAGCTGACGCCTGTCATTGAATCTTTCAAAACCCACCAAGAGCACTGGGAAAGGAAGCATAGCAACAGGGGTCCCATCAGCATCTGCAGCAATTTCTTTATATCCCCCAGTCATGTGCAATTCAAACAAGTGACATTTTCATGTTTACCTGCATTTCCCTTTTTACCATCCATTTTATAGTGTATACTGGTCTACCGAGTACAGCAAAAAGAACTGAGCCACAGCACCATCTGCTGATTGGAATTATATGTGTCAATGGATAATTCTGTCACCATATAACTTGTAGACTGCAATTATCTAAGCAGCTTTAACCTGACTGTAATTTAACAGTAAATGATTTGACCAAATCTTTACATACAGCACCAGGTCATGGTTAGGGGAAACCATCAATCACATAAGGTGACCATAACGGTAACAATGTAACTTTATTAGAGTTAAGGTGACACCATAACGCGATAACAAATGTAAACTTTATTAGAGTTAAGGACCATACACGTAACAATGTAATGTATTAGAGTTAATGGACCCATACGGTAACAAGTAACTTTTGTAGAGTTAAGGGACCAAATGGAACAATGTAAATTTATTAGACGTTAAGTGTGACCATAACGGTAACAATGTAAACTTTATTAGGTAATGGGACCATAACGTACAAGTACTGGATTTAGAGTTTAAGGTGACCATAACAGTATACAATGTAACTATTAGAGTTAATGTGACCATAACGGTAACAATGTAACTTTATTAGAGTTAATGTGACCATAACAGTAACAATGTAACTTTATTAGAGTTAATGTGACCATAACTGTAACAATGTAACTTTATTAGAGTTAATGTGACCATTTAATTCTCACAATATGTGTTTTTGTGTATTTTCTTTTTAAAACAACTCAATTTAACTTTATTAGAGTTAAGGTGACCATAAAAGTAACAATGTAACTTTATTAGAGTTAATGTGACCATAACAGTAACAATGTAACTTTATTAGAGTTAATGTGACCATAACAGTAACAATGTAACTTTATTAGAGTTAATGTGACCATAACTGTAACAATGTAACTTTATTAGAGTTAAGGTGACCATAACCAGGTGACATAACTGTAAACAATGTAACTTTAATAGTAGTTAATTGGACCCCTAACGGTAACAATTAAACTTTATTAGAGTTATAGTGACCATCACGGAACAATGTAACTTTATTAGAGTTAATGTTGAGTCATAAATGGTAACAATGTTAACTTTATTAGAGTTAATGGTGACCATAACGTGTACAATGTAACTTTATTAGAGAGTTAATGGTGACCATATGTAACAATGTAACTAATTAGAGAGTTAAGGGACCATAACTGTAACAATGTCAATTTTTAGAGTTAACGTGTGACCATAACCGATTAACAATGTAAACTTATTAGATTAGGTACTGTGACCATACAGGTAAAATGTTAACTTATTAGAGATAAGTGACCATACTGTAAACAAATGTAATTTATTAGAGTTAATGTGTGACCTAATGTAACAATGTACTAGAGTTTATTAGATAAAATAACTTTTGGTTAATGTGACCATAACGAAGTAACAATGTAACTTTATTAGAGTTAATGACCATAAACTTTTGTTAACAAGGTTAACTTGAGTAGAGTTAATGGGACATAACTGTGTTTTTTTATCAATCGTTTTTACCCATATCCTTCTTTCATTAGACCCTTGTCTAATTTGCCCCTGACCTAGCCATTCTTTGTACACCACATGAACAACTTTTATTACGATGTTAACCTTTTGTGTCTAAGCCCTATATTACCTTTTTCCCGGAACCAATGCCCCATCCAAACGATTTACCCTTGAGTTATCATGGCGTGATTCCCAGCACCACCCCCCCCTTCGCCGGTATATTCCACACATGTTAATTTTTCTTCTGTCCCTGCCTCCATAGGCCGGTTTTCCTCCTTGCATAAGCTTCGCGACCATTTTTACCCTGTCACACAAATGTAACTTCCTCCACGACAGTAATTTGTGCAATAAGGTAACATGTAACCTTTATTAGCTTATGTTCTGCCACCCCCCCCATCACCCTCCCCCTCGTACAACTAGTATCACAGTAGATGGTTCACATTAAGACTCTAATATAGAGTTACCGATTGAATTTGTTGACCATTATCAGATACTCTAAGGTAACAATGTAGTAATCTATATTTAGAAGGTTAATGGCGGAGCACTTCATAATGCACTAGGTTAAGCCAATGTACTAAACTTTCACTTAGAGTTAACTTATAAAAGTAAATGCATAGCGTGTCATGAAGTACGATGACATGTTTACTGGTATGGTGCACGCTGACTCCATTAATGCTCTCAAAGTATTACACACTGTATACAGGTTGACCATATACTAGTAGAATCCACAGTGTGTTTTTGTTCGTTTTACATGTGTGTAACTTAGGTTAAGCCCATGTTTCACTTCTCGCGTTCGAGTAAATTGACTCCACATTTTCTTATTTCTCATACTATACCCTCTCCCCATTTTTTCCTTCGTCCCCAACCATATGCAACTTCTATTTTACCGCCTAGCGTTAATGTGACTCCATAAACTGTAACAATGTTAACTTTATTAGAGGGTAAGTGTGACCATAACGGTTAAAAACCAATGTTGTAAACTTTATTAGAGTTAAATTTGACCATCAACTTTTCTTCCTTTTGTGCGTAACATGTAACACTTTATTCGAGTAATGTGACCCTTAACTGTAACAATGTTACTAGTTCTTCAGAGTTATGGTGACCATAACTGTAACAATGTAAACTTTATTAAGTAATGTGACCATAAAGGTAAACAATGTAATGTATTAGAGTGTAAGTGACCATAACTGTAACCATGGTAACTTTATTAGTATTAAGGTTGGACTCATAAGGTAAGGTAACTTATTGATAAAGGGACCATAACGAAATGTAATTTATTAGAGATAAGGTGACCATAACTGTAACAATGTAACTTATTAGAGTTAATGTTGACCATAACGGAACAATGTATAACTTTATTAGAGTTAATGTGACCATACAAGTAAACAATGGTAACTTTATTAGAGTTAATGTGACATAACTGTAAAAGTAACTATTTAGAGTTAATGTGACCATAACGGTAACAATGTACACTTTATTATGAGTAGAATGTGACCATAAAAGGAACATGATAACTTTATTAGAGTTGTAATGTGACCATAAACGGTAAACAATGTAACTTATTTAGGTTAAGTGTGACCATACGGTAACAATGTAACTTTATTAGAGTAGGTGACCATACAGAAGAAAGCAATTGAACTCTAATAAAGTAACCAGGAACCAGAGGTGAACCCTCTCCTAGGTAGATAGTGGTGGCCAGTTGTACTGCAGTTGGCATGTAGCCGAGAAGCGGCTCTACAAGAACTATCTCTAGTCTCGCCTGATGGATTTCCCAGATTGTGGTCCTGGTAAAAATAGATGCTTTGATTCTACTTAATTAAACTGACCTTTTGGAAGCAGATGGGGAATGGAAATAAAGATGGAAACTGAGCAAAGATTTTGGCGAGAGAATAAAATTTCATGGCAACCAGTGCTGAACGGAGATCGTTGACTACCATTCCCATCATGCTCCAGCTGTTCACCCAGACGCAATGAAAAAGGAATTCATTATCAATGTATCAAAACCCTATTTTTAAACTATTAGGCGGACCCAAGTAGGTCTTCTTCTTTCCTTTCCGTTCTCCCCTTGTTCCTTAGGTTTCTTGAGAATATAATTGGGATTAATTACAACAGACACTGTCGCGTATTTAAAAAGATATCAGGTTCGTGTTATCCAATCACGTACCAACAATACCAAGAATATGTAATAACCTGCTCAATCCAATCTGACTCCCAGTCTATAGGGTGCATGACATTATTATAGCCTGCCTTCTAGTATGGATAAACAGTACAACATATAACACGTATGAAATTTATTAATTTGAACTGATCTATTGTATAATGGAGTGCACTATCCCTTGTTTGTATTCTCTGTATTTTAAATTACAGCGAATGTGTCCCCCCAAGTAAGTTTATAAATGAATTATACATACATACTGTATATTGTATGTTTTAATGTACAGCGCTGGGCCCCCCAAGCTGGGGTATATAAATAAACATTATACATACATTACTGGTATCATCTGTATTGTTATAATGTACATTGCTGTGCCCAAGTGGCGACTATATAAATAAAACATATTATACCAACATATGTATAATCTGTATTGTTTTTAATGTACAGCGGAGTGTACCCAAGGGGCAGCTATATAATAAACAATAACTACAATACTGTATAATCTGTATTGTATTTAATGTACCAGCGCTGTGCCCCAAGTGGAGATTATATAATAAACATATACATACATACTGTATAAATCGTATTGTATCAATGTACAGAGCTGTGTACCCAAGTGCGAGCTTATAAATAAACAATATACATACATTAATCTGTATAATTGTCATGTTGTTGATAATGTACAGCGCGTGTTACCCAGTGGCGCTATATAAAACTAAAAATATTACACACATTAATGTATAATATGGATGTTATAAGGGTCACGCGCATGTGTATCTCAAGTCGGCGGCTATAGGTGAAATAAAACATATACATACTCTACTGTTAATCTGTATTGTTATAAATGTACGCGCTGTATCCAAGTGGCGCTATATAAATAAAACATTATACATACATAACGTATAATTCATGTATTGTTATAACGTACAGCGTTGTGTACCCAAGTGTCGCATATAAAAAAATAATACACGAACTGTATTAATCTGTATGGTTATAATGTCAGCGCGTGTGTACCAAGTGGGTGCTATATAAATAAACATCTTACATACATACTGTGATATCTGTATTGATTATAATGTACAGCGCTGTGTCCCCAAATGGCGCATATTAAATAAGACATATACCTACATACTGTATATGGTATTGTGAATGTACAGCGCTGTGTACCCCAAGTGGGCTATATAAATAAACATATACATACATACTGTATAATTTATGGTTAAATGACAGCGCTGTGTCCCCAAGTGGCGCTTATAAATAAACATATAAATACATTGATTAATCTGATTGTTATTAATGTACAGCGCTGTGTATCCAAGTGGCGCTATATAAATAAAACATATACATACATACGTATAATCGTATGTATAATGTACAGCGCTGTGTACCCGAGTGGCGCTATATAAATAAACAATACATACTTAAGTATATCGTATTGTTATAATGTACGCAGTGTGTACCCATGTGGCGCTATATAAATAAACATATACATTACATACGTAATAATCTGTATTGTTATAATGTACGCGTGGCCCCCAAGGGGGCTATATAAATAAACATATCATACATAATGTATAATCGTATTGTTATAATGTACAGCGCTGTGTACCAAATGGCGCTATATAAATAAACTAAACATCAATACTGTGATATCTGTATTGTTATAATGTACAGCGCTGTGTATCCAAGTGGCGTTTATAAAATAAACATATACATACATACGTATAATTCTGTTTGTTATAATGTACCGCGCTGTGTACCAGTGGGTTATTTAAATAACATATTCCATACATACTGTATAATCTGTATTTTGATAAGTTACAACGCGTGTCCCCAAGTGGCGCTATAGAAATAAACATATACATACATCTGTATAATCTGTATTGTTATAATGTCAGCGGCTGCATGACCCAAGTGGCGCTTATATAAACATATACATACATACTGTATAATATGTATTGTTATAAGTACAGCGCTGTGTACCCAGTGGCGCTATTAATAAACATAACATACATACTGTATAATCGTATTGTTTACGTGTACAGCGCTGTGTACCCACGTGGCGCGATATAAAATATACATACATACTGTATAATCTGTATTGTTATAATGTACAGCGCGTGTCCCCAAGTGGCGCTATAAATAAACATATACATACATACTGTATAATCTGTTTGTTATAATGTACAGCGCTGGTACCCAAGTGGCGCTATAATAAACATATACATACATACTGTATAATCTGTATTGTTATTAATGTACAGCGCTGCGTACCCAAGTGGCGCTATATAAATAAACATATACAAACATATGTATAATCTGTATTGTTATAATGTACAGCGCTGTGTACCCAAGTGGCGCTATTAAAAAACATATACATACATACTGTATAATCTGTATTGTTATAATGTACAGCGCTGTGTACCCAAGTGGCGCTATATAAAAACATATACATACATACTGCATAATCTGTATTGTTATAATGTACAGCGCTGTGTACCAATGGCGCTATATAAATAAACAATACATACATACTGATAATCTGTATTGTTATAATGTACACGCTGTGGCCCCAAGTGGGCTCTATAAATAAACTATACATACATACTGTATAATTGTATTTTAATGTACAGCGCTGTGTCCCCAAGTGGCGCTATATAATAACATATACATACATACGTATAATCTGTATTGTTATAATGTACAGCGCGGTGTCCCAAGTGGCGCTATTATAAATAAACATATACATACATACTGTATAATCTGTATTGTTATAATGTACAGTGCTGTGTCCCAAGTGGCGCTATTAAATAAACATATACAGAACATACTGTATAATCTGTATTGTTATAATGTACAGCGCTGTGTACCCAAGTGGCGCTATATAAATAAACATATACATACATACTGTATAATCTGTATGTTATAATGTACAGTGCTGTGTACCCAAGTGGCGCGATATAAATAAACAATATTACATCAACAATGTATAATCTGTATTGTTTATATGTACAGCGCGTGTCCCCAAGTGGCGTATATAAATAAACATATACATACATACTGTATAATCTGTATGTTATATGTACAGTGCTGCGTCACCCAAGTGGCGCTGAAAATAAACATATACATACATACTGTATAATCTGTTTGTTATAATGTACAGGTGTGTGTACCCAAGTGGCGCTATATAAATAAACTATACATACATACTGTATAAATGTATTGTTATAATGTACAGCGCTGTGTCCCAAGTGGCGCTATATAAATAAACAATACATACATACTGTATAATCTGTATTGTTATAATGTACAGCGCTGTGTCCCAAGTGGCGCTATATAAATAACATCTATAACAACATACTGATAATCTGTATTGTTATAATGTACAGCGCTGTGTACCCCAAGTGGCGCTATATAATAAACATCATACATACATACTGTATATCTGCTACTGTGTATAATGGACAGCGCGTTGTACCCAAGTGGCGCTATATAAATAGCAATATACATACACTATGTATAATTGTATTGTTATAATGTACGCGCTGTGTACCCAAGTGGCGCTATATAATAAATATATACATACATACTGTAAATCTGTATTGTTATAATGTACAACGTCGTGTACCACAGTGGCGCTATAAAAATAAACATATACATACATTACTGTATAATCTGTATGGTATAATGTAAGCGCTGTGGCCCCAAGTGGCGTATATAATAAAAACATATACATACATACTGTCATATCGTATTGTTATAGTACCAGCGCTGTGTACCCAAGTGGCTATATAAATAAACATATAAAACATACTGGTTAATCTGTATTGTTATAATGTACAGCGCTGTGTACCCAAGTGGCACTTTAAAATGAATTATACATACATACCTGTATAATCTTGTATTGTTATAATGTACCAGTGCTGTGTACCCAAGTAGCGCTATATAAATAAACATATACAAACATCTGTTAAATCTGTATTGGTATAATGTACAGCGCTGTGTACCCAAGTGGGCATATATAATAAAATAACATACATACTGTATATCTGATTGTTATAATGTACAGCGCTGGTGTGTACCAAGTGGCGCTATAACTAAGAACAATACAAACATACTGGTATATCTGATGGTTATATGTACAGCGCTGTGTACCCAGTGGGCTAATAAATAAACATATCCATACATACTGTATAATCTGTATTGTTATAAGTACAGGGCTGTGTACCCAAGTGGCGCTATATTAATAAACATATACATAAATACTGTTAATCTGTATTGTTATAATGTACAGCGCTGTGTTCCCCAAGTGGCGCTATATAAATAAACATATCACATAAATTACTGTATAATCTGTAGTAATGGTTATAAGTTAAGCGCTGTGTACCCAAGTGGCGCTATAAAATCAAAAAATATACAAAAATACTATATTAATCCTGTATTGTTATAATGTACAGAGCTGTTACCAAGTGGGCTATATATAATAACATAACATACATACTGTATAATCTGTATTGTTTAAGTATACAGAGTGTGTACCCAAGTGGACGCTATATAAATAGACATATACATACATACTGTATAATCTGTATTGTTATAGTACAGCGCTGTGTACCAAGTGGCGCTATATAAATAAAGATATACATAAATACTGTAAAATTGTATTGTTAGAATGTACAACGCTGTGTACCCAAGTGGCGCTATATAAATAACATATACAACATACTGATAATCTGTATGTTTAATGTACGCGCTTGGCCCAAGTGGCGCTATATAAATAAACATATAAAGACATATTTGGTATAATCTGGAGTGTAATGTACAGCGCTGTGTACCCAAGTGGCGCTATATACAATAAACATATACCAAAAACATACTGTATAATCTGTATTGTTATAATGTACCGCGCTGTGTACCCAAGTGGCACTTTATAAATGAATTATAATACATCAACACAGTCCTGGCTGGTTGCAAGAAGTCACAACACATTTCATGTGACTAACATTCAAGTTTCTCTGGGGGGGGGGGATTTAGGACCCGGAGACTCCCTTGTTTATTTCCATTTCGTGAATGCACCTCGGCGTTGGTGACTGTATGAAGATTGTAACACCAGATGTAAACTGTGTGGCCTGTGGATTATACAGAATCCTAGAGCAAAGTTGCAGCATCTTACTGTCTGCCATTACATGAACAGAAGGGCAAACTTAAGGCGATTTGTATTTGGGGTCAGAAAGTAAACAAACCATGTGTTCAGATTAAACAATGTCTATCTAGTCCAGTCTAACCAAATGTCCCAAATCTTACTGAGAAGCAGAATCACGTAACAACCACAGAAGAAAACAGATTTTTTTTTTGTTGTTGTTTTCTTTTGATTGTTTTTTTAATCCATTGGTTTACTTTTCCCTTAAACCACAATAGTAGTTAAAACTTTTTTACTGTCTATAAAACTGCACAATATAAAGGTTGACCATTTGAAGTGAAAAGAGCTGTAGGGGGTTCCAAATAAAACCATTAAATGGGTAAGGTCAGTATATCCACAATTTAGAACAGAGTCCATTCTTGGGTGCAAGGTTCCAGCAAGTTAACATAGGGGGCGATGAGCTTCCTAAACTAATCATCCCCTCCTCATCATTAACAGAAGTTGATCTTGTATAAAATTTAGGATAACATTGTACCAGTTTATAGACTGTAAGTTCAGGTCAAAGTTTTTTTTGGTGAATGTATCCTTTTAAAGGGGTGATAGGTGTTTTTATATGCAATCCTGCATTAAGGAGAGATGCTCCCATGATTATATGTACATGGCTTTGGGGGCACAATGTTTCCCCACTGTCAACGCCCACATAATTAAAATAAGTCCAATAGAAAGGAGTTTGGAGGGGAGGAGGGTTAAGTGTAAAAGACAGAAAGGATAATGAGACAGTTGGCCACGATTGGCCTAAGTTGTATTTGCTTGAATTTGACTGTGATCATACCAATACTCCCGAATCCTCCACAGACTCCGAGATGTTCTGAGGAGTTCAGAAAAGTAGAGAGGAGTGAGATTGTGTGTTTGGGTGGGAAATGGAAATATATCGGTATTAATGGCTACCAGCCCGGGGGGGTTCGGTGTGGCACAGTCATGTCTCAGTGATTCCTGTTGATAACAATCCACATCCCCCTATATAAATAACCAGACCTCTCACAGCAGACTGGGGGTCAAAGTCACACTCCAAGACCGTACTAACACGCTTGGTCATTTATTAGTTTGTACAGCGTGGCCCCTCAGACCTCGTCATATGTGATAGTAATCGCTGAGAAATACAATAGCATCGCCAGCTCTTATCGATAGCTCAATGTCGCCGCATACTCGATAGATCGCCTAGCCTGCCTATAGATGATAGCTCCAGCTCGCTCGATCGACCTGCTCCGATTCGCTAGCGTCAGCTACGCCTAGCTCGGCTTAGCTCGCATCGTCTCGCTCGCTAGCTGATACTCGGTTCTCGACGTGCTCGTAGCTCGCTCCTCGCTCGCTCGCTCGCTCCGCTCGCTCGCTCGCTCGCTCGGTGCTCGCTGCAGATGTCCTGATTGCTCGACGGTGCACTCGACGACTACGATCCTAGCCTCGCTCCTGACTCGCACAAGGTCGACGGCCTCGCTCGCTTGCTAGGCGCGATGCTAGCCTCGTCGTCGACTTCCGCCTCGCTCGTCTCGCTCCCTGTGTGCGCCGGTCGCTAGCTTCCCCGCTCTCGCTCGCCGCTCCCTCGCTCGCCTCCTTCCTCTCGCTCGCTCTCTCGCTCGCCGCTGCTGCTCGCTGCTGTGCTCGCTCGCTGGCCGTAGCGCTCTGTGCTCCCCGCTGGCTGCTGGCTCGCTGCTCTACTGCTTGTGCTCGCTAGCGATCGCTACGATAGCTCGCTCGATCGCTCCTGACGTCTATTCTCGGCTCGCTCGTCGTAGATCGATGCTCGCTTTCGATCGACTCGCTCCCGCTCGCTCGCCT
Source organism: Hymenochirus boettgeri (assembly GCA_019447015.1). Lineage (NCBI taxonomy): Eukaryota > Metazoa > Chordata > Amphibia > Anura > Pipidae > Hymenochirus > Hymenochirus boettgeri. The sequence goes on along the minus strand of CM033471.1, from coordinate 9,550,120 downwards.
GCTCGCTCCATCGCTCGCTCGCTCGCTGCTACGCTATTCGCTGCGCTGCTGCAGCTCGCTAGCCGCTCGCTCTGCTCTCCTCGCACTGCTGACTGCTCGCTCGCTCGTCACGTCGCTACGCTGACCCCTCGCTGATCGCCTCGGCTAGCTCCGACTCGCTCGACTCAGCTCGCTCGATCAGCTGCTGCCCGCTCGCCGTGCTGCTGCTAGCTGCTGGCTCTCGTTCGGCTCGCTCGCTCGTGACCGCTAGACTTTAGCACGGCATCGCTCGCTCCTCGCTAGCTCCTGCCGCTCGCTCGCTCGCTCGCCGCTCGCTGCTCGCTGACTCGCGTCTAGCTTCGTACTCCTCGCTGGCTCGTCGCATCTCGGCTAGAGCTAGCTACTAGCTCGCTCGCTAGCTCGTCGCTCGATAGTGGCTCGATCGCTCGCTGCTCGCTAGCTACGCTCCTCGCTAGATCTACGCTGCTCGCTCGCTCGTCGCTCGCTAGCTCGCTTCTCGACTAGCTACGCTCGCTGCTCGCTCGCTCGCTGCTCGCTCGCTCCTCGCTGTCGGCTATTCGCTACGACCACTCGTGCTCGCTCGCCGTCCTCGACGCTCGATCGCTAGCTTGCTCTCGCTGACTAGTGCTAGCTCTCGCGTACTTCTCTTCTGATCGGCTGGCGACCTCGCGCGATCGTCGATGCTCGCTCCGCCCTCGTCGTGGCCGGCCGTGCTCCTCGGCTCTCTGCCGCGGTCGCCACTGGCGTCCCGTCCTTCCCTCTCCCTCGCTCCCCCGCGCTGCCGTGGTCGCGCGTCGTCGCCTGCCGCGCCCGCGCGCTCTGTTCGCCTCCGCTGTCCCGTCGGCCGTCCTCCCCCCTGCTCTCTGTCGCTGTGCTTCGATCGCCAGCTCTACTCTCCTCTAGCTCGTCGCTCTCCTCTCGCTTGCTCCCTACGCGCTCGCTCCGTCTCCCGTCGATCGTCTGCTCGAGACTACGTAGTCGATGATAGCTCGATAGTAGATCGACTAGACTACGATGCTACGATGATCGATGGCTAACTCGTGACTGACTCGCTGAGACTGATAGTAATATAAATAAAGAAATGAAAAGATGTAAGATGTATCCATGATGGTGAATAGCGATGATAGAAGGTCGATAGATGAATAGGAAGAGGAAGAGTTAGGGATGATAGAAATAGATAGATAGATATGATAGGATACGAGATAGACAAAGATAGATGTGTTGATGATGATCAGAGAAGTGGTGTATGATAGGGATGGCCCTGAATCTAGTGGCAGATGATATACCATATGACCAGATATAGTAGTATACTAGAAGACTATAGTGATCGAGATAGATGTGTATACCGTCAGAATGATACATAACTAATGATAGAGGTCCGGATTAATTATGATCGAATAGTGATTCCCAGATGATGATAGGATAGTGATGATGATAGCACCTATACCCGAAGCCATAGTATAGAATCCAGATAGTCAGTTATAATAGCTGCTAGTAGCATGATAGTAGGGGTCTACGATCGATGCCTGCAGGATATGTAAGGATGATGAGCCGATGAAATAGTCAGGAACGATAGATAGCATGATAGACGTGATGAGATAGATGAGAGATAATAGCAGGGTAGAAGGGATAAGATAGAGGAGCGATGGAGATGAGGGATGGGTCCTGAAAGATGATTTAGATGTAGATAGGATTGGATGCAGAGCTCAAGTTAGTAGAAAGAGTAGCAAGATAGATGATCAGACCCTAGACGATGTAGAGCATGTATGATGCCCCTAGTGTAAGAGGGGTATAACTAATCAGTTCAGAAGTTGCCAAAAAGAAGACCTAGTAGATACAAGACAGACTATAGTTATAGAAGTACCTGATGTAGTTGATAGATGAGATTAGATAGACGATAGTAGTGAACAGCATGCAGATTGTTCCTGATTGGGACAGGCAGTTTTTTCTGCATTCATGGTCCCACCAAAATAATCCTAGTCACACTGGACAGGGTCACGGATCAGGTCCATTATGGGATCCCTAACCTAGGCAGATTTCCCTGGTACCCCAGCATGGGTCCGGGGTTCCTGCTGATTTCTCCCAGGATGGAGAGATGGAGGTAGAACATGGAAGCGAATTCCCCGACCCACCATGTGATTCCCTATTATAAAACGATCCTGGGTCTGTCGTGTGTGGGTTCATGCGAACCTACAGGGGTGTGATAGACATGACACTAAGGCAGGGAATGGGATACAATGAGGGATGAGAGTGCCGAACACAGATGATGGGGAAGCAGTTCATGCCAGTCACTAGCAGGAGGAGACGAGGGTGGGCTCACGTCTTCAACTGTCAGTAGTACAGAGGGATTTGAGCGCAGAGTCATAGGAGTGCGCTTCATTCAACAAACCCCCTGAGAATACCCAAAGTCAGAGAATGAATAAAAGAACGCTTATCAGGCTCCCTCCTGGTGCTCCCCTAGAGAAGGATGCTGTGTGAGGAGTATGGTCTATGTTCCTGTATGTGGGAGTACACTATGTCTGACCTAGATGCACAATGCACCAGTAATAGTGTACAGTCATCACTCAATCTAATACTGTAGGGTCTGAAGGTACACTATTTTGGTTGATTATTCCACCATAGTGCACTCATGGTACCAGTGATCTATAGAGTCCTTGGTTGGTGTACCTGAATTATGATTCCAGGATGTGAAGCCTATTCTAAAATAGTACCCAGATCAATTGATCTAAGTCTGAAGTGTCGTACTACACTATATTGATTGACATTCCCTAGTTTATAAACATTATCTAGTCTATGTCTGTAGTGTGTACATGACTAAAATGGATCGGATACCCACCCTGATAAATAAACGTCTTATTACTGATAGCCCATTGGGTTACCCAATGGGCTGTAGTACCACATGCATGTTTTTGGAACAGTAACTACTGGCATGTATTGACCCATTCACATTCATGCCGTCAGTAACTTATCTAATAGAAATCGAGAGATAAGATGTTAGCTCCAACTTATTATATGTCTCCTTAGATGAGACCCTATGATGTATGTAGACAGCTAATTATCTATAGTCTGTAGTGTGTATACACTATTTATATGGATTAGATGATTCCAGCAACTTAACAATGTCATACTATACTATAGTCTTAGGTAACCTATTAAAATTTAGTGATGCCCTATGTAATAGTAACATATTATCTAGCTGTAGTGTGTAGTACACTAGTATTATATGGATTAGATGATGCACCCTTATATATAGTACAGGTATATGTAATCTATAGTCTGATTGTGTAGTACCAACTATATTATATGGTTACGACTATTGACCTACCACTATATATATATGTACATATATTATCTTAGCTGGCGTGTGTTACACTATATTATAGTGGAATTTACGATGTATGTGCAACCTAGTATCTATATAGTACAGTATATGTATCTATATCTGATAGTGTGAGTACACTAATAGTAATGGGATTGAATGATTGCACCTATATATATATAGTAACAGTATATTATTATAAGTGCTGTCATGTGTAGTACACTATTTATGTGATTAGATGAGTTGCACCCATTCTATATATAGTAAGTATATTAATCTATGTACTGTATGTGTAGTACACTATATATATGATTAGAATGATTGCACCCAATATATATAATATATATATATATATATCTAGTACAGTATATTATCTATAGTCTGTTATGGTAGATACAACTATATTATATGGAATTAGATGAGTGCCACCCTATACTATATTAGTACACAGATATTATCTATAGTCTGTAGGTGTAGTACACTATATTATGGATTAGATGATTGCACCGTATATGATTATATGTACAGTACTTATCTATAGTCCTGTAGATGTAGTACACGCTATTTATAATGGATAGTATGATTGACCACCTATATATATGTAGAATATTATCTATAGTCCTGTATGTGTAGGTACACTAATTAAATGGATTAGATGATTGCACCTACTTATATTTAGTACAGTATATATCTATAGTCTGTAATGTGTAGTACACTATATTCTATGGCGATTAGTGATTTGCACCTTATATATATATAGTAACATACAGTTATCTATAGTCTGTGTGTAGTAACTATATTATATGATGAGATGATTGCACCCTATATATATTATATACTATATATAGTATAACAGTACATTTAAATAGCTGTAGTACAACTATATTATAGAAATTAGATATTGCCACCCTATATATAGTAATACATATTATAAATTTATATATTATCTATACGTACTTCTATTGTGTGTAAGTACAACATAGTTTATGGATTATGATTGCAACCATAATTATATATATATATATATATATATATATATATTACAGTATATTTAGTATAGTCTGTTTGTAGTAACTATATTATAGGATTCATGATGATTGTCACCCGTATATATATATAGTACAGTATATTATCTATAGTCTAAGTGTAGTAACTATATTATATAATTAGATATTTGACAACCCCTTATATATATATATACAGTATATATAGTCATATAGTCATTATAGTGTGTACACTATATGTAAGATTAGAATGATTGCACCCTATATATATGTAGTAAGTACATTATCTAGATCCTGTATGTGTAGTTACACATATATTATGAGAATTAGAGTGATGTGCACTCAATATTTATACAATATATTATATATAGAATACCTCATATATTAATCATATTAGACTGTATCTTATAATGAATACTATTGTGATGGATTAATAATGTACATCCGCTATATATATACATTAGTAATAATTATCTATCTTGCTAGAAATATACATATATAGTGGATTAGAGATATGACTACTCTATTATATATATAATATAGTATATATATAGACATTAATACTAGTCCTGGATGTAGTAATTATTAAGGATAATATTGTGCGACTATATATAAATATATACTATATACTATTAATAATATATTACATATTAGCTGTGGTATGTGTAGAACATATTATTGATTAGATGATTGACTTATAATATGGATATATAAATAAATACTATCTCAGTATATTACATGATACTGTAGTGTGGTATAACGATATTATATTAGATCTCGCTGATGCCTACTCTTATAGTATATATAGTACATAAATCTGATTGTCTATAATACGATATATACAATATAGATGTTGATAATAATATTTACTAATATACTATATAGATGATTACGATAGCCTGTGGCATATAACTATAATATAGTATCTCATGTAGATGCCCTATCATATAGTAAGTGATAAGCATAAATCATATCTCTAGGTGATAGTAACGATTATAGGGATTAGATGATTCACTCATTATATATGTATATTTTATCATATATATAATATATATATATATAATATATATATATAGATATAGAAGACTATTCTATTAGATGATTAAGTAGTGTTGGATATATATAAAGATACTATCTCTATTAGATGATTACATATAGTTGGGTATTAGAAATAAGTATCTCTCTATTAGATGTTACATCATAGTGTGGAATATAGAATGATGATACTATCTCTATTAGATGATTACATAAGTTGGATATATAGAATAAGATACTATCTCTATTAGATGTTACATATAGGTGGTATATATAGAATATGATACTATCTCTATAGATTATTACATATAGTGTGGATATATAGAATAGATACTATCTCTATAGATGATACATATAGTGTGGATATATGAATAAGAACTATCTCTATAGATGATTACATAGTAGTGTGGATATATAGAATATGATACTATCCATTAGATGATTACTATAGTGTGGATATATAGAATAAGATTATCTCTTAATAGATATTACATATAGTATGGATATATAGATATGATACTCTATTAATGATTACATCTATAGTGTGGATCTAATAGAATAGATACTATCTCTTGATGATTACATATAGTGTGGATCTATAGAATAAGATACTACTCTATTAGATGATTACATATATGTGGATATATAGAATAAGATATATCTCTATAGATGATACATATAGTGGGTATATAGAATAGATTACTATCTCTATTAGATATTACTATAGTGTGGATATATAGAATAAGTACTATCTCTATTAGATGATTACAGTATAGTGGATATTAAATAAGTACTATCTCTATTAGATGATTACTATAGTGTGGATAATAGAATAGTCTATCTCTATTAGATGATTACATATAGTGTGGATATATAGAATAAGATACTATCTCTCTATTAGATGATTACATATAGTGGGATATAGAATAAGATCATCTCATTGATGATTAATATAGTTGGTATATAGAATAAGATACGCTCATAGATGATGTAATAGTGTGGATATATAGATAAGATACTATCTCTATTAGTATGCTATACATATAGTGTGGATGGAATATATAGATAATAAGATACTATCTCTATTAGATGATTACATATAGTGTGGATATATAGAATAGATACTATCTTATTAGATGATTACATAAGTGTGGATATATAGGAATTAAAGATACTATCTCTATTAGATGATTACATGTATAGTGGATATATAGAATAAGTACTATCTCTATAGATGATTACATTAGTATGGATATATAGAATAAGATACTATCTCTATTAGAGATTACATATAGTGTGGATATGATAGATATAGATACTATCTCTAGTAGATGATTACATATAGTGTGATATATAGAATATGATACTATCCTCTATTAGATGATTACATATAGTGTGGGTATATAGAATAAGATACTATCTCTATTAGATGATTACATATAGTATGGTATATAGAATAAAGATACTATCTCTATTAGATGATACATATAGTGTGGGTATAAGAATAAGATACTATCTCTATTAGATGCATACATATAGTATGGATATATAGAAGTAGATACTATCTCTATTAGATGATTACTATAGTGTGGCTATATAGATAAGATACTATCCTCTATAGATGAGTTACATATAGTGTGGATTAATAGAATAGATACTATCTCTATTAGATGATTACATATAGTATTGATATATAGAAAGATACTATCTCTATTAGATGATTACATGTAGTGTGTGGATATATAGAATAAGATACTATCTCTATTAGATGATTACATATAGTGTGGATATATAGAATAAGATACACTCTATTGAGATGATTAACATATGTGTGGATATATAGAATATGATACTATCTCTATTAGATGATACATATAGTGTGGAAGTACTATGAATAAAGATACTTATCTGATATTAGATGATTACATATAGTATGGATATATAGAATATGATGATATCTATTCAGATGTAATTAGATGGATAATAGAATGATACTATCTCTATTGATGATTACAATATAGTGTGGGTATATAGAATAGTACTATCTCTATTAGATGATACATTAGTTGGATATAGAATAGATACTCCCTATTAGAATGATTACATATAGTGTGGATATATAGAATAAGATACTACTCTATAGATGTTATATATGATATATAGATAGAACTATCTCTATAGATGATTACATATAGTGTGGATATATAACTAAAGATCTATCTCCATTAGATGATTACATTAGTGTGGATATATAGAATAAGAATACTCATATCTTTAGATGATTACCAATAGTGTGGATATATAGAATTAAGATACTATCTCTATTAGATGATTACATAAGTGTGGATATATAGAATAAGATACTATCTCTATTAGATGATTACATATGTGTGGATATATAGAATAAGATACTATCTCTATTAGAGATTACATAGTAGGGTGGATATATAGAATAAGATACTATCTCTATTAGATGATATACATAGTATAGTGGGGATATATAGAATAAGATACTATCTCTATAGGATGATTACATATAGTGTGGATATATAGAATAGATACTATCTCATTAGATGATTACATATAGTATGGATATATAGAATAAGATACTATATCTATTAGATGATTACATATAGTGTGGATATAAGAATAAGATACTATCTATATTAGAGATTACATATAGTGTGGATAATAGAATAATGATACTATCTCTATTAGATGATTACACTATAGGTGGGTATATAGAATAAGATACTATCTCTATAGATGATTATATAGTATGGATATATAGAATAAGATACTTCTCTATTAGATGATTAATATAGTATGGATATATAGAATAAGATACTATCTCTATTAGATGTCTACATATAGTGGGGTATATAGAATAAGTACTATCTCTTTAGATGATTACATATAGTATGGGATATATAGAATAATGATACTATCTCTATTAGATGATACATATAGTGTGGATATATAGAATAAGATACTATCTATTAGATGATTACATATAGTGTGGATAATAGAATAAGATACTATCTCTATTAGATGATACTTAGTGTGGGATATAGAATAGATATATCTCATTAGGATATACATATAGTGGGATATATAGAATAAGTAATATCCTATTAGATGATACATATAGTTGGATATATAGAATAGATCTATCTCTATTAGATGATTACATATAGTGTGATTAATAGAATAAGATACTATCTCATTAGATGATTACATAGTGGGATATATAGTAATGATACTATCTCTATTAGATGATTACATATAGTGTGGATATATAGAATAGATACTATCTCTATTAGATGATTCATATGTTGGGTATATAGAATAAGTATACTATTCTCTATTAGATGATTACATATTAGATGGGGTATATAGATATAGATACTATCTCTATTAGATGATTACATATAGTGTGGATATATAGAATAAGATACTATCTCTATTAGATGATTAAATATAGTTGATTATAGAGAATAAGATACATCTCTATTAGATGATTCATATAGTGGGATAAGATAAGATACTATCCTCTATTACGATGATACATTAGTGGGGTATATAGAATAAGATCTATCTCATTAGATGATACATATAGTGTGGATATAGAGATAAGATACTATCTCTATTAGATGATTACAATATAGTGTGGATATATGAATATGATACTATCTCTATTAGATGATTACTATAGTGTGGATATATAGAAAAGATACTATCTCTATTAGATGATTACAATAGTTGGTATATAGAATAAGATACTATCTCTATTAGATGATTACCTATAGTTGGTATATAGATAAGATACTATCTCTATTAGATGATTACATATAGTGTGGTTAGAAGATCTACTTATAATGATACAATGATATATAGATACTATCTCTATTAGTGATTACATATATGTGTGGATATATAGAATAAGATACTCTCTATTAGATGATTACATATAGTGTGGATATATGAATAAGATACTATCTCTATAGATGATTAATTAGTGGGATATAGATGAAGAAGATACTATCTCTATTAGATGATTTACATATAGTAGTGGATTATAGAATAAGATACTATTCTATAGTGAGTACATATAGTGTGGGTTATAAAAAGATACTATCTCTATTAGATGATTAAAATAGTATGAGTAGATGTAGAATAGATACTATCTCTATTAGATGATTACATATAGTGTGGGATATAAGAATAGATACTATCTCTATTAGATGATTACATATAGTGTGGGTATATAGAATAAGATATATATCTATTAGAGATTTACATATACGTTGGATATATAGAATAAGATACTATCTCTATTAGATGATTACATATGTTGGAGATATAGAATAAGATACTATCTCATAGATGATTACATATAGTGGGTATATCGAGAATAGATACATCTCTATTAGATGATTACATATAGTTGGATATATAGATGAATAGTACTCTCTATTAGATGATTACATATAGTGTGGATATAGTAGAATAAGATACTATCTCTATTAGATGATTACATATGTGTGGATATAAGAAATAAGAGACTATCTATGTAGATGATTACATATAGTGTGGATATATAAATAAGATCTAATCTCTAGTTAGATGTACATATGTGTGGGGTATATAGAATAAGATACTATCTCTATTAGAGATTACATATAGTGGGATATATAGAAAAGATACTATCTCTATTGATGCTTGACCTATAGTGTGGATAATATAGAATAGATATACTCTATTAATGATTACATATAGTGTGGATCTATCGCCTCCTCGTCCCTCTCTCTTCGCTGCTTCCTCTCGGCTGGATATCTCGCCTACGATACTCTTCTTAGCTGCTTCCATCGCGTATGGGGCTATACTAGAATCCGCTATCTCTTATTCGCTGCTTCCCCTCGTGTGGGTCTCTCGCATCCGCTCCTCATTCTATTGCTGCTTCCACCTCGTCTGGCTATGTCGAATATGATAATATCTCTCTTAGATGCTTACTCTAGTGTGGATTTATAG
>CM033471.1:9475569-9539596 GCA_019447015.1 Hymenochirus boettgeri | reverse complement strand
ATTGTATGGATTTAGATGATTGCACCCTATAGATATATATAGTATATAATCTATATATATATAGATTATATAGTACAGTATATTATCTATAGTCTGATGTGTAGTACACTATATTATATGGATTAGATGATGTGCACCCTATATATATATAGTACAGTATATTATCTATAGTCTGTATGTGTAGTACACTATATTTATGGATTAGATGATTGCACCCTATATATATATATAGTACAGTATATTATCTATAGTCTGTAGTGTAGTACACTATATTATATGGATTAGATGATTGCACCCTATATATATGTAGTAAAGTATATTATCTATAGTCTGTATGTGTAGTACACTATATTATATGGATTAGATGATTGCACCCTATATATGTAGTACAGTTATTATTACATAGTCTGTTGTGTAGAACTATATTATATGGATTAGATGATTGCACCTATATATATATAGTACAGTACATTATCTATAGTCTGTGTGTAGTAAACTATATTATATGGATTAGATGATTGCACCCTATATATATATATATATATATTACAGTACATTTCTATAGTCTGTGTGTAGTAACATTATTATAGGATTAGATGATGCACCCTACTATATATATATAAATATATCATATATATATATTATATATTAGTACAGTTACATATTCTCTAGTCTGTGTGTAGTAAAACTATATTATATGGATTAGATGATTTTTGCACCATACTAATATATATATATATATATATATATATATATTACAGTATATTATCTATAGTCTGTATGTGTAGTACACTATATTATATGGATTAGATGATTGCACCCTATATATATATAGTACAGTATATTATCTATAGTCTGTGTAGTAAACTATATTATATAAATTAGATGATTGCACTATATATATATATATATATATATATAGTACAGTATATTATCTATAGCCTGTGTACTAAACTATACTGTAAGGATTAAATGATTGCACCCAATATATATATAGTACAGTACATTATCTATAGTCTGTATGTGTAGTACACTATATTATATGGATTAGATGATTGCACTCTATATATATGTATATTTATACATATATATATATATATATATATATATATATATATATATAATATGAAACTATCTCTATTAGATGATTACATGTAGTGTGGATATATAGAATATGATACTATCTCTATTAGATGATTACATATAGCTTGGGTATATAGAATATGATACTATCTCTATTAGATGATTACATATAGTGTGGATATATAGAATATGATACTATCTCTATTAGATGATTACATATAGTATGGATATATAGAATAAGATACTATCTCTATTAGATGATTACATATAGTGTGGATATTATAGAATAAGATACTATCTCTATTAGATGATTACATATAGTATCTTATTCTATATATCCACACTATATGTAATCATCTAATAGAGATGATTACATATAGTGTGGATATATAGAATAAGATACTATCTCTATTAGATGATTACATATAGTGTGGATATATAGAATATGATACTATCTCTATTAGATGATTACATATAGTGTGGATATATAGAATATGATACTATCTCTATTAGATGATTACATATAATGTGGATATATAGAATAAGATACTATCTCTATTAGATGATTACATTGGATACAATGCATAAGAAAGGGCCATTGATCTTTTAGCATGTCCATTGACAAATCACCATGACCACTTTACACAATTGCTACAGATGCATTCAACCATTTTATGATTGTGTCGATCCATAACTGTGTTGTTCCTCTGTATCTGGTGTTGGTGGATTTAACCAATGAGACAATTACAGCTCCAGGAATATAACCAACATTATACATTGTTTTTACTTGGCCTTTTCCCATGACTTTTTAGCAGTGGAAGGGGTTCCCCATGGTACATCAATAGTTACAACAATATCAAACCAACAGTCCCATTCACATTGACACTTTGAATTACATTGATGGGTGTAGTTGGATGTCGTCATTTCTGAAGGGGCCAATGGCTGCTCTGTGTATAGACATAATAATGAAATGTAATATCTTCATTGACTACTTTGCTCCCAAAAGAGTATTTGAGTAATGCACAAACCTTTCAAATAAATCACTTCTTCACCAGTAACATTCCTCACTTTGTAAATAAGGGATTTGGCTGATATATTTCGCCTTGTCATCGTTCATTGAAATGGACTTTAATGAGAAATAAATTCTCCTCTTAAAATCCAATTCAACTGATAAATCTGTAACAGAATATGAAGTCCGGACTACTGTACCTACCTACTGTAACCTACTGTAACCTCCTAGAGATCTTCGAAACTGTTGATTTTCGTTCCGTTTTCAAATTTTCAAAATTTGCGGAAACTTCTTAAGTTTGAGAATTCGAGTTTCGATTTCTGAAAATCGTCTACTTTCGAGTTCCGAAAGTTTCGAGTTCCGAAAGTTTCATCGGGACTTCGAAACCCTCAGATTCGATTCAAAACTGGATTCTATTAGAGGACCCTCGCTCTATCAGATATAATGTGGCAAAAGTGAAATTCACTGGCACCAATTACACTTTTTACAAAGGATTCCTTCCTGGAACCAATCAGGTATTCCCTGCAAAGCCCTATATATTATATTATATTACATTATATGGTATGGTATTATAGTATATTATATTACATTATATGGTATGGTATTATAGTATATTATATTACATTATATGGTTTAGTATTAAATCATATGGTATAATATCATATAATATTACATTATATGTTTTGGTATTATAGTAAATTATATTACATTATGTGGTAAGATATTACATTATATAGTATAATATTACATTACATAGTATAATATTACATATTTAGTATATTATATTACATTATGTTGTAAGATATTACATTATATAGTATAATATTACATGTATATTATATTACAGTATTTGTTATTATATTACATTATGTGGTATGATATTTTATTATATTATATGGTATGATATAATATTTATATAACATATGGGATAATAATATATTATATTAAATTATATGGTATAATAATATATTACTTTATCTGAAATGATATTTCAGATATTTTATTATATTATATGATATAATATCATATTACATAATATTGTATTTTATTTTATTATATGGCATATATTACATGATAAGTTATAATATATTATATTATATATTACATTATATTAAATTACATTATATGGTTTTAAATTATATTTTATTATATGACAATATTGCATTACATTATATAATATTACATTATATGAAATTACATTACATTATATAATATTACATTATATGAAATTACATTATATGGTATTATATTTTATTATATGACATATTACATTACATTATATGAAATTACGTTATATTACATTATACAATATTACATTATATGAAATGACATCACATTATATAATATTACATTATATGGTATTATATTATATTTTATTATATGACATATTACATTACATTATATTACATTATATGAAATGACATCACATTATATATTACATTATATGAAATTACATTACATTATATAATATTACATTATATAACATTATAAGAAATTACATCACATTATATTATATTACATTATATGAAATGACATCACATTATATTATATTACATTATATGAAATGACATCACATTATATAATATTCCATCTATGGAAATGAACATCACATTATATTAATACGCTTATAGTGAAATGACATCACATTATATAATATTACATTATATGAAATGACATTACATTATATAATATTACATTATATAACATTATATGAAATGACATTACATGATATATTACATTATATGAAATTACATTACATAACATTATATGGTATATTATAGGTAGACAAGACCTGACATTAATAATTCCACACGGGATCCAGGTCTCATATCACGTCATTTCCTTACACTCCGAATTTGGAATTGGGAATCGATATTTACTAGCTGTTGGTTAATTAACGTCTTCCTTAATTAGTTGATTAGCCCCACAAGTTTCCATGGCAACGTCACCACCAGACTCATCGTTAGTTATCAACTTTTCCTAAATCCAGATATCGGCAAATTCTAATTAAAAAAAAGAATAATTTGGTTTCATATTAAATTAAATGTTAAAGAATCAAGAGCCGAATTTAAAAACATTCAGTGTTGGTTCCATTCGATTAATAGGAACATTATTTAAAGGGCAAGTCCAGCCCTAAAATGAAAACTTACATACAGGTAAATCTCCCCCCCAAACCCTAAACGGTAATAGTTTGAAATGTGAAAGGTGTAAGTCTAACCTGAAATCCTGCACAATGTCCTGTTTCCCTATTTCTGCTTCCTGGTTCTTCCAGTTAGTAACTGTCAGTTATGGATTTGACAGTTCACATCACAGCCAATGACTGAATGTTAATCCCCTGTCTGTCTCTTCTGAGCATGCCCAGGCTCAGTACAGGCTCAGTACAGGTTTCTAAATGGCTCAGTTTCCATGAGGCATCCAGAAGCATAGCAGGCATACAGTAATGAATTCATAGGACAAACTATGATATATCAACAGATTTTAAAGAGGCCGTTCTTTCTAAAAGATGTTCTTATGAGGGTGGAGTTGTCCTTTAAACAAATTCTAATTTTCAAAAACGAAACTTACCGAATGGTAATAAACTTCTCCATCACGTTCCTGCATCCCCCAAAAAACAAAGCAGGAGATTCAATAAAAGTTCTGATTGTTAAAACGGTGCTAGTTTTGCCCCAACCAATCAGATGTTAGCTTTCAAATAAAATCTGATTGGTTGGGGCAAAACTAGCACCGTTTTAACAATAAGAACTTTTGTTGAATCTCCCTGATAGATTTCAAACACATTACAGGATAAGTCCATACGAAAAAAAATTTCTTGACATATCATACATACTGCCAGTTAAAATATAGATCTATCCCTTCTATAGATATCCTTAAAGGGCATCTATACCAAAAAATAGGTTATATTAAATTGACCATAACTGGGAACTATAATTCTTCCCAACCACCACTGTATAATTTTTTTGTTGATCTGCCCCCTATTTCTTTAGATATCCAATCTAAAACTTCTTATATTTCAGCTGTCAATCAAGTTCCTTGCTCTCAAAAACTATTCTTCTGTGAGTAGTATTACTGTAGCTGGAATGGTGACAGAGATTTGACAGTTGGAATGCTGTATGCTGTGTGCAGGCTTGACTGTTGGTTTGTAGGAAAAAAGTCAGGTCAGATGGAAGTGGGAGTGGTTAAAAGAGGGAGGGGGGATACTGCTCCTAAACAAAATGTGTGCTGGATTGAAGGCATGCAGCAACACACGCAAATCAGAGTAAGCGCTACTGACATGTATTCAATTATAGATTAAGATGAGGAAAAGTAATTTTTTCAGTATAGTGTCCCTTTTTTAAAAAAAAAATCCAAAATGTTTGAAATCAATACAACACCAACCCCCTTTTATCACATGGAGATACATTAATCTGATTGAACAATTCCTCTCTCACTGAGCATGTGTGAGGTCACTGAACTATGCAAGGGGCGGTAACTGCAGGGATTTCTGTACTGGAAGATTTTACTGTGTATCTTTGATTAGGAATTATTTATATCAATTTAATAAGTTGGGGGAATATCGATTCTTAGGGCTACAACGTTCAACACAGATCATTAGTTCCACCATTGCAAGTAGTCAGTAGTGGGCTTTCTTCTTTCCAGAATGGTCTCTTTACTATAAATGTTCCAAACAGTAATTTCTACCTAAACATCTGTTTGGTGTTTGGCTTAAAAACAAATGATCTGCTTTTGTTATTTAAAGATTTCAACGGCGAGAAAAGAAATAATTGGGCCATTAGTGTCTAGTAAACTTGGTTAAGATAACATATGGTGAAGCTTAATACAGTTTGCTGTACAGAGTATCTTATACCTTATAAGAGAAAACATGGGTCTGAGAACCACAGAGCCCGCAGGAAATATTGAACATTACATTAAAAGAGAAAAATGCCTTTATTTGCTGGAGAGCTGGAGGAGATGAAATAAATTTAGATTAAAGTTAATAGATTCACTCTCTGGGCTGCGTATCGATTGCTGAGTATGAAACACACAGGAAGGGGTCGAAATCTGCTGGGCTGGTAAGGCTGGGTACACACAAGCAGATTTTTCGTCCCAACCAACCAATATTTCTGTGTATCAGAATGGGCAACCGATGTTGGTCGCCCATTCGCCTGGATCGGACCAACAGTTGATCAGACATGTGGGAAAATCATTGCCGATCAGGTGGTCTGATTGGTTGCCACAAAATGTTGATATTTGCCACGACGGACAGTGATTCGCCCTGCTAGTGGCAAGGTCCCGGTCGGGACAAAATATCCGCCTGTGTGTTAACAACCTCAGATTATTACAAATAGCGATGTCCGAACTTCGAAAAATCTGGTCCGCTCAAGGATCCGCGAATTTTCGGAAAAATTCGAAATTCGAAAATCCGCGAGCGAGCCCATTAAAACCTATTAAAATTCGAAAATACGAGGATTCTGTGAAAATACGAAATCTGCAAGAAATCCTCGTAATTTTTGAAAATTTTCAAAAACGCGGTTCGGAAAACCGGAAAATCCGCGATATCCGTCATTCGCGAACAAGGTAAATCCGCCACGGATCCGGGTTCAGATCCGCGAAATGGGCCATCAATGAGTTGCCCCTCCAACTGCCATCAGAGTGTTCTAGTTCCACCCCCTGCTTCTATTAGACTCAATGCTCCACCCATGTGTCATGGCATCAGTGTTTTAGTTCCACCCATTAAAGATTCCTTGCTGTTCCCACTATAAACTTCCACTAATGGAAACTATAATTTTTCTCAACTATCACTACCAATTTTTTGTTGATCTGTCCCATTTCTTTACACATCCAATCTGAACCATCTTACATTTCAACTGTCAATCAAGTGCCTTATTATCATAAGCTATTCTGTTATGTATAGTTTTCCTGTAGCTGAGATGGTGACAGTTGGTATGTGAACTGCATGGTGGGAAATTCCTTCTCCCATTTCTGCCTCATAGAGATTACTGAGCATGCTTTCCCTCAGAAAACCTGGCAGGGGGATGGGGGACTGAAGGGCTGAGCTTGAGCAAAGCAAGGACTGTTATAGTTTACAAACAAACAGTCCAAAAGGTCACCATTTTTTTGCTTCCTTTATGTTCCTAGTAAAAGATAAAGTTTGCACATGTATTGGTTCTCCACATAGTATCTCTGTTTGGGGTAGAGGGTTAAAGCTTTGCTTTTAGCAAGACAGAGTACATGAGGTTGCTGGTCCAATCCCCCAGACTTATTGTAATGTTAATATTCTGTTTCTTACATCCATACTAGCTTAGAAATACATTGTAAAGATTACAGATTGTATGAAACGTAAAGGATTATATCATTGTTAGTGACAGGACCATTGAATGTGTTTGGAAAAATTAAATATGTGTTCTGTTCTGTGTCAGGGAGAGGGAGGATCGCTGTGATGTTATGTGATTGGCTGCAACTTCCTTGATTTGATCTGGGAAGGACAGAGCATGTGTTGAGTACTGCGTACACTTTTCTGGGTTTACCCAGCTAAGGTGGATTATGGGAGATGATCCCTAATACCTACAAGTTAATTTCATAAATCACCCAGCAGCCACAGCAAAGGCAGAGGTGAGACACAGCTTGTTGTATGTTTGTGAATGTGTTCTATCTATTGGGACAATGTTGTCGGGAGACTTAAGTTCTCCTTAAATTTCAGCAGTGGGTGGATGTAAAACACTCTAATCCCATGTAACAGGGGGAGGAGCAGGGAGTCTTTAACAGTGGATGGTAATAGATTTCTAATGGCAGCTTACAGGGTCTTTTACTGGAATAAAACATGTTTTGTTTTTGCTGCAGGAACCACGTGGCGTCCGTAGCTGTCTGTAACCCTAGCGCAGAGTAATCCTCTGTTCTGCTTAAAGTTTCCAATCTGCACATGGTACCTCATTAGCAAACCTTCCTGTTCTTTTCTATTATTCACGGTTTCCTGATATTGTTCATTCCAGCTTTGTAGTTCCCCAGCTCAGCTGTGCGCGCCGAGTCCTCGCAAGATCTGACTGTGATCAGAGAGCCGAGCTGCCTGGCACAGAATCAGTCTATTCCTCGCCAATACGACTAATGGTTCTACTAATGGGGCTGGGAGGGAATCGAATTTCATTGTCTCCCCAAATCAGTTTCCTTCTCCCAGATCTTTAGGGCTTTAAAATCCCAAGTTAGGGAGTCAGTGAGAAAATGAACCACAAAGAATCACCACTGATTACTGATCGATGAATTGTCTCTTTAACATTATTACTAGAGATGTTTGAAACTGTTGAGTTTCGTTCCAGTTACGAAATTTTTGGAAAGTTCGAAAATCCGAGTTTTGTTTTTCGAAAACCTCTACTTTCTATTTTCAGGAAACCGTCTACTTTCGATTTTCGATAATCATCTACTTTTGATTTTCAATAAAATCAAAAATTCGAGAAACCCGGGTTCCGTGAAATTCGGGAGTTCCGAAAGTTTTGTCGGGACTTTGAAACCCTCAGATATGATTCGAAACTGGGTTCTATTCCAACCCACATTACATCTCTAATAATTGCCAATGTGCTGACATCATCACAGGCGCGATATAAGAATGACGAATTAAGTTTTCCTTTAATACTAGTGTCCAGTTGTGTTTAAAGCTATGAGAGAACAGTAATAAATATAATTTTTTTAAAAAACCTAAATTTCTCTGTGTTTATAGCATGTGTCACTTTTCAAAGCAATTCCTACCCATGGATACATGTAATCAGTAAAATCTATATTGCGGATAATATTTAAACTTCCTGCTTTCTGTAGCTTGAGTAACATCACCTGAATCTCTGTACCTCCCCTCCAGCCCAGGGACAGAGCGGGCTCAGTTAAGACTTAATGGTAGGAAAGACCAAAGCAGGAAGGGTTGAAGAAGTTATATGGCTTAAGATTTCAGGAAATATACATTTTAGCAAGTTTTACCTAGAGATGTGATCCAGGGTTCATCTTAAAGGTACGACGAAAGGAAGAGCTTTTATTTAAAGGGCATGTCCATCCCCCAAATCTAAAATTTGCCCAAGTGCTGGCCCCTCTGTATAGTTTTAATTCCTTATGGTTCTCCTGCAGTCCATGTCCAAAGTCCAGAAAACTGTAGTGACTGTCTTCCTGTCCAATGGTCTCTGTCTCCTCCAATGGTGATGCCTCCTGGAGGAATGCTGACATGCGCAGAGGAGCCCTTTCTCCCCCTCACTTCATCCCTTCGGATCCCATCAGCCTGCCCTTCCGCCTAGCATGAAACGCTTTTGATACAATGATCCTTAGGGTTGCCCACCCCCAACCGCTATAATAATACTAAAAAAAACTTTCCGATATTTACTTACAGCCCCTTGTCCCGTGCCTATCTTCACAGCCGGCAGCCTCGTCTGTGAGAGGGAAGAAGATAGTCACGAAAGTGACACCCCCTGCCTTTCATACTGACACCCCCCCTATCCTACTGACACTCCCTGCCTTTCATACTGACACCCCCTGCCTATCATACTGACACTCCCTGCCTTTCATACTGACACCCCCCGCCTATCATACTGACACTCCCTGCCTTTCATACTGACACCCCCTGCCTATCATACTGACACTCCATGCCTTTGATACTGATACCCCCTGCCTTTCATACTGACACCCCCTGCCTGTCACACTGATACCCCCTGCCCTTTAAAATTATTTAATCCTTTCACATCAGACTCTACCCCAAAGACCTTGGGGGTCTTGTACTTTAATTCACACACACCCTGTAATTGTAATGGAAACCCATGGAAGTACCTCTGTGAGGTATTAATACTAACCACTGTGCTGCTTAGTTTGATCAAACGATATTGGTCCCTTACCAGGATCAGTCTGTGTGGTGTATAGTTCCTGCACTGTACTGGCTCTAGGTTCCTGAGGAGGAACTTTTTACTTAGGCCACACATTCAAAATATTTATTATCCAAATCATAGAAATAACTGGATACTGATAGACACATGCCTTCTGGGCACCTACCTTGCAAGCGGTCCCGAGCCCAGAAGCACATGGCCATAGAGATTTATAGGGTGGTACCCTACAGTAAAAAGAAACGCCACAGACATCCAGACACACATCACATTAGTAGATACACAAGAAGTCTGTGGTGTGTTTTGCAGACGGATCTTAAGCTGATCTGGTCTATTGATTGTCCCCAATTAACCAAATATTCCTCGTTTCCCATCATCTGAACACCTAATGATGCAGTTTGGGATTTAACTGAACGTAGGGTTAGTTTATTTTCTTTTTTGGCAGGTCTGAGCGTGACAATGAAACTTTCGTATCCAAGTTAAATCCCTCAACAGACTGAAAAAATTTCACTTCAGAGCTATTTTTACTTCTAATTACTGACAGCTTTACGGGAGCTCAGTGCGGCCCAATGTTCTGTTTTACCCCGCGATGCTGCGTTCATTTGGGATGATGATTAGAAATAAAATAAGTGGGTTATTATTGAAAATCAATAGAACACAGATAGATGCAATGTGCTGTACTGTACTGTGAAACAATATGGCAGCTCCCACCCATATGTATAAATATAAATATACAGAGAAGGAATGTTCTGTACACACAATAAGCTATACCCTCAAACTGTACTGTCTAAGGGAAACAATATGGCAGCTCCCACCCATATGTATAAATATACAGAGAAGGAATGTTCTGTACATACAATAAGCTATACCCTCATACTGTACAGTCTAAGAGAAACAATATGGCAGCTCCCACCCATATGTATAAATATACAGAGAAGTAATGTTCTGTACATACAATAAGCTTATACCCTCATACTGTACTGTCTAAGGGAAACAATATGGCAGCTCCCACCCATATGTATAAATATACAGAGAAGGAATGTTCTGTACATACAATATAAATTCCATTGTAATGTGTATTTAATGTCCCCTCCTCCCATTGCAGATGATGACCCAGTAATATTTTTCATGCTCTCCCATTCCCTTGTTACAATATTTACTGAATGACTTGGAAGGGACCTTGGTCGGATTCATAGACACTTTTCCTGGTGTTTCTATTGATCTTCTATAAACCATTAGTAATGGACTGCGGGTAAGTCAGTTAACATAGTATAACAGGGAAGAGGGTTTGTCTGTCTGTACAAGGGCAGCTAATTGGTTTATTGGATGAGTTTCCTGTAAACATTATCAGTCAGTTTAATAATTCTCTTATTTCCCTTGTGAACAAGTGGGAGGTAATGAGAGATTTTAACCAGCACGGTACAGTTGGATAGAACTGTTTAAAGGGACAGTCTCACCCAAAACGCCAAACAATATAATGGTTCCTTAAATCCTATTTATTGTAAATTGCCAAATTATTGGGAATATTAATATGAAAATGATCACATTTTTAGTTTGTTGTGTAAACTATGAACGTCCTCAATGTTTGGTCTCCCAGAGATCATAGTATGATTGGCTGTTTATACAAATCAAAGCTACAGGGTCACAGCTACATAGTAAATAATCTGGTATAGTTAATAGACTGGGGATCTCCACTCCATATCATTCATTTTCGATAACCCTCAAATGTACGGATAGTTTTTGTTAACGCTAGAATGTAGCCTCCAATTTTCGGTAACCTTCAAAAGTAAAAGTAACCTTCGGTAATCCTCGAAAGCCCAAGTTTTGGTGACAGTGACATGTTCCCCAGACCATTTCCCAGGTGTCACAGCCATTTACAGTAAGTTACCATTGTTAGTTTAGCTGTAAATCACCCGGACTTTTCGAACTATCACTCCCCATTGACTTTACTGGGTGCGAATTCGAACTTTCGAACTTCTGAACTTTTACTGTAAGTTTGAAAGTTCTAAAACGGACGGAACTTTATAAAGTTCGTCCATCTCTAGGTAAGACACAGCTCCTTTACGTCCCGTTCTTCAATAAAACTGAATATCCAAAATGTCTTAATATTAATGGAGATACCCTTTATTAAACTGGTATAGTAAATAAACTGGTATAGTAAATAAACTGGTATAGTGAAAAAAAACTGGATATATAGTAATAAAAACTGGTTATAGTAAATAACGGTATAGTTAATAAAACTGGTTATAGTAATAAACTGGTATTATAAATAAATGGTATAGTTAATAAACTGGTATAGTAAATAAACTGGTTAGTAAATTTAATAAAAATGTATAGTTAATAAACTGGTTTTATAGTAATAAACTGTATAGTAATAAACTGGGATAGTTAATAAACTGGTATAGTAAATAAAATGGTATAGTATAATAAACTGGTATAGTAATAAAACTGGGATAGTGTAATAAACTGGTATAGTAAAAATAAAAATGGTATAGTAAATAAACTGGTAGAGTTAATAAAACTGGTATAGTCAATAACTGGTTATAGTAATAAAACTGGTGTAGTAGTAGTTAATAAACTGGTATAGTAAATAAACTGGTATAGTTAATAAACTGGTATAGTAAATAAACTGGTATAGTAAATAAAAAATGGTATAGTTAATAAACTGGTATAGTAATAAACTGGTATAGTAAATAAACTGGTATAGTTAATAAACTGGTATAGTAATAAACTGGTATAGTAGTTAATAAACTGGTAT
Source organism: Hymenochirus boettgeri (assembly GCA_019447015.1). Classification (NCBI taxonomy): domain Eukaryota; kingdom Metazoa; phylum Chordata; class Amphibia; order Anura; family Pipidae; genus Hymenochirus; species Hymenochirus boettgeri. Next base: position 9,526,926 of record CM033471.1, on the reverse strand, counting down.
AGTAATTAATAAACTGGTATAGTAATTAATAAACTGGTATAGTAATAAACTGGTATAGTAATAAACTGGTATAGTAGTTAATACCCCTTTTATTTTCTACACCAGTTTATTAACTATAAAAGTTTATATACATTGGTAAATCCTTATGGTACATCCCTACAGTACATGGGTGATTTATCCGAACTGCCAACGCCACAGGTCTTTCTAACTGTGCCAAAGGGAAAGAACACTACGGGTTCTATAAACCAGTCACTGCTAGAAACCGCTGGACAAGCACAAAGACAGAAACAGGACAAGCACAAAGACAGAAACATTGTAACAAGTGGATGATTCCACCTTTCCCTAGTTCTAATTGGAAAGTGAGTCACTGGCCCTTTAAACCTTTCACCTTGTGGTTTGGTGCAATCCCAGTGAACTGGTATCATAATTTAACTTCCCTTTTTTTAAATACATTCTGTATCCAATTTGCCATTACCTTGTGCCACTTGGTTACATTGTTGCTGTCACAATACAGGGCTGCGGTGGAAAGAAGCAGTGACCCTACATTGTCAGACTTTCCGAACAGGGACAATTCATTTTTTTGCAAACCTTGGTTCTCATTATTCCTAATTGATAAGACGTTGGCATTGAGCGTTCAGCATTGTATTTATTCTCTGGGCACAAAATGTTATTTCGTTTGATCAATGGAAAATGTTTCAAAAATTTTTTAGCCCCGTTGGATAAAAATCTAGAAAAAAAAAAAAAAGGTTTAAAGCAACAAAAAAAAAACCACACAGCAGCAAAACATCTCCCTGGCAGAGGTGGAACTATACCACAGTGACAGTACCACCAAATACAATACTACCACAGTCATTAAAGGGGGACTAAAGTCTCCAGACAACACTGTCCCAATAGACAGAACACAAGCTGGCTCTCTTTTCTGTGGCTGCTGGGTGATTTATGAAACTAACCTGTGGGTACTAGGGATCAGCTCCCATAATCCACCTTAGCTGGGTGACACCCATTTAAGTGTACGCAGTACTCGTCACATGCTCTGTCCTTCTCAAAAGATCAAATAAAGGAAGTTGCTGCCTTGCTTCCTAGAAGCTGATAGTCAATCACATAACAGAGATCCTCCCTGACACAGAACAGGGATTTCAGTATGGTTAATTTTTTAAACACATTTAATGTTCCTGTCCTAACAATGATTTTCTCCAAAAAAACAAACATTTCAGTGTATTTCTAAGCTACCATAGATATAAGAAATAGAAAATTTACTTGCAGTGAAAATTAAAAATAAGCCTGAGGAATTGAACCAGTAACCTCATGTACTCTCTCTTGCTAAAAGCAATACTTTTACCCCTTTCCCAAATGGAAATACCATATGAAACATTAGTACATATTGGAACTTTATCTTTTACTAGGAACATAATGAACGAATTAAGTCTGGGGATTTTTACCTGTGGCCTTTTGGACTATGGGGCAGATTTATAAAGGTTGGTATCACTATTTTGCGATACCGCACCTTTAACCATCGTAAATTATGATTGTAAATTTATGATTGTGATCATAGATCTACGCCTGTGATTAAAGATCTACTACTGCATGGTATTGAACAATCGAAAGTAGATTTACGAACATAAAATCGAACGTTCAAGGCTATTTTCGATCATTTTTGAAAATGTCTTCGAAAAAACAATCGGAAACTCGAAAGTGGTCTCCGATCGTATTTTTGAGGACTTCTGATACATTTCAAGATATTTTGGGAAATTATCGAACATAACTCCGTACATTTAAAAATCTTCGAACATTTGTTCCGTTTTTTGATCTTCGGGATTTTCCCGAGATCCAGGAATCGGAAAATGGAACGAAACTATGTCCAGTAGATACGCCTATCTCTATTCATCACTTCATTTTGTGCTTTTATCTTGACCTTCTTATTTAAACTTAACCCCCAACATACCATTTACCAATTATGACACAGAAACCCCATTGCATGGAAAGCAATTCACTCCAGACTTTCGATATAATTTCATCCATTGACCTGTATAGCGCTTCCTGTGTCTGAAACAATTCACCTAACCAGTAATTCTGAATTTCCGCAGTCCTGCCTCTTGGGAGAGTCTGTAACTTTAAACCTTCAATCTAATGGGTTTTCTTGGAAGTTCTTGGAAGAGGTGGACATTTTTCTTAAAGGTGTACTGTCTGTTTTACAAAATGTAAGGCTGGGTACACTCCATACAAGATTTTGGGATGACGGACAATAGTACCATATTGGACTGAGCTCAATCGCGGCTGACCTACAGCATGCGATATTTCCGTCCGACTGACCGATACAAGGTACTATGGTATGGTGTGTACACGCCTTACATTTTGTGTTGGTAAATCACAGCTGATTGTACAGTTCCCTATGGGACCACATGATCAGTCGCATGAGCTGCCGTTCATGGCAATAATTTGGCCCTGCCAAGCACACGCCAGTAGTCGACATAGTATATAGTAGCGCAAAACAACGCAGACTTAGTGTAAAACCCATGAAAACCTGAAAATAAATCAGGTGGAGTGGGTTTTGCACCCATTAATGTCTAAACCTAATGCAAGCCATTTATACTTTGCCACAAACACCTAGCCATATAGCCCTGACTAATCCAGATCAATACATTGTATTCCATTCAGTGCCAGATTAAAACCTTGTATTCCAGCAGATTCCAGATTGATACATTGTATTTCAGTTTATTTCTGATTGATACATTGTATTCCAGTTTATTTCTGATTGATACATTTTATTCCAGTTTATTTCTGATTGATACATTGTATTACAGTTTATTGCTGATTGATACATTGTATTTCAGTTTATTTCTGATTGATACATTGTATTCCCATAGATACCAGATTGATACATTGTATTTCAGTAGATTCCAGAATGCTACATTTTATTCCTGTAGATTCCACATTGGTATATTGTATTCCTGTATATTCCAGATTGATACCCTGCCGCTCTGTACTATGTTATTTCTATAAGTGTAACTATTAAAGTTGTGATATTGAGAAATACATTACACAGGGCAGTGCTAGATCAGGTTCATTCATTATCTCCCCCCCGCAGCTTGTACTATTGTTATTTCTAAAAGTGAACTATAAAGTTGTGATATTGAGAAATACATTACACAGGGCTGTGCTAAGATCAGGTTCACTTCATTATCCTCCCTCTGCAGCTCTGTACTATGTTATTCTATAAGTGTAACTATTAAAGTTGTGATATTGAGAAATAATTACACAGGCTGTGCTAAGATCAGGTTCACTTCATTATCCTCCCCTGCCGCTCTGTACTATTTTTATTTCTATAAGTGTAACTATTAAAGTGGTGATATTGAGAAAATACATACCAGAGCTGTGCTAAGATCAGGTTCATTCATTACCCTCCCCAGCAGCTCTGTACTATGTTATTTCTATAAGTGTAACTATTAAAGGGGAGGGTATGTGTTTGTAACGTGTAACTATAAGGGGGTAATGTTGGAGAGTATGTGTGTCTATAAGTGTATACTATAAAGAGGGAATGTTGGAGGGTATGTGTTTGTATACGTGTAACTATTAAAGGGGTAATGTTGGAGGGTATGTGTTTTCTAAAGTGTAACTATTAAAGGGAATGTTGAGGGTATTGTGTTCTATAAGTGTAACTATTAAACAGGTAATGTTGGAGGGTATGTGTTTCTATAAGTGTAACTATTAAAGGGAATGTTGGGGGGTATGTGTTTTATAAGTGAACTATTAAAGGAAATGTGAAGGGTATGTGTTTGTTATAAGTTAACTATTAAAGGGAATGTTGTGGAGGGTATGTGTTGTATAAGTGTAACTATTAAAAGGAATGTTGGAGAGGTATGTTTTGTATAAGTGTAACTATTAAAGGGAATGTTGGAGGGTATGTGTTTCTTAAGTGTACTATTAAAGGGGAACTTAGGGGGGTGGTGGGGGGAGGGTATGTGTTCTATAAGTGTAACTATTAAAGGGAGATGTTGGAGGGTATGGTATTCTATAAGTGTAACTATTAAAGGGGGAATGTTGGAGGGTATGTGTATCTATAAGTGTAACATATTAAAGGGGGAATGTTGGAGGGTATGTGGTATCCATAAGTGTAACTATTAAAGGGGGATGTTGGGGGTATGTGTTATCTATAAGTGTAACTATATAAGTGTAACTATTAAAGTTGTGATATTGAGAAATACATTACACAGGGCAGTGCTAAGATCAGGTTCACTTCATTATCCTCCCCCTGCAGCTCTGTACTATGTTATTTCTAAAAGTGTAACTATTAAAGTTGTGATATTGAGAAATACATTACACAGGGCTGTGCTAAGATCAGGTTCACTTCATTATCCTCCTTGGTTTTATATGGAGTTGGGAGGGATTTTTACCTTTGCTTTTACCCCCTTGTGAAGTAAAAAAAAAAACAAAATTTGCAAGCCTAAAAAAAAAAAACACTTGGATTTGGCTATTTCAGAGCTAAAAGAAAAATAAAAAATGCTAGGAGTAATTTTTTCAAAGCTATTAATATATTTTTCTTTTAATTCCATTTGTATGGGGCGAGGGACTTTTTTGCCCAATAGTTTTTTTGCCATGTTGGCCAAGTTTTGTTGTCATTATTTCTAGGGAGAGAGTCCTTCCTGGGCTGGCACCTGACAGTTTTGTGGGAATTGTCAAACATTTTGTATTCTCCTTTTTTCCCACCCAACCTTTCAGGGGTATTGGTTGATTATAAAAACAACTTACATTTGTTTGGGGAGGTGTGGTGCCCCCCCCCCCCCCCCCCCCCAAAATATTCCCAAATTTTCTTTAAAAACCAATTTCTCCCACACCCAAAACCAAATTTTTACAAAAAAAACCCCCCCCCCACCCACCGTTATTCAATAATTGAATTAAATTTCTAATGAGAAAGATATTATGGAACAAAAAACAATGTTTTGTGGGACGGGAACTCAGGAAAGTCTCGAAAAAAAACTGTTTGGAGTTTTCGTTTTGTTTTTCGGAATATTTCAAAAAATTTTCGGGGGAAACAAATTTTCTTTAAAAAAAAGTTTCGGGAGTTCGAGTTTTTTTATTTCGAAAAAAAAAATGTGGTTATTACTTTCGATATTTTTCGGAAAACTCATTTCCTAAACTAATTTCACCTTTTCGAATTTTAATTAATCTTACTCCTTTCTGATAATCTATTTCGCATGAATAAAAAAATCGAAAAAATAAAAACAAACAATTTCGCCCCGCTTCTGTTGAAAATTTTTGGGGGGTTCCGCGAAAAGGTTTTCAAGGGATTTATGGGGGAGGGTTCCGGAAAAAAAAAAAACAAAACCTCAATTCGATTTTCAAAACCTGGGGTCAAATTACGAAAAAACCAACATTACACCCTTAAAATGGGATGGGGACTAGAAACAAGGGTTATTGGTAATTAGAAGGTTTAATTTGTGTTTGTTTCGTTGAACATTTTCAAACGAAAGTTACCAATTAAGTTTATGTTAGATGGAATTCCCTTAGAGGTTGTAAATTGAAGTCTGTAAATTACTACGACTTGTGTTTATTTTGTTTCAAAGTTTTCTTTGAAACCTTCAAGAAAGGGGGCCTCAAGCCCGCCTCTGCCTCTTTTATGTTGAACCACTGATACGAGATTTTGGATCAAACCTTCCAGACCCTTCTTTTCTTCTTTTCTTGTGATGGACGTTTAGTGCGTTTTGTGGTATTTTTGGAAATTAGGCAAGTGGATTGTTCAATTGTTTATAAGAAGGGGGGCCCACCCTTATCTAGTTTTAGGCTCTATCCACCTTTACAAGCAATATTACGGGAAAGTTAAAAAAACTTATTTGCCCCTGGGATTTTTTAAGTAATTTTAATTTTTAAGGAAGGGGGAGATCAGTTGATTGGTTGGCTTTCTTGTTGAAGTAGTAGTAGTAAGTAGTAGGGGAAAAACAAAAAAAAAAACCAGACAGAAAAAACATGGGGGCCAAATTTACAAATGGAAAACAAAAAATTCAGGGCCCCCAGGTCCAATAAAATTTATATAAAACAAAAACTGAAAAAAAACTGGATTATTTCTTGCTGAAGGATTTGTATTTTTTTTATTAATTAAAAAAGGGGCAAAACAACCCCAAAAGAAGCAAAAGGCAAAATTTATTGGAGTCGGAAAGTGTTTCCACAAAGATTGACTGAAAATTTTAATTGTTTTCGTTTGTTCAGGATTTGTAATTGGGGGGGACTTCTTTGCCACTGAAAAAAAGATTTTACCTTTTTTCTTTTTTGGGGGCATTGCCAGCAACAAGCCAGTCTTTGTTTATGTTTCTCCAAGGGTTCAAGGCTAAATTAGAAATTCCACCCCGTGATTGAAGTTCGGGGGGGGGACAATGGAAAAATTCCATTCCCCCACTTGTCTGGAACAGCTGCGAATTTAAATCAAACAAGGCGTTCGTCTGGGTATATTTTCCTGTGGAACGAAACACCTTTCTTCAGTGGAGTTAATTTTAAAGAGTGGTTTAAAATTTTAACAAAAGGATTGGAAACAAAAACATTATAATTAACAAAATGTATTTTGGGGGGACTATTGTATTCGTTGTTTATTTAATCCCCAAAGTAATTTAAACTTCTTGGGTCCAGGGGACCCAGTTGTTGTGCGAAAAAATCTAGGAAAAAAAGATGTTCCCACCAATTAGTTGTTAAAAGCAAATCCATGTAACATTGGCATTAGGGTATTTGCTGGTAAAACAAGTCTGCCCAAACCATCTGATTGAATGGGGCCCCATTTTTTTTTTACCACTAAAATTACATAGGATATTAATATTTTCTGGTGCTCCACAAAAAACAAAAAAAACCATCATTTGGGAAACAAAATTTTTCCTTTTTATTATTTGTTTTTTTTTTTCTCCCTTTAAAACAGCATTTCACCCCTTTAATTAGTTACAACTTATAGGGATTACACATACCCATCCAAAAAATTCCCCTTCTAATATAGTTACACTATAGAACAACTTTTTAACCCCTCCAAAACATTTATTCCTTAAATTAGTTACACTTATAGATACAACATACCCTCAAAAAACAATTTTTCCCACTTTAATAGTTACCAACTATAAGATTTACCAAAAATAACCACATTACCCTCCAAACATTTTCCCACTTGAATTAGTTTAGTTAACCCACTATATAGATTTAAACCAACCATTTTTTTAACCCCCCAAAAAAAAACAACATTTTCCCCTTTTAAAAAATTAGTTAACAACTTATCCTTATAGATTACCCCCCACCATTTAACCCTCCAAAACATTTCCCCTTTAATTAGTTAAAAACTGATAGATGACCCAACATTACCCTCAACATTTCCCCCTTTAAATAGTTACCCCCATTATAGGAAAAAACAAAAAAAAAAAAAAACCCCCAATACCCTCCAAAAAAAATTTCTCCCCCTTAAGTTTAGTTTTACCCAATTTATTTAGATACACCGATACCCCCTCCAACATTTCCCCCTTTAATTAGTTAACACCTTATAGGGATTTTTACACCCATACACTCAAAACATTCACCCTTTTAATTTTAATAAGTTACACTTATACAGATTTTACACCACAGTTTTTACCCTCCCAAAACATTCCCCTGCGAAAATTAGTTAACACTTAATAGATTTTTTTTACCAACATACCCTCCAAACATTCCCACTTTTAAAATAGTGACAATATAGCTTACTATGATTAAAACCACATACCAATTCCAACATTTTCCCCCCTTTTTAATAGTACAAAAATTTATAGAAAAAAAAAAAAAAACAAGGTTTTTACCCTTCCAACATTTCCCCCTTTAATGTAACTTAATAAGTTAACCACTTATAGAAACAAAAAAAACACCAACCCATTACCCCCCCTCCAAAACCCCATTTCCCCTTTAATTAGTTAAACCACCTTATAGATTTAACACATTTGTTAACATCCAAAAAATAATTCCCCCTTTAATGCGTTACAAAATTTATAGATTTACAAACATACCCTTCCAAAAAAACTTCCCCCCCCTTTAAATAGGTTACACTTAAGATAACACATTAACCTCCAAAAACATTCCCCTTTTTTTAATGTTTACCAAAACTTAAGATTACCCCAACCATTACCCAATCAAACATTCCCCCCTTTATAGTTTTTAAACACTATAGGAAAAAAAAAAAAAAAAACACGTTACCTCCCCAAAAAACAAAATTCCCCCTTTTAATAGTTTTTTACACTTATAAAGAAAAAAAAACATTTAACCACCTACAACATTTCCCTCCCCCCCCCCCTCCCCCCCTTTAATAAGTTACACTATAAGAAAAAAACCCACCATTGTTACCTCTAAAAAAAACATTCCCCCCTTTAATTTGTTTTTACCCAGTATAAGAAAAACACATTTACCTCCAAAAAAAACATTCCCCCCCTTTTAATTAGTTACCAACTTATTAGATACAAAATACCCCTCCCCAACAAAATTCACCCTTTAATGGTTTATTACCAACTTATAACGAAAAAAAAAAACCACCATTTACCCTCCAAACATTACCCCCTTTAAAATAGTTTTTTGCAACACTTTCTAGAAAAATAAAAAAACAAAATTTTTTTAACCCCCTCCAAACATTTTAACCCCGTTAATAAGTGTTGCACTTATTAGGAAAAAAAAAAAAAAAAAAAGGAAAAAAACCCCAACATTAACCCTCCAACCATTATTTACACCCTTTTTTAAATGTTTACCACGTAAAGATAAACACCATACCTTTCCAACCATATCCCCTTTAAAATAGTTACCCACTTATAGATTTTTTACCCACCATACCTCCAAAAACAAGTTTGCCCATTTAATTAGGCTTACCCACTTATAGGAAAAAAAACCAACTAACCCTCCAAAAACACTCCCCCTTTAAAATTTTTTAGTTTACAACTGACAACCACTTTACATAAACCACATTTTTACCCCCCCAAACATCCCCAGTTAATAGTTTAATGATTAGAAAAACACAACCCTTCCAAAACCAGTCACCTTAAAGTGTTACACTATAGGGAAAAAAAACAAACCATAACCCTTACAAACCCCATTTTCCCCCTTTAATAGTAACCACTTATAGAAAAAAAAAAAAAAAAACCACACATAAATTTTACCCTCCCAACAATTTTCCCCCTTTTTAATAGTTACCCTTATAAAGAACCACACCCTAAAACCCTCCAAAACCATTTTCCCCCTTAATAGTTAAACTTTGATAGGATACACAACCATTACTACCCTCCAAACATTTCCCCCCTTTAAATTAGTTACCACACTTAATTTAGGGGAAAAAACACATAGAAAAAAAAATAAGAAAAATAGAAAAAAACAAACATTGTAACCCTCTTTTACCCCCTCCAACACTCCCCTTAATTAGTGACCAATTATAGGGAAAAAAAAACCAATTTTAAACCCCTCCTCCAAAACATTTTACCCCTCGTTAATAGTTACAACTTATAATATAGGGGGAAAAAAAAAACAAACATTACCCTCCAAAAACTTGTCCCCCCTTTAAATTAGTTTACCCCAACGTATATAAACCACATTTTTTACCCTCCAAAAAAAAAAAACAGTTCTTCCCATTTTTAATTAGTTACCTAGTTACCAATTATAGGAAAACACCACAACATACCCTCCAAAAAAAACAAAACATTCCCCCTTTTATTAGTTTTACCAAATTATCGAAAAACCCCCAAACATTACCTCCAAAACAATTTTCCCCTTAAAATTAGCTTACACGTATAAGAAAACACTTACCCCTCCAGGATTTTCTCCCCTTTAATAGTTACCAACTTATAGGAAAAAACAAATTACCCTCCAACACTTCCCCCCCTTATAGTTTTTACACTTTATTAAGGAAAAAACACATTTTTTTTACCCTCAAACATCCCCCTTGTATAGTTTTACACTGTAGTTAACCACTTATTAGAAAAAAAAACACAACATACCCACCCTCCAAACAACATTTCCCCCTTTAATGTTTTACCACTTAAATAGACCACATACCCCTTTCCAAAAAATTCCCCCTTTAATTTTAGTTACAACTATAGGAAAAAACCCAAAACAATTTTACCCCCCCAAAAACATTAACCCCTTTAATTAGGGTTTACCACTTATAGATTTTAAAAAACCCATTTACTACCCCCCAAAACATTACCCCCTTTAATAGTTTTTTACCCACTGATTTATAGATTAACAACATTGACCCCTCCAAAACATTTCCCCCCGTTAATAGTTACCAACTCTATAGATAACACATTTTTTTTTTTACCTCCAACATTCCCCCTGAATAGTTACATTAATAAGATTTTAACAACTACCCATTCCAAAAAAACCCATTTCCCCCTTTAATCGTTTTACACTTGTATTTAGAAAAAAAACACGGGGTTACCCCTCAACATTCCCCTTTAATAGTTTAAACAAACTTAAGGAAATAGGAAAAAAAACACAATTTTTTGTACCCTCCAACAAAACCATTCCCCTTTAAATGGTTTACACTTCTAGAAAAAAAAAACACATTACCCATCTAAAAACAAATGTTTCCCCCTTTATAAGTTTTTTACAACTTTGTATAAGAACAAAAAAACAAAACTCCAGTTACCTTCAAAAAAACATCCCCTTTAGTTTGGATTTGTTTTTTGTTTTAAACATTTTTACTTATAGGAGAAAAAAAACCCACATGTTTTGTTTACCTCCAAAAAAACAAATTACCCCGTTAAATAGTTTTTTGCCCCCACCTCTATCGGAAAAAAAAAAAAACAACATTACCCTCCAAAAACATTACCCCCTTAATAGTTGGCACTTTTATTAGGGAAAAAAAAACCACCCTAACCCTTCCAAAAAAAAAAAACATTTTTAAACCCCTTTAAAATAGTTACACGTAAAAAAGGGATTTACAAGATAACAACATCCCCTCAAACCATTCCCCTTAATAGTTACACCTTATAGATTAACACATAAACCCTCCAAAAACAATTCCCCTTAATAGTTACACTTTATTAAAGGGAAAAAAAAAAAACACCACCATTTTACCCTCAAAAAAACATTTTCCCCCCTTGTAATTAGTTGAAAAATTATAGGCAAAACACCATACCCCTCCAAAAAACAACTCACCCCTTTCTTTAATAGTTTACACTTTACAATAAAAAAAAAAATTACCCCCCAAAACATTCCCCCTTTTTAAAGTTACACCTTAATTTCAGAGCAAAACAAAAAACCACATTAACATTTTTTTACCCCTCCAAAAAAAACATTCCCCCTTCTAGTTAACATTATTGAAAAAAAAAAAAACACATTTTTACCCTCCAAACTTTCCCCGTTACTTTTAATAGGGTGACAAAAAACTTATAGAACAAAAAACCCCCAAAAAACCCTCCAACATTTCCCCCTTTAATTAAGTACACTTTATAGAAAAAAAAAAACACATTACCCTCCAACAGTATCCCCTTTTAATTTAGTTTCCACTTTATGGGGGAAAAAACAAACCCAACATTTTACCCTACAACATTTTTTCCCCCCTTTATAGGTTACCATTATTAGATTTTAACAAAACCATAACCTCCAAAAAACATTTAACACCTTTAATAGGTACACTTTATTATTAGGGGATATAGGAAAAAACCAACATTTACCCCTCCAAACATGCCCCCTTAATAGGGTTTAACACTCTTATAAGGAAATTAAATCCTCCAAACCAATTCCCCTGAAATAGTTACTTTTTTACAACTTTATAAGGGATTTTAACAACCTTTTACCCTCTCCCAAAACCTTTCCCCTTTTTAATAGGCTTTTACCCACTTATAGAAAAAAAACACCATACCCTCAAACCCACTTCCCCCCTTTAATAGGGTACCACGTAAACAGAAAAAAACAAAACCATGTAGACCCCCCCCAAAAACATTCCCCCCTTTTAATTAGTTTTACCACTTATAACAGAAAAACCAAAACATAACCCCCAACATTTCCCCTTTAAAATTGTTTTGTTTACCCAAACTTATTAGAAAAAACAACCAACATTAACCCTTCCCAAACATTCCCCCTTTAATTTAGTTAACCAACTTATAGGGAAAAAAAACACAACCATAACCTCCCCCAAACCAGTCCCCCTGTAAATAAGTTTGTTTAGTTACCAAAACGTATAAGATTACCCAATACCCCTCCAAAAAAAACCATTTTTCCCCCCCTTTTAATTAGGTTAACACTTTAGTAGATTAAAAACCATTTTTGTGTACCACGCAAAAAAAACATTGCGCCCCGCTTTAAACATAGTGCAACCCAACTTATAGAAAAAACAAACCCATTTTGTGTAACCCTCCAAACCACCTCCCCCTTTAAAGTTACACTTTTAGAAAAACAACCCAGTACCTTAATAAGTACCTTATAGAAACCCCCCAAAACCTTACCCTCCAAAAACATTACCCCTTTTAAATAGTTTTAACACGAAAATAGGGGGAAAAAAAAAAACATACCCTCCAACATTCCCCCCTTTAAATAGTTACACTTTAATAATGAAAAAAACAAACCATACCCGTCCAAAAACAATTTCCCTTTTAAAGTTACCACTTATAGAAAAAACCAACATTTTTTAAACCACTCCAAACTCATTTCCCCCCCTTTTAAAGTTTTTAACACCAACTTATTAGAAAAAAAAAAACACATTACCATCCCAAAAAAACATTCCCCTTTAATAAGTTTACCCAACTTAATTTAATAGAAAAAACACATACCCTCCAGCATCCCTTTAATTAGTGTTACAAACTTAAGAAAAAAACCCCCAACATACCCCTCAACAACCCCCACTCCCCCCTTTTAATTAGCTTACATTATGTTAGAAAACCCCCAACAACCCCTTCCCACATGTCCCCCCTTTGGATTAGTTACCACTTTTTTATAGAAAAAAAAAAACCCCCACATACCCAACCCAAAACAAAAAAAAAAACATTCCCCCCTTTAATAGTGTAACACCAAACTGATAAGAATTTTAAAACACCCAAACGCATACCTCCAAAAACAGTCCCCCTTAATAAAGTTAACCCACGTATTGAAAAAAAAAAACACCATAATACCCCCCAACCATTGTACCCCTTTGAATAGTTAACCAAAAAAACTATGATTACACAATTTTACCCTCCAAAACATTCCCCCAGTTAATGTTAGTCTTTACCCACTTATAGATACACATTTACCCCCTTCCACCAACATTTTCCCCCGGAATAAGTTTAACCACTTATAGATTTTTTACCCAAACCCTTAAACCCTTGCCAAAAAAAAAAAAAAAAAAACATTTCCCCCCTTTAATAGTTACAACTTATAGATACCCCCACCATTTACCCATCCCAAAAAACATTTCCCACCTTAATAGTTACTGATTACACTTAAGAAAAAACACGTTTTTACACCCTTTCCCAACATTCCCCCTTTAAATAGTTACCACTTAATTAAGAAAAAAAAAAAAAACACTTTTACCTCCAACTTCCCCTGTAAATAGTTACACTTATAGAAAACACATTAACCTCTAAAAAAACATTCCCTTTAATAGTTAATACACTTATAGGGGAAAACCACATACCTCCAAACATTCCCACCTTTAAAGGGTTTATAAAACAATTAGAGGGGGAAAAAAACACCATTACCCTCACCAATTACCCCTTTACTTTAATAGTTTGGAAACAAAAAATTATAAGAAAAAAAAAAAAAAAAAAAAAAAAAAACAAAACCATTACCCTTCCCAACATTTAACCCTTTAATAGTGTGCACTATTATAGGAAAACCAACATACCCTCCAACATTAACCCCTTTAAATGTTTTGACACTTAAAGATACACATTTACCCTCCCAACTTCCCCTTTAATAGTTTTTACACATTTAAAAGGGATTACAACCATACCCTCCCAAACCATTTGTCCACCCTTTTAAATAGTTAAACACTTTTATTAGAAAACAAAAAAACACAGAACCCTCCAAAAACATTTGTTCCCCCTTTAATTCGTTTTACAAATGTATTTAGGAAAAAAAAAAAAAACCACATACCCCCAAAACACTCCCACTTTAGTAAGTTTTAACTTAACATAAAAAAAAAAAACACAATTACCCCCAAACATTCCCCCTTTAATTAGTTTAAAAACACTTATAAGGAAAAAGGAAAACCCACATGTACCCTTTCCAACATTCCCCCTTTATAGTTACAACCTGTATAGGAAAAAAAAAAAAAAACAACTTGTACCATCCAAACCAATTGCCCCGTTAAGTTACCAACTTATGAAAAAACAACACCAAAATACCCCTCCCCAAACATTCCCCTTTAAAATAGTTACCTATAGCAAAACCACCATTTACCTCCCAAAAAACCAGTCCCCTTTAATAGTTTTCAAACTGCTTATAAGATTAGAAAACACAGTTTTAACCCTCCAAAAAAAAACAAAAAAAATTTTTCCCCCTTTAAAATTTTAGTTTTACCCCCAACGTATAGATAACCCACATTGTACCTCCAACATTTGACCCCTTTTAATAGTTTTACCACTTATAGAAAAAAACACCATTTTTTTACCCTCCAAAAATTTACCCCCTTAAATAGGTACCAAAACTTATTATTAAGAAATTACATTTTTTTTACCCTTTCACAAAAAAGTCCCCTTTAAAATAAGGGTTTTACATTATAAGGATTACCAACATTACCCTTCCAAACAAAACCAATTTCCCCCTTTAAAGCCTGCCATTATAGAAAAAAAAAACAAAAAACACATTTTAACCTCCAAACACTCCCCCTTTAATGTTTACAACTTACATAAAAAAAAAAAACCACCTTACCCTCCCCCAAAAACATTTGCCCCTTTTTAATAGGTTTAAACCAAAATATAGACAAAACACATGACCCTTCCAACATTTCCCCTTTTAATTTAGTACACCACGTTATATAGAAAAAAACACATTTTACCCTTCCAAACATTTCTCCCTTTAATAGTTTTACCCCAACTTATTATAGAAAAACCCAAAACATACCCTCCAAATTAACATTTACATTAGTTACACTATAGAAAAAAAACCAACCATAACCCTCCAAAAACATTCAATTTAATAATTAACTTTATTAGAAAAAAAAACATTTACCTTAAAAAAAAATTCCCCCATTGAATAGTTACAACTTTTATTGTATAGTTAACACATTAAACCCTCCAACACATTACCCATTTTTTAATAGTTACACCACTTATAGAATACAAACATTTAAACCCCTCCCAAAAAAAAAAAAACCTTGTCCCCCCTTTAATAGTTACCCTATAGGAAAACCCACAACCATCCACACAAACATCCCCCTTTAAAATAGTTTACCACTTATAGGATAAGAAAAAAACAAGTTACCCCTTCCAAAAACATTTCCCCCCTTTAATAGTTACAACTTATTAGGAAAAAACACCATACCCTCCAACATTTTCCCCCTTTTAATTTAGGGGGTTAACCCACTCTATTAGGAAAAAAAAAAAAAACACATTGTTTACCCCTCTAAAAACATTTTCCCCCTTTTAATAGGTAACTTTTAAAGAAACAACATTAAACCCTCCAAAATTCCCCCTTTAAATAGTTACAACTTATAGGATAACCCCCCAAACATACCCTTTTCCAAACATTTCCCCCCATTTAAATTAGGTTTTTACCCTTATTTTTAGCAAATTTGAAAAAAAAAAAACCACCCTTTCCCCCCTCCAACAAAAAACAATTAAAACCCCTTTAAATAGTTTTTGAAACTTTATAGAAAAAAATAAAAAACCACATTTACCCTCCAAAAACCTTACCCCTTAAATAGTTGCATTATAAGAAAAAAACCCCAAATTACCCTCCAAAAATTTAAACCCTTTAATAGGTTGACAAAACTTAACACAAAAGTTTACACACATTTACCCTTCCAAAAATTTCCCCTTTAATAGTTACAAACCTTTATAGATACCACATTTTTTACACCTCCCAAAAACATTCCCCCCTGTAAAATAGCTACCCCCAACTGTATAGGAAAAAAAAAAAACACCAACAGACCCTCTCAACCCCCACTTCCCCCCGGTAATTCGTGTAACCAAAACGGTTGTACGGACATGAAAAAAAAAAAACCCAAAAAATACCCCCCAACCATTCCTTCCCCCCTTTTAATTTAGTTTAACCACCACTTATAAGGAAAAAAAAAAACACAATTTGACCTTCCAAACACAAAAACCATTTCACCCCTTTTTAATTGTTACACTTAGTAGGGACACCACATACCCTCAAATTCCCCTTTAATAGTTTAACTTTTATAGAAAAAACAACATTACCTCCAAAAACATTTTTCTCCCCCTTAATAGTTTTTTACACTTAATAAGATTACCACCTTTTACCCGCCAAACTTTTTCCCCCCTGTTAATAGTTACAACCTTTAGATACCCCACATTAAAACCCTCCAAAAACAATTCCCCCTTTAATAGGTTTAACAAACTGTATTAGGAAAAAAAAAAAAAAACCCAACATACCCCCCAAAAACCCCAACCCCCCCCTTTAATAGTAACATTGTTATTAGAAAACAAACATTTTTTTACCTTCCAAAAACATTTACCCCTCTTAATAGTTACCAAACTATAAGGGACACAACCCAAAACCCCCACCCTTTTTACCCTCCCAAACATTTCCCCTAATAGTTAACACCTTTAATAATAAAAAAAAAAAAAAACAACCACTCCAAAAAAAACATTTCCCCTTTAAATAGTTTTACAATTTAGAAAAAAAAAAAACAACATTTACCCTCCAAACATTCCCCCCTTTGAATAGGTTACACTTAGAAGGGAAAAAAACACATACCCCCCTCCAAAAAAAACATTTGTTTTCCCTTTAAATAGTTAACCAACCTTTATTTAGAAAAAAACACATTTTTCCCCTCCCCAAGGGGCGGGGATTTCCCCTTTAAAATAGTTAACCAAAACTTATTAGGAAAAAACTCCACATACCCTCAAAAAACAACAACTTTCCCCCTTAATATTTACCAATATAAGGGGGGGAAACAACAACCCATACCCTCCAACAATCCCCCCTTTAATAGTTACACTTATAGGAAAACAAACATTACCCTCCAAAAAAACTTTTCCCCCTTAAAATTACGGGTTACCACTTATTTAGATACCACGTTACCCTCCAACATTCCACCCCGTAATAGTTAAAACCCACTTTTAATAACACTTATAGGAAAAAAAAAAACCCCCCCACATACCCCCCAAAAACAATTTAACCCCCTTTAAAGTTAACACTTATTAAGATAAACACCCATACCCTCCCATTTTCCCCCTGTAATAGTTACCCAAAAAATTTATAGAGACCCATTGTAACCCTCCAAACCAATTTTTCCCCACCCTTTAAAATATTTAACAAATTAAATTTAGATACAATTGCCATTAACCCTCCAAACATTCCCCCTTTTTAATTAGTACCAAATTATAGAAAAAAAAAAAAAACCCCAAAACCCTAACCCCCCCAAACATTACCCCCTTTTAAATGGGGACCAACACTGAGAAGAGACCCCCCACAGACCCCTGCCAAACATGCCCCGGGAAGTAGTTTGTTTTACACGTAGAGAGTAAACATAACCCCTCCAAAAAAACATGTCACCCCGTTAATAGTTTTTCACACTTTAATAGAAAACCCCACATACCCTCCAAAAAAACATTCCCCTTTTAATAGTACAACTTATAGAAAAACAAAACCATACCCTTTCCCCCCCCCAAAAACATTTTTTCCCCCTTTTAATTAGTTACAACTTAGTAAGATCCAACATTTTACCCTCCCAATATTTACCCCTTTTTATAGTTTAAACTTTTTAGATTCCACATACCCCTCCCAAAACAACTCCCCCTTTAATTTAAATTAGGGGTTAACCACTGCTAATAGGGATACAACATTTAACCTCTTCTCCCAACATTGCCCTTTAACTAGTTTTTAACCAACGTATAAGAAAAAAACCCACACATAACCCTCCAAAAAAAACAATATTCCACTTAAGAGGACAAACGTTTATAGGAAAAAACAAAACAGTAACCCTCCAAAAACATTCCCACCCTTTAATATAAGTGTTACCAAATAAATAAGAGACAAAAGTTACCCTCCAACATTTTCCACCTTTAAATTAGTTAACACTTTATAGAGAGAACCACATACCCTCCAAAACCTTTCCCCCGTGTAAAATTAGTTACAACTTAGAAGAAAATGATAGAAAAAAACAAACCAACATTGTGGACCCCTTCCCACACATTTCCCCTTCTAATGAGTTTAACGTTATAAAAAGGATTTCAACATACCCTTCCAAACATTCCCCCTTTAATAGTTTTTTAACACTGATAAGAAAAACAAAAAAAAAAAAAAAAAAAAAACATAACCCGCCAAAATAAACATTTTTTCCCCCCGGAAGTTAGGGTGGGTACCCCCCCACGTAGAGAGGATACCCAAGGGACCCTGCCCAAGAACAAAGCCCGCGGGGAAAGGGCAAGGGACCGACGGAACCACTGAGAGGAAAAAACCAACAGAACCCGCCCAAAAAAAAAAGGCCCCGGTGGAATAGGAGGGGACCCGCACGCGAGGAAGAAAAACACCCCCTCAAACAGGGGGAACCCCTCCAAAAACCAGGGCCCCCCGGGAAAAGAGGGGTAGACGGAGAATGGAAAAAAACACAGAACCGGGGCAAAGGACCCCGGGAAAGTAGTTACACTTATAGAAAAAAAAAACCCCAAAATTTTTTTAACCCTCAAAAAATTGACAAATTTCCATTGTTTTTGTAACCATGATTCGGCTAACTATAAGATTATTTTTAATTGGGGGTGGTGAAACCTGGCTGTAAGTATTAATAGTAAATAGGAGAACGTGGTCCCCCCCACAAGTCAATGGGGAATTTCTTCACTTTAAAACAACAACAAGTGGGTGTTGCTCTGGTTGGAAAAGATTGGGGAAATTGGCTGACGGGGGGAAAAATTAAAGGGACCCCACCCAAAACAAATGGGTAGGGGAAACACAAGATGGAATTTTAAACGGGAAGTGTTCTCCCTTATGATTCAATTGCGATGGGGACTGAAAAAAAATGAAAGTCTGGTGTGGGAAAATCACAGAGTAAAAAGTGGAATCTTTAAGGTTAGGGGGGGGGGGGACCCCAATGGGTCATTTGAGAGAAGAAACTTGTCAAACAGGTTTCCACGATTGAAAGGAGGGAGTGGAAAAAGAAAAAAACATTTGTCACTTGGCTATATTGCCCCGTCTATAATGTGCTTCATTTAAAAACAAAAAAAACACAAAGGATGAAAGCGCAATAATTTGAATATTTGGATTTATTAGGGGACCCCTTATTGAGGGACACGCCGTAAACACAAAAACCAATTCCGATTCTTTTGCAAACAAACTTGGAAATTTTTTGTGAGGCTTTGACCACATTACCTTGCCACAGTTTTCACCTTGGTTTTTGGTTTGTGGGGTCTGTTTTGTAAACCCCGGTGTGTTATGTTTGTGTTTATGTTTTTAACCGTTGTGTGTTTATGTTTGGTGTTATTGTTTAACAACATGCTCCATCCCACATAATGTGCCCCAAATGGCAGATGTAGTTTCATTGGACCACCCCTCTTGAGGGGGTAAGGTGGGGGTCTGGGGTTGGCTGGGGGGGACAGGCCACTTTGACCAGTTTGAGAGTTCGTTGAGCTTTGAGGGGCCCACGGGGGGGCCGGCCAAACGAAAAGGCAAAACGCAAAACGCAAATTGCATGCGATTCATGTTGCGGATTTTGATTTTTTCGTTTTGCGTGTGCGCATTGACGATTTCTTCCAATAGGTATATAGGGGAAAAAAAGCCATGCGAATTTGACGATTTATTTATTAAAATTTTAAAAAAAAAACTGCAGGAACAAGAACGGGCAAAATTCGGGGCCAAAAAAATCGACAAACGCACCCAAAAAAAAAACGTGAGTTTTTTTCTTTGCGTTGGCCGCGGTTTTTTATATGATTTAAAAAAAAACAACGTTAAGGCGCCAAAACAAAAGCCCAAGCCGAGCAGTGCAGAGTGTGACCCATAGCCCCAAATTGCAATGTGTCTTCACACACATTCCCATTCTACCTCGTTGTTGGGAAGCCTGGGGGTGGTTTACTGGGGGAAATTCTGGGGAGTTTGTTAGCTTTAGTTCTACAAGTTATAAAGGCCCAAGGGGCTCTTTTCCCCAGAATAAGATTAAAACATTTGGGTTGGTAAGGCTCTTGGGGTGGGGCAAACTTCAATGCCCATTTGACTTTGCCACAATGCTTGCCTTTTCAACTGGCGATTGACCAAAAAAAAAAAAAAAACAAAAATGTAAATCGCGTGAGGGGCTCGATTAGGCAAATTGGCCAATCTTTCGTTGAGCGCTTTAACGGGGCACGTTCGGGATCGCGTGGTAAAAAAAAAAAACACTTGTGGTGTGCCACCACCACACCCTGGCCCCTTGATTTTATCCGTGAATCGTATCGCGTACAAAAAATCGAAGCCTGTGGAATTGTTAAAATGTGGGGGGGGCCCACATTGCTGTGCCTTCGATCCGTTTCAGATTCAAGATAGTTTTCATGGCCGCAACAATATTTTACGGTTGGGGAAGATGCCGGGGCTTTCCCACGTGCGTTTTCTGTCCCGGTGGGCCCTTCTCCTAACTAAACCCTGAGCCCCTTAAAGTCCAAACTTCTTAATTTCATGAAATTCCCTATATTTCTAATGCAAAAAATTTTCTTCCTGATTTCCCTTTTCCATTTTTATTTTGTCTCGGTGCCGTTGTTTGTCTCGGACCACAAGTTACACCTAATTGGGCCTTGTGTGTCTTATTAAAACTCTTAGTTACAAGGGGAACCACCCACCACATGATTTCCCGGTTTTGGGGAACCTACATGCTGTTTTCATTAGGGGGGAAAACCCCTTTCATTCCCCTTTGCGCCCTTTCTTCAACCAACCCAACCCAAACCCAGGAACGTGCGATTTTTCTTTTAAAAGCCGAAAATTTGGACATGAAAAACCACTTTACAAAAGCCTCCAATTGTTTTAAAAGAAAGGAATAATGGACATTAAGAATTTCCCCCACCCTGGGCGCATTTTGAAAAAGGAAACCTTATTGACCCCTTGGAAGGACGAATAAAACACATGGGGATTTTGCGGATTAAAAAATAGAAACCATTCACAGGGAAGATCTTTTAACTGGGGAAAAATTCTAAAAATGGGGAACTTGAAGGACCCAAAAATGATTCTAAAAACCCTGTGTTAAAAAACCTAGGCAAAATGTCTCCAAGATTTGTGTAAAAGTGTGGAGGTCCACCATGATCTGTCAGTTTAAAAAAAAAGGAACAAAAAACATGTGGTTTTGGGATATTTGTGGGGGGACAATCTCGTTAGGTAAAATTTTTAAAAGGGGAAAGTGAGGTAAAAAAAAAAAAATGAAAGTGAGGTTAAGTAGAGGCTTAAATAGTGGAGAGTAGAGGATGTGTGTAAAAAAGTAGGGAAGTTAGAGAAAAACGGAAGTAAGTCGAGGGTTTAAAAGGTTTTGAAGTAGGAAGGTAAGTAGAGGGAAAAAAAAAAAAAAAAAAAATAAAGTAAAAACTTTGAAACAAAAGATTAAACGTAAGGCCTACAGGTTTTTTTTTATTTTTTAAAAGGGGCAAAAGTATTACCTATCTAAGGGGCCCAATTTAAAAAATCTTAGCAGGCCAGGGCCAAAGGGCCTTCTTCGAATTAAGGACCCCCTGGTTTGTGAAATGAGATTTCTTTTTTTCCCCTGGTAAAACCTTTTCTTTCCAGTTCCCTTATGGGTGGTTAACAGTCGTTCAAGTCTTGCAAATGAGGTGTGGCTTTTGCTTGGCAATAAGCTCCCACTGAGCTGCAGAGGTGAAAAAGAAGGAATTATTGGGAGTTAGAAACTTGGGTGATTGGACTTGGTTTCTTTTAAGGGTTTTGGAGGGGGCAAAAAAGGGGCTTGTGGAATAAATAAACCCAAAGCGAGCCAGCCTTCAGGGGTCCCCACATGGTAGAAAACTTTCGTAGAAAAACCAAAAGAAAAAAAACCATTTTCATTAACGGGTTTTTTAGCATACGGAAACCCCACATCATAGAAAAAACCATATTTACGGCGTTCCAAAATGGAAACCCAAAACAAAACACAAACCCCCCCAACCGTTTTTGTGTAGGGTAGGGGAAAATCTGGTCAATTTAAATCACCCGTGGAGATTTGGAATCTGTGGGGAAGGGATAGGGAGAGTTTTTAGCGGATGCCTGCGGTTTTTTTTTTTTTGGCCATTTGCGGTTTGTGGATGCGATTTTTTAAAAAAATTTCTGAAAAAAACGCGGGGTGCTGGGCAAAGGGGGGGGGGCGGGGGCCAAAGGGGACAAAACGCAAAAAAAAAAAAAACAAAAAAAAACAAAAAAAAAAAAAAAAAAAAAAAAAAAAAAAAAAAAAATAAAAAAAAAAAAAAAAAAAAAAAACAGGGGGGTTTTTGCGGTTTGCGGATTGCGGTTTTTGGCCCTTCTGCATTTTTAAATCGCAATCGGCATGCCGTTTTTCATATACTTATTGAAGAAAGGGGAAAAAAAACAAAAAAACGGGCCAAAGGGCTGCAAACGCAAAAAAAAAAAAAAAAAAAAAAAAACCGGCCACATGAAAAATCGCATTTGTGGATTGGTTTGCGTTGGCGCTTGCAAACCACAGGAAAATCGCGCACCCAAAAAAACGTAGTGGAGAGTTTATTCGGGGACGGAAGGGTTTGTGTTGTCGCCGCTTTTCTTTGGCGGTTTTTGCCATTTAGGTTTTTTCGCCGTTTCTGCGTTATGGGAAACGAGCGCGGGTTTAAAAAACGACGCCACCCAAACAAAAAAATGGTTTGAAAAAGGCATGCGTTTTGACCAAACAAAAAAACGGTTGGAACGGATGTGCAAATCGCAGGCCGCCATCAAGGGGAAAAAATCGCTCGGCCAAATCGCGCGGAGCGCGAAAATGGCGTCGTTTGCGCTTGGGCAAAACGCGTGAAAAAAAAAAACGAAGTTTTGGGCCTATAGGCCCCTTTTACTCAGTTTAAACAAAAAAGACGTGTCTATCTTAATTTTTGTTAACAAAAGGTCCCTGCGGATGGTCAATTTGGCCTTCAGCATTTTCCTCAATTTCTCCTTGCCAGTAGTTAAAAAAAAAATCCTCCGGTGAGAATTCCTTTTCACATCAGACATCAAGTGAATTTCATTAGGGAAAAACGGGGCGGGGGGAAGGATTTAAGG
The DNA here is from genome assembly GCA_019447015.1 of Hymenochirus boettgeri. Taxonomy (NCBI): domain Eukaryota; kingdom Metazoa; phylum Chordata; class Amphibia; order Anura; family Pipidae; genus Hymenochirus; species Hymenochirus boettgeri. The sequence continues at coordinate 9,503,658 of CM033471.1, read as the reverse complement.
ATTAAGGGTCAAGCTTCTTGAAAGGGAAAGGAAAAGAAGAAAAGAAAAGGGGAATTAAAAGGGAACTAGTAGGAATGGTTTGGGGGAAAAAAATCTTAAGGGGGAGGTTGGGCTTGTAGTAGGAATAAAAAAACAAAAAATAGGTTAATAAAAGGAAAAGGAAAAAGAGTGGGAGATCAGAAAAAGGGAAAAAGGTGAGCGGAGATGTTTGCTATGGGGGGAATGGCTTGTTAGGTTTGGTTGTTTTTGGGGGAAGCGCCCCCACCCCCACCCCGCCCCCGCCATGGAGAATTGTTGCTGGGAAAGGGGAAAAATGGGCTGTAGGGTTTTGTAGCTGGTAGGTTTTTTGTTTGGGGAGTCCAAGGGGTCAGTGGGGAATAAAAAATGGAAATATTTATGAGGGGAAAACATGGTTGTAAAATATTTTTCCTCATGTTTATTTGTACTTGGACGTTCAATTGTCATTTGGGGAAAAAAAAAAAAAAAAAAAAAACTTATTTTGGGCCTTGTGGGCTTTTTCTGAAAACGGATTAGAAAACTTATTTGATAAGTTGGAGGGGGGAACGGGGGACCAGGGGGGATAACGGGAGACTAATTGGAAGTTTTGAAAAAAAAAAAAAAACTGTTGACGGTGCGGGGGGGCCCTCCGGGGGCCCCCACCGGGGCACCATGCGTGTGACAAAAAAATGAAAATGTGATTGGAAATCTCGATAAGTTAAATAACCAAAAAACAAAAACAAAAGGTTTCCATAAAAACAAATCGTAAAAACATTTTGTATCATTAAAGGGGAAGTTAATTTTTAAATGTGTGATCTGGTTCTCTTGAATGAATCCCAAAAAAACAACAGGTAATCGGGTCGATTGGTGAGGAGAGAAAGAGTGGGGGAAGGGGGACGAAAAAAAAGGGGAAAAAAAAATAAAAAAAAAAAAAAAAAAAAACAAATACCCACCACACCCAAATTTAGAAGTAAAGTGGGAGGGCCAGCAAATTCGATAAATACAAAAGTGTTTAACCCCAATTATGATTTGTTTAACGAAATTGTTCGATTGGATTTACCGGATTGTTTTGAATTTATTTTATTTAATTCAGTAAGTGTTTGGGGTTTTGTGTTGTTTAATTAAATGGATTGAAATTTGGTAAAATGCATTGAATTTGGAAATACTTTGTTTTTAAAAACATCGCTATTTGGAAGATTTTGAAATGGGGCATAAACGCTATGGGAATATTTTGATAAAATCGCCGCATGGAAATTAAACTTGGTTTTGTAAATCGGCTATGGGTGAATATTTGATAATCGTATTGAATATTTTAATTAAAATCGGTATTGGGAATATTTTGATTAAGGCATTTTGAATTTACTGTGAAAAACTTCGGTATTGATTATTTGAAATATTTGATAAATCGGTTATTGGCATAAATTTTTTAATTAAAATCGGATTGGAAATATTTTGAATCATCGGTTATTTTTTGGCACATAATTTGATAATCGCTATTTGAATTATTTAATAAATCCGGTTTAATTGGAATATTTGGAATTAATCGCATTTGAATTCTGGTTTGTAAAAATCGGTATTGAATAATTGGTAAAATCGGTATTGCATATTAATAAAATCGGTTATTTTGATAATTTTGGGACTAATCGGTATTGGCATATTTTTGATTTATATCGCTATTTGAATATTAATAATCGGTATGAAGAATTTGATAACGCATTGAATATTGAATACGGTATTGTAAAAAATCGGTTTATGGAATATTTTGATTAAATCGGTATTGCATATTTTAAATTAAATCTGGTATGGCATATTTTTGATAAAATCGGGACAATTTGAATATTTGATTTAATCGATATTGATTGAATAACTTGTAAACATTCGGTTTTATTGGAAAATATTTAAAAAAAATCCAGTTTTATTTGAATTTAATTTTGTTTGATAATCGGTATTGGATATTTTGTTAAAAAAACGGTTATTGGGGAATGTTTGGAATATTTTAAAAAAGATATGAAATTATTGGAAATATTTTGTTGAATCGTTATTAATATTGATAAAATCGCATATTAAAAATAATTAATAAATCGAGAATTGGCGCAATATTGATCATGCGTATTGAATTACTTGTTAAAAACAAGCGGTATTGAAAGATTTAAAAAAAAATCGGATTGGAATAATTTAATAATCGGGTATTGGAAAATTTCGATTAAATAGCTATTGAATATTTTTGAAATTTCGTAATGAATATTTTTCAAATTAAACTTAATGGCTGTTGTCGATGGGAACGTTAGGAAGGTAATAACAATGGAATCAAACAAAAAAAAACAGAATTGATTTTCAAAAAATTCTGGTTTTTTCATTTGAATTTTTATTGAACCTTTTTTAACAGTTGGTTTTAGGGTTAAAGGGGGCAAAACAAAACTACACATTAAAAAAAAATAAAAAACTTTTTTTAAAAAAAATTTGGAGAAAAAAAAAAAAAAAAAAAACAAAAAAAAAAAAAATTACTGGAGGGGGAAGGTTAAGGAGGAATTTAAAGGGCGGATACTAACTTTAAACTAAAAGTTACAAAAGGGGCAGTTTCCACAGGGGACTCGATAAAAAAACTGTCCCCACTTAGTAAAAAAAACCCATTTTTGTTTCTCCAACCTTCTGAATTCGGGGCCCTTTAGGTGTAGAAAAAAAAAACAATTGCGGATTCTAACAAAAAACAAAAAAAAAAAAAAACGGCCATGCGTTTTACCTAATTTGCGTGACGGCATGGAGCGAATCGACCGCAGCGGGGGGCTTGTTTTTGTTGTGAATTTTCAATACAATTGGGAATAAAAAAACATCGTAAATCTTTTTAATTGTCTGAAAACAAAGAAAAAAAAAAAAAACGTGTCCCTTGTTTGTGGGCGGGGCCTAGGGCCCCTTAAAGGAGTTTTGGCCATTTGCAAAGATGCATTTGGGATTTTAATGTTTAAGACGGGCCATTGATTTTCGTTTTCGGGTTAAGGGCCATACAGGGCTTGTATTTAATGGAGCCAAATTGGAAACTTACAAATTTTCCTTTGGCTGTGGCATTCACTGAAACAGTTGGCCAAGGAATAAAGGTACACTGATTGGGAGGGAAAAAATAAATATGCATTACCACCAGGAGCTTGAGATTTTTTGTTAAAGAATCACGGGTTTTCATTTTTTCCTTCTATTCCCTCCCTCGCCTAGAGTTCTTTTGCCACCCATGTGGGTTTTTCTAATAAAAAAAAAAAAACCCAAACTTCTGCATACCCTGTTTCCCCAAATTCCCTTAAATAAAGGGTTTAAAGGGAGGTGTTACCATGATGAGGAAAGGAGAAAAGAGAAGAGAAAAAATGGGGAAATGCATTTGGAACAGGAGAGCTGTTTGCTAAAAAGAATTTCAGGTTCACTTCACTATCCCTCCCCCTTACAGCAGTTCTGCAAAACCATTGTCGTGTTTGGTTTTTAATAAAAACACACTCTGTTTCCTAACCCCGCCAAACAGGCCCTCCTTTTTAATTAAGGCTACCCCACCACTGATGAGAAAATTGGCGCATTTTTTTTACACAGAGAAGCTGTGATAAAGATCCAGGTTACAAACTTTCAACTGATCCCCCCCTCCCCTTACAGTTCTTTGACCAACATGTTGGTTCTTATAAAAAAAAAAAAAAACACCCCACTCTTTTTCCTACACCTCCAACTTCACTTTAATAAAGGTATACGTGTTGAGGGAAAATACATTACACAGAGCTTGTGTCAATAAAAGAATTTTCAAGGTTCCCACTTCACAATCATCCGCGCTTCAGTTTTTGCACCCACTACTGGTTTCTATAAAAAAAAAACAACACCTCTTTTCCTTCCCTCCAAAACAAGTTTTCCCTTTAATAAGGTACACTGATGAGGGACAAGCATTTACACAAAGGAAGTGTAAATGAGATCAGGTGTCAAACTTTAACTAATTACCTCCCCCCTAATAGTTCTGCCACCATGTTGGGTTTTTTTCTATCTTACTAAAAACAAAAACCAACTCTTCATTACCCTCCAAACATTCACTGTTTAAAAATGCGTTTAAAACCACTGATTGGAGATAATGCATTTTTGCCCAAAGAGCTTTGTGATTAAAGAAAATCAGGTTCAACTTTTCCCACTATTCACCCCTACAGGTTGGCACATGACGTGCATGTGGTTTTCTATTAAAAACCCCCCCCCACACTTTATTTCTACCCTCCAAAAAACAAAGGTGGCGGGGCCTCCAGCTTTCCAGAGGTTTTTAGGGGGGCACCACAAACCATGCGGCACCAAAGGGCGGCGCGGGCGCGGGCGGGCGCGTCGGGGACAAAAGGGGGGACAACAGGACAAAAAAAACACCCACCAAGAAAGGGAGGGGGCGGCAGGGGAAGGGAAAGGGGCGCAAAAAAAAAAAAAAACTAAGCTAGGGCCCGAGGGGAACACCAAAACTGGGAAACCCAGGGGGGGGGGAAGAGGGGAAGAGGGAGGGAAGCCAGGGAGGAGAGAGAGAGAGAGAAAGGAGAGAGGGACGAGAGGAGAAGAGGAGAGAGAAGAGGGGCGAGAGAGGAAGAGAGAGCGAGAGAGGGGATAGAAGAGAGAGAGGGAGAAGAAAAAACAGGGGAGAGAAGAGGAGAAGAGGAGAGAGAGAAGGAGGAGAGAAGAGGAGAGGAGAGAGAGAAGAGAGGAAGGAAGAGAGAAGAAGGGAGAGATGAGGAGAGGGGAGAGAAAGAGGCAAGGGAGAGAGAGAAGAGAGGAGAGAAAAAACAAGAGAAGAGAAAGAGAGGGGGGAAGAGGAGGAAGGGGAGAGAGATAGATAGCGGGAGAGAAGAGATGGAGGGAGAGAGAGAAAGGGGAGAAAGAGAGGAAGAGAAGAGAGATGAGAGAGAGACAGAGAGAGGAGGGGGGAGTGCTGCGAGGAGAGAGGGGAGGGGAAAAAGATAAAAATAAAAAAAAACAAGGAGAAGAGGAGAGGGGAGGAGGAGAGGAGAGAGAGAGAGAAGAGGAAGAGAGAGAGAGGGGAGGAGGAAGAGAAAGAGGAGCGGGGGGAAAAAGGAAAAACCCGAGAAAGAGAGGGGAGGAGCAGGAGAAGAGGAGAGATACAGGAGGGAGAGAGGGAGAGAGAGAGAAGGGGAGGGGGAGGGAAAAAAGAAAACAGAGGAAGAGAGGGAATGAGAGGAGGAATGGAGGGGATGAGAGGGGGGACAGGAGAGGGAGAGGGGAGGAGAGAGAGGACAAGGGGAGAAGGGGGGGGGGCAAAAAAAAAGAAAAAAAAAAAAAAAAAAAACAGATAGAGGAGGGGAGAACAAGAGGAGAGAGGCCGGAAGAGAGGAGAGAGAGAGAGAGGGGAGGGAAAACTGAAGAAGAGGGAAGAGGAAGGAGAGAAGAGAGAGGAGAGACAGAGAGAGGGGAGAGAGAGAAAAGAGGAAGGGGAGTGGGAAAGAAAAGAGGAGGAGAGGGGGAGGAGAGAGAGCAGAGAGGGGAACCAGAAGAGGAGAGGGGTGGGGAATAGAGAGAGAGAGGGGGAGGAGAAGGGGAAAGGAAACAGAGAGAGAGGGAGAGAAAGGAGTGAGAGGAGAGACAGAGAGAGAGGGGGGGAGGAGAGAGAAAGAAAGAGGGGGGAGGGAAAAGAATAACCAATGAGGGAGTGAGGGAGGGAGAGGAGAGAAGCGGGAGAGGAGGAGAGGGGTGACAGGAGAGAGGGGAGCAGGGGGGGGGAGAGAGGGAAGGAGAGGGCGCGAGTAGGAAGAAAACAAAAGAGCGGAGAGGAGGAGAGAGAGAGGAGAGAGGACAGAGAGAGGAAGGAGGGAGGGGAGAGGGAGAGAGAGGCGGAGGGAAAGGAAAAAAAAAAAACCCAGAGAACGGAAGAGGGAGAGAGAAGGAAGGGGTGAGAGGAGGAGAGAGGGGAGGGAAAAGGAAAAACAGAGGAGAGAGGAAGAATAGAAGGAGAGGGAAGAGAGGAGGGAGAGCGAGAGGGGGGGGGAGATGACGAGGGAGAGGAGGGGGGTGGAAATGAAACAGGAGGAGGGAGAGAGGAGGAACAAGAGAAGAAGAGAGGGGAGAGAAGAGAGAGAGGGGGGGGGAGCGCGCGCCGGGGCGCCGCCGCCGGGTTGGGGGGGGAGAGAGAAGGGGGAAAGGGGGGTACCGAGCGCGGCGAGAAGGGGGGGAACCCCAGAAGCGAGCGAGGGGAGCGAGAGAAGCGAAGTGGGTGGGAGGACAACCAGAGCGAAGAGAGAGACCAAGAGCGGAAAGGAGAAGGGAAGCGAGAAGAGGTGCGGGGGCGCCAGGAGGCGAGGCGGGGAGGGAAACAGACCAGAAGCGAGGCGAGAGGACCAGAGCGAGCGAGAGAGCGAAGGGGCGGGGGAGGGAACAGGACCAGAGCGAAAAGCGATGTAGACCGCAGAAGCGAGGGAGGAGAGGTAGTCGAGCTCCAGGGAGCGAGCGGGGAGGAACAGGGGGACCAGAGCGACCGAGAGGGGGACCAAGAGCGAGGCGAGGGGAACGCGAGCGAGAGGATGGGGCGAGCGCCAGGAAGAGAGCGGGGGAGGGACAGGACCAGGAGACGAGCGGAATAGGACAACAGGCGAGCGAGGGGAGCGAGAGAAGCTCCGAAAGCGGCCCAGAGCGAGGCGGGGAGGGAAACCAGGACCAGAGCGCAGCGAGGAGGAAACAAGGCGAGGGAGGGAGCGGCAGAGAAGGCGAGCGGGCCAGAGGCGAGGGGGGGAGGGATAAACAGACCAGAGGTTCGAGCGAGAGGGGGGGGAAACCAGAGGAGGGGAAGCGGAGAAGAAAAGCGAAAAAGCGCCAAGAAGCGAGCGGAGGAAGGTACAAGACAGAGCGAGCGAGAGTCCAGAGGGCGAGCGAGCGAAGAGGAGCCGGCAGAGCTGTAGCGGGGGGGAAGGGGCCAAAAAAAACCCCCCAGAGGCGTAAAAAGCGGAAGAGGACAAAGCGAGGCGAGGGAGGCGGAGGAGAAGCGAGCCGCCAGAGACGAGGGCGGGGGAGGGACAGGAACCAGAGGCGAGCGAGAGCCCGAGCGAAGCGAGGGAGCGAGAGAACGCGAGCGGGCCAGAGCGAGAGCGGGGAGGACAGAACCATAATTAGCGATAACCAGAAGGGCGAGGCGAGAGGAAGCGAGTAGGGAATCGCCAGATGCGAGCGGGGGATGTACCAGGGGGTACCCACGGTGAGTAGCGAGAGAAAACCCAGATGCGAGCGAGCGAGTCGAGGGTCGAAAAATGGCGAGGCGAGCTAGGCGAGGGGAAGTCGAGGACTATGCAGGGCGAGCAGCGAGCTATGTTCTATCAGGCATATTCGATCTGTGTTGTCTTAATTCTAGTTGTGTCGAATGGCGAGGGACGAGCTAATCGATTTGTTCTAATGGCGAGGAGGCATTTTAGCTAGAGCTACGTGCGAAGCTAGCTAATCTAAATCTATTTAATTCTATCGTATTGTCTATCTATCTATTCTTATCATCTGGCTTCAATCTCTACTTCTATTCTATCTATCTATCTATTTATTCTTCTATCTAATCTATCTATCTATTATCTATAAAATTTAATCACTTGCTATCTCTTCTCGTACCAACCAAGGTAAAGGTGTGTAATAAGAGTTTTTGTACACCTTAATTCTTACGACATAGGATTTGATTGGTGTGTGGTTTTTTAATGTTTTGCCCCATTGTCAGGCCCTTTGTGCCCATGTTGTGGGGCCCATGGAAAAAAACTCTGAAAAAGCTTGGAAAAGCCGGCCCCCACTGGTTTGAGGGTAGGAAGAGGGTGGTTTATAGAAAACCCCCCACATGGGTGGCTCAAGAAAAAAAAAATGGTTTAGGGGGGGAAAGGATAGTGGAAAGTGGAAACCTTGATACTAGCACAAAGGCTTGTTTGCAATTGGGCATCTCTCATCAAGGTGTAACCCTTTTTAAAGGGAAATGTTGGGAGCGGTGGGAAAAGAGTGAAGAGTGTTTTTTATAGAAAAAAAACCCACATGGGGACAGGGCCGAACAAAAAAACTGTAGGGGGCGTGAAGTGGAAGTGGGAAAAAAAACCTTTTGAATCTTCATTACAGCTCTGTGTAAAGGATTTTCTTCAATCAGTGTACCTATTACAAGGGAAATGTTGGAGGGGGAAGGAAGAGGTGTGTTTTATAGAAACCCAGATGCGTTGGCATGAAAAACTGTAAAAGCGGGAGGAATAGTGGGAAGATGCACACCTGGATTTTTTCTACTTTACAGCTTTGTAATGGTATTTCTCATCAGTATACCTATTAAAAGGGGGGAATGTTGGAGGGGTAGGGTTAGGGGAAGAGGGTGGTTTTTATTCGAAAAAAAACCACATGGTTGCAGAAAAAACAAAAAAAACTGTAAGGGGGAGGATAGTGAAAGGGTGGAACCAGTGAATTCCTTAGCCACAGGCTCTGATTTGTAATGCATTTTTCATCAGTGTTGTTTTAAACCTATTAAAAAGGGGAATGTGGAGGGTAGGGAAGAGTTGTTGTTTATTTAGAAACCACCATTGGTTTTTTTTGCAGAATGGTAGGGGGAAGGGATATTGAAGTGAACCTGATTCGTAAGGTTGCCCACGCCTTCTGTTGCCAACATTTGGCATTTTTTCCTCATCAGGTGATTAACCTATTAAAGGACTGTTGGGAAGGGATGGAACGCGTGGTTTTTATAGGAAAAAAACACATGGTGCAAAACTCTAGGGGGAGGATTAGTAGAGGGGGAAAGTGAAAAACCCTGATTCTGTAGGCCCCAACCAAAGCTATGTGTTTAATGGGCAGTTTTATCCAGGTTTGTTGAACTTATTTTTCCTTGGCCACTGTCAAGTTGAGCCCCCCCAAGCCACAAGGGAAAATTGCTAAAGTTCCATTCAATAAATACTGGCTGTATGGACTCTCTACCTGAAAATCAATTGCCAGCGTTGGGGCATTTTTGCACGGTCTAAGGGGCGTAGGGGCCACCCAACCAAGGGAGAGCGTTTTCAGACGATTACGATTTTCAATTGTATGAAAAAAATCACAGGCACGGCTGCGATTCGCGGGGCATGAGTTCAAGCAATTAGGGTAACGGCATTGCGTTTTTGTTTTTGCCAATCGCATGTTTTTTCTACCACTAGAGGCGGGAATTCAGAGGTTTGCAGAAACCAAAAAAATGGTTTTTTTACTAAGCTGGACAGTTATAGGAGTCTTTTGTTGGAAGCTGCCTTTGTAATTTTAGGGTTAGTTATGTTCCTTATTTCCTTTTAAACTACCTCCCCCCCCCCTTTTCCCCCCGTATTTTTCCATTTTTTAAAAAAAAAAGTTTATTTTTTAATGTTAGTTGTCCCCTTTACCCTAAAAAAAAACCCAAACTGTAAAAGGTCATAAAAAAATTTCCAAAAATGGGGGGGGGGGGACAGATTGAAAAAAAAAAAAATCAAAATTTTTTTTCCTGTTGTTGATTCATGTATTGGATTCCATAGGACAGCCCAGTTAAAGTTATTTGAACATTTTCAATAGCGATTATCAAAATAAATTCACTAGCGGATTATCGGGGGAATATATTCAATTTTACCGATATTAAAATATTCAAATACCGCATTTTAAATTATTAACTTACCCGATTACAAAAGTAATTTTCAAATACGTTATTTTTCAAAAATATTCAATCATCGATTATTAAATTATTTAATACGGAATTATCAAAATATTTAATTAAAAACGATGATCAAAAATTCAATATCGTTTACTAAAACAAATTCAATTACGAATCAAAAATAGTTTCCAAATACCGATTATTTCAAACAAATCTTTCAAATTTTTACTGATTTTTAAAAAAATCTTCCAATACCGGGATTTTACCCAAGTATTCATTTGACGGATTTATTTCAAATATTTCAATAATCGATTACTACCAAAAACATTATTCAAATCCGATTATTAAATATGCAAATAACGATTATTCCAAAATATTCAATTACGATTTAACAAGTATAAATGCGCGATATTCAAAAAAATATTCAATACCGATTATTAAAAAAATATTCAATAGCGATTATTCAACATTATGACAATACAGATATCAAAATATTCCAAATTAACCGATTATTAAATATTTGCAATTACCCCCGATTATCCAAATATTCATTTACGGATTTTAACAAAAGTAATTCAAAATGCGGAATTATTTCCAAAAATTTAAATACCGTTTAAAAATATTCCAATCGCGATTATCAAATATTTTGCGCCAAAGTTGTACGATTAATGTCAAATATTCAATTACCCGTTATTAAATATTTTTGCAATTACCGGATTATCAAATATTCAATTACCGATTTAAACCACAAAAAGTGTCCAATGCGATTATTCAAATAATTCAATTTACCGATTATTTTAAAAAGATCAATAGCGGATTATCACAATATTTTTTCAATAAGCGATTTTTTTACAAAGGTAAATTCATGACCGAATTTCAAAAATATTCAATAGCGGGAATTATCAAAAAATATGTCAGAGCGCGGAATTTGACAAAAAGTATTTTCAATTTGCGCGGATTATCCAAAAAATATTCAAATACCCCAATTTATTTAAAAACTTTAAATTAATGATTAAAAAAATTATTTCCAAAATCGGGTATCGGAACATTCCGATTAATCAAAGTAAGGGGTTTATTGATAATCGAAATTTCCTGGGCTTTCCACTTAAACTTTCTATTTGGGTTTGTGGGAAATTTCGAAAAAAAAAAATCCCATCTCTAATCATAAAACCCGATATGTGTTGAGGATTCATTCCCAGACAGATAAAACTTGAATTAAAAGCAAAACTTTTCCCTTATGATTACAAAAAGGGTTTAACGTGTATGGGAAAAAAACATTGTGGTTAACTTATAGAGAATTTCAAGCGTGTTGGCCCGTCACAGTTTCAAAAAAAAAAACTCCAGTTTAGTATTTCCCGGGACTTTCCCCTCCCAACACGGATCAAATTAAAGTTTCTATCGTTCAGAAGGGGCAACAGCAAATAAAAAAAGGTTTTTTTACAAACATGGATTTGGGGACGTCAGACACCAGAGGAAAAACTTATTTAACCAAAGTTTCCTAAATATTCCCACTGGGGCCGGGGGAAAATCCCAAAAAACAAAAAACCTACAGGCCTTTTCCCAGCCCCAAAAAAACAGCTCCACCTTTTTTTTCTTATTAACTATTTTTTTTTTACTATTTACAAAAGGCCCCAAAACATTCCTTTAGATTTCCCCAAAAACCATTTTCTATTTTTTTCCTTTTCAAGAGGGGGCTTAGACTCTAATCTTAAAATTTTCTCCCCGTTCCAATGAAATCAATGAATTTTTGGATGGTTGAAAAAAAAGGAATCTAAACCGGGGAATTTTTTGTACTGGCAGGGAGAACGGAGGAAATTGAAGCAAAAATGACCTCCCCAGGGGACTTGTAACAAAACAATAAAAATTAGACGTCTTTGTTCCATGAAGTAGGGGTAGGGGCCAAAACCCCCCCCCCCCCCCCCCCTAGTTTTTCACGGTTTTGCGCACGCGGCCCATTTCGCGCTCGCGTTTGCGAGCGATTGTCTGATGCCGGGGGCATTTTTTGCGATTGCACAAGTTCCGTTTCACGTTTTTTTGGTAAAACGCTATGCGTTCACCAAATTTTTTGGTGTTGCGTTAAAACGCAGGCGTTTCCATAACGCCAAAAAATTGGCCGGAAAAAACGCCGACAATTTTTGGACACAAACGCCACAAGGGGAGAAAAAAAGCGGCCAACAAACAAAAACATTTTTCTTCGTTTCATTTACAAAAACGGCGCTCACGGGTTTTGTGCGCCGAATTTCCGTGACGTTTGGGGCGCAAACGGCAAAAAACGGAAATTTTCACCTGACGATTTAACTTTTTGTGCGGTTTTTTTTTTTGGTTTGCGGCTTGCGTTTTTCTTCAATACGTATAGGAAAAACAACGCAATGCGGATTGCCGATTAAAAAATGCAAGAGGGGCAAAAAAACAAACCCAAAATCAAAAAACGACAAAAACGCACCGAAAAAAAAAAAAAAAAAGTGTTTTTGGCGTGGCCGCCGGTTTTTTTTCAATGATTTTTTTAAAAAACTCGCAAATTCACAAGCGCAAATGCCAAAAAAAAAAAAAACGAAAAGCAGCCCTAAAAAAAAAAAAAAAACTTTTTCTGGAAAATTGTCCATTCACAGGGATTTTTTTCCTGATCCCACTGTCTGAAATTGGGAACCAGATTTTTTTTTTTTCCACAAGCCAAAACGGGTTTTGGGGTTTCAATGGGGGGACCCGTTTAATGATGGTTCTAACATTGGACCTGAAGGCTGCTTGAGGTTGTTATTTTTTCCAACCAAGGGGCTTGCCCCTCAAAAATAAAAAACAGTAAAAGAAAACAAAAAGTCAAAAACACCCAAGTCTAAAAACACATCATATATGTTTAAAACCTCTGCCAAAGCCAGTGGAGCTTATTTGCAAGCACAAGGCAGACACTCATTGCAATGACTGACGACTGTTACCAGAAAGGAACTGAAGAAGGTTACAGGGGAAAAAAAGATTCAATTGGACACCAGGGGGTCATTCGAGAGCCCTGATGCTAAGATTTAAAGTTGGCCTTAGATAGGTATACTTGCCCTTTAAACTGTAGCTTACGTTATATTTTGTTCATGTTTGTACTTATTTTTTTACCTCTACTTCCCCTTTAAAAAATTTACCTCCTAACGAGATTGCCTACAAATATCCCAACAGTTTCCTTTTAGAAACGACAGATCAGGGGTGACTCAACTTTACACATCAATTGACATTTTACATGTTACAGGTTAATCATTTGTGTCCAAGTCAAGTTTAGGAATTCCAGAAAATTCGTCCTGTGAATGGTCTATCCCAGGTGGTATTCCTCCAGGAGTCATAAAAATTTTTTCATGCCAGGGTGGGATCTGAGTCATTTCTCCTTTTTACAATGGCTTTGGAGGTTTATGTCAAGTCGGCTTTAGATCGCAAGCTTCAGGGGTTGGGTTTGAGAGCAGCGAAGACAGGGTAGGGTCTATAGAAAGCGCAATTAGTTACCGGAAATAATGTGTGTGTGTGGTCTTCCTAAGAAAGTTAATGAGAACACAAGGCCAATGAGTGTAACGGGTGCGAGGGACACAACGGCACCGAGATAAATGGAAAGGGAAATCAGGGAAGAAGAAATTTGCATTGAAATAGAGGGGAATTTTCATGAAATAAGTGAATTAGGCACCGGACAGACAGCAGAAACGCAAGTGGAAAAGCGCATTTCGGACCGTTATATGCGCATGAAACTATCTGCTCTGAAAACGGATCGGAAGACAAGCAATGTGGCCCCCACATTTACAGTCACATGCTGCGATTTGTACGCGATACGTTCACGAGAAATCAGGGCAAGGGCACAACACAGTGTTTTCCACGCGATCCGAACGTGCCGTTAAAAAGCGCTGGATCACTAGATTGGCCCCAATTGTAATCGGAGCTCACGCGATTTACATTTTTTTTTGCCGCAAATCGCCATTGAGCAAACATTGTGCAATGGCAGTGCCCACCCCGCCTTACACCCAATGTTATTTATTATGGGGGAAGAGTCCTTGGGCTTTATAACTGTACTACACATCCCAGAGAATCCAGAAACACGCTACACAAAGAGCGTAGAAAATGGGAATGGTATTACATTGCATTGGGGCTAGGTCACCAATGCTGCGTTTTGTTTGCGATTACGTTGTTTAAAAATCCTAGAATAGAAACAGCGGCACGCAGAAAAAAAACGGCACGTTTGTGGGGCGTGCGATTGCGATTTGCGTTCGCATTTTTATTATCGCAATCGCATGCGTTTCCTTATACCTATTGCAGAAATGCATGCGCAAAACCGCAACGAAAATCGCCAAATGAAAATCGCATGCAATGCGTTTGAGTGTGCGTTTCAGTGTGGCCGTGCCCCTCAACTGGCAAAAGTGCCTGTCCCAGCCAACCCAGAACCCAACCTGACCCACTCAAGAGGGTGGGTCAAGACGAATCTCCATGGGCATTAAGGGGTACGGAGCAATGTTAAAACTAACACAAACATACCACAGGGTTAAACAACATAACACCAAACATACACACACGGAGTTTTAAAACAGACCACAAACAAAAACAGAGTGGAATGTAGGCAAAGGGATGTGTAGCTCACAAAGTCAAGTTGTGCAAAGAATCGGAATCTGGTTTGTGTTTACGCCGTTGTCTCAATAATGTCACCTAATAATCAAATATCCCAATATTTGACGCGTCATCCTTGTGTGTAAGAGACACAATTTATATAGACGGCATTAGAGCCAAGTGAAATGTTATCCCACACTGCCTTCATCGTGGGAAACTGTTGATCACATTTCTATCAAAGACCAGTGTCTAACTTAAAGATTCCATTTGACGGTGTTCCCACAACAGACTTCATTTTCAGTCATCAGCATGATCAGAAGGGAGAACACTTCGATTTAAATTCATATGTGTACCCATTGGGTGTCTTTTATTCCAGCATTCCAATCCACAGACACACCCACGGTTTTAGTCATTGACGTGTGACCACTCTAATTTACTATAAGAACGACTTACAGCAGGTCCACCAACCCATTAAAATAATCTAGCCAATATGTTTATTCAAAGTGAAACCTGATTTTGTAAGTGGAGGTATGTGTTTCTATAAAGTGTAACTATTAAAGGGGAATGTTGGCGAGGTATTGTGTTTTATACGTAACTTAAAGGGGATGTTGGAGGGTAGGTGTTTCTATAAGTGTAACTATTAAAGGGAATGTGGTAGGGTATGTTGTTTTTCTATAAGTTGTAACTAGTAAGGGATGTTGGAGGGTATGTGTATCTATAAGTGTAACTATTAAAGGGGGAATGTTGGGGGTATGTGTTTTTATAAGTGTAACTATTAAAGGAAATGTGGAAGGGTATGTGTTTAGAAGTGTAACTATTAAAGGGAATGTTGGGGTATGTGTTTGTATAAGTGTAACTATAAAGGAATGTTGGAGGGTATGGTGTATTGAAGTGTAACTATTAAAGGAATGTTGGTGGAGGGTATGTGTTCTATAGTGTACTATTAAAGGGGAGATGTTGGAGGGTATGTGTTTCTATAGTGGTAACTATTAAAGGGGGAATGTTGGAGGGATGTGTTTCTATAAGTGTAACTATAAAGGGGAATGGTGGGAGGGTATGTGTACTATAGTGTAACCATTAAAGGGGGGTGATGTGGAGGGTATGGTTATAAGTGTAACTATAAAAGGGGGAATATGGAGGGTATGGGTATCTAGTTAAGGGTAACTATAAAGGGGATGTTGGAGGGTATGTGTATTACATAAGTGTAACTATTAAAGGGGGAAAATGTGGAGGTTATGTGTTTCTATAAGTGTAACTATTAAAGGGGAGGGAGTGTTGGAGGGTATGTGTATCATAAGTGAAACCTATCAAGGGAGGGAATGTTGGGGGTAGGTGCTATCTATAAGTGTAACTATTAAAGTGGTATATTTGGGGGATGTTAAATACATTATAAGAGTGGCTGAAGTTGGAGGTATTGTATTATCAGGCTAAGTTAAGGGGGATGTTACGTATGTGTATTCTATAAGTGTAATATTAACGGGGATGTGGATGGTTATGTCGTAACGTGTAACTATAAAGGGGTAACTGTTGGGAGGGTATGTGTTTTATAAGTGTAACTATTAGGGAGGGAATGTGGGGATGTCATAGTGAATGAAGGGGGAAGTGAGGAGTTGTTTATAAGTGTAACTATTAAAGGGGAATGTTGGCGGGTAGGTTTATAGTGTAACATTTAAAGGGAGATGTTGTAGGGTTGATGTCTATAATGTTAAATATTAAACAGGAAGGAATGCTGGCGGGTATGTGTTTTATAAGTGTAACTATTAAAGGGAATGGTGGGGGGTGGTTTAGTGTGTTGTTATAAGTGTAACTATTAAGGGGAATGTTGAGGGTTCCGTGTTTTATAAGTGTAACTACTAAGGGGACTGTTGGCGGGTATTGTGTTTGTATAAGTGAACTATTTAACAGGTGATGTTGGAGGGTAGTGTGTTTCTATAAGTGTAAATATTAAAAGGGAATGTTTGGAGGGTATGTGTTCAAAGTGTAAACTATTAAAGGGGAATGTTGGGGGTATGTGTTTCTAAGGTTGTAATATTAAAGGGTAGGTAATGTTAGGAGGGTATGTGTATCTATAAGTGAAACTATTACAAGGGGATGTTGGGAGGGTAATGGTATCTATAAGTGTTAACTAATAAAGGGGAATGTTGGGAGGGTATGTGTATCGTATAGTGTAACTAGTAAAGGGAGATGTGGAGGGTATGTGTTTCTATAAGTGTAACTATTAAAGGGGGCATGTTGAGGTATGTGTTCTATAAGTGTAACTATTAAAGGGGGAATGTTGGAGGGGTATGTGTTCTATAGTAGTGTAAACTATAAGGGGGATGTTGGAGGGTATGTGTTCTATAAGTGTAACTATTAAAGGGGAAATGTTGGAGGGTATGTGTATCTATAAGTGTAACTATAAAGGGAATGTTGGAGGGTATGTGTATCTATTAAGTGTAACTATTAAAGGGGAATGTTGGAGGGTATGTGTTTTTAAGTGAACTATTAAAGGGGTAATGTTGGAGGGTATGTTTGTATAAGTGAACTATTAAAGGGGTAATGTTGGAGGTATGTGTTTTCTATAAGTGTTAACTATTAAAGGGAATGTTGGAGGGTATGTGTTCTATAAGTGTAACTATTAAAGGGGGATGTTGGAGGGTATGTGTTTTATAAGTGTAACTTTAAAGGGAATGTTGGAGGTATGTGTTCTATAAGGTAACATTAAAGGGGAATGTTGAGAGGGTAGTTGTTTCTATAAGTGTAAATATTAAAGGGGGAATGTTGGAGGGTAGTTTCTATAAGTGTAACTATTAAAGGGGGAATGGAGGGGTATGTGTTTCATAAGTGTAACTATTAAAGGGGAATGTTGGAGGGTATGTGTTCTATAAGTGTAACTATTAAAGGGGGAATGTTGGAGGGTATGGTGTTCTATAAGTGTAACTATTAAAGGGGGAATGTTTGGGGTATGGGTTTCTATAAGTGGTAACTATTAAAGGGAATGTTTGGAGGGTATGTGTATTTATAAGAGAACTATTAAGGGGAATGTTGGAGGGTATGTGTATTATAAGTGGTAACTTTAAAGGGAGAATTGTGGGGGTATGTGTTTTATAGAGTAACTATTAAAGGGGAATGTTGGAGGGATGTGTTCTTATGTGAACTATTAAAGGGGAGGAATTTGGAGGGTGTATTAAGTGTACTATAAGGGGAATGTTGGGGGAGGTGTGTTTCTATAGTGAAGCTATTAAAGGGGGAATGTGGAGGGTATGTGTTGAGTTCTATAAGTGTAAATACTATAAAGGGGGAGGGAATGTTGGCGGGTACTGTATTCTATAAGTGTAACTATTAAAGGGGAATGTTGGAGGTTAGTGTTTCCTAAGGTAACATTAAAGGGGTGAATGTTGGAGGGTATGTGTATCTATAGTGTAACTATTAAAGGGGGATGTGTGGAGGGTAGTGTATTATAGTGAAACTTTAAAGGGGAATGTTGGAGGGTATGTGTTTCTATAAGGTAACTATTAAAGGGGGAATGTTGAGGGTATGTGTTTCATAAGTGTAACTATTAAAGGGGATGGTGGAGGGTATGTGTATTCTATAAGTGAAACTATTAAAGGGGGAATGTTGGAGGGTAGTGTGTCTATAGTGTAACTATAAAGGGGAACTGTTGGGGGAGGTATGTGTTATGTTAAGTGTAACTGTTAAAGGGGGAGTGTTGGAGGGTATGTGTTCTGATAAGTGTAAATATTAAAGGGGGAAAGTTGGAGGGTATGTGTTTCTAGAAGTGTAACTATTAAAGGGGGGAATGTTGAGGGGTATGGTGTATCTATAAGTGTAACTAAAGGGAAGAATGTTGGAGGGTATGTGTATCTATAAGGTTGTAACTATTAAAGGGTAATGTTGGAGGGTATTGGTGTTTCTATAAGTGTAACTATTAAAGGGGTAATGTGGAGGGTATGTGTTTATAAGTAGAACATTAAAGGGGTAATGTTGGAGGGTATGTGTTTCTATAAGTGTAAACATTAAAGGGGGAATGTTGGAGGGATGTTTCTATAAGTGGCATACCGGGAATGTAGGGTGTGGCTAAGTGTAAAAAAGTTAAGGGAATGTGGAGGGTATGGGTTTCTATAAGTGTAACTATTTAAGGGGAATGTTTGGAGGGTATTGTGTTTCTATAAGTGAAATTAAGAGGCGTGGAGTATTAAGGTAACTATTAAAGGGGAATGTTGGGAGGGTATGTGTTATCTATAACGTGTAACTTAGTAAGGAAGGGATTGGAGCGTATCTATGTTTATCTATAAGTAACGATAAAGGGGGATGTTGGAGGAGGGTATCTTAATGTAACTATTAAAGGGGCATAGTTTAGGGGGGTTATGTGTTCTATAAGGTTAACTCTTAAAGGTGAGATGATGTTGGAGGGATGTTGTTATATAAGTGTAACTATTAAGGGGGATGTTGGTGGGTATGTGATTTCTATAAGTGTAACGATTAAAGGGGAATGTTGGAGGGTTGATGTGTTCTATAAGTGTAACATAAAGGGGATGGTTGGAGGGTATGTGTGTACATAAGTGTAACTATTTAAGAGGGATGTGGAGGTATGTTGTATCTATACAGTGTAAACTATTAAAGCGGGGACTGTTGGAGGGTATGTGTATCTATAAGTGTAACTATTAAAGGGGGAGAATGTGAGGTATGTGTTGTCTTAAGGACTATTAAGGGAAGTTGAGGGTTATGTGTTTGTATAAGTGTAAACTATTAAAATAGGGTAATGTTGGAGGGTATGTGTTTCTAAAGTGTAAACTATTAAAGGGAATGTTGGAGGGTATGTGTTTCTATAAGTGTGAAACTATTTAAAGGGGGAGATGTTGGAGGGTGATGTTGTTTCTATAAGTGTATACTATTAAAGGGGGAATGTTGGAGGGTATGGTTATCTATAAGTGTAAACTATACAGGGAATGTGGAGGGTATGTGATGCTATAAGTAACGTATACTTTAATAAAGGGGGAATGGTTGGAGGGTATGTGTTCTATAGTGTAACTATTAAAGGGGGGGAATGTTGGAGGGTATGTGTTTATAAGTGTACAATTTAAAGGGGAATGTTGGAGGGTAGTGTTCTATTAAGTGTAAACTATTAAGGGGAATGTTGGGGGGTGGGTATGGGTTATGTAGGTAACTATTAAAGGGGGAGTGTGGGAGGGTATGGTGTCTATAAGTGTAGCTATTAAAGGGCGGAATGTTGGAGGGGATGTTGTATCTATAAGTGTAACTATTAAAGGGGAATGTTGGAGGGTATGTATTTCTATAAGTGTAACTATTAAAGGTGGGGATGGTGGAGGGTATGTGTTTATTAAGTGTAAATTAAAGGGGTAATGTTGGAGGGTTATGTGGGTATCTATAAGTGAACTATTAAAGGAGGGCAGGGAAGTGTTTGGAGGGTATGTGTTTCTATAGTGAAACTATTAAAGGGAATGTTGGGAGTGGATAGGTGTTTCTTATAAGTGTTTTTGTAACTATTAAAGGGGGTAATGTGGAGGGTATGTGTGTTTTATAGTGTACCTATTAAAGGGAATGTATTGGAGGGTAGGTTGTTTCTATAGTGTAAAATTAAAAGGGGGGAAGTTGGAGGGTATGTGTTTGAGAAGTGTAAATATAAAGGGAGGAAAGGTCTGGGGGGAGGTTTAGTAGTGTAACCATTAAAGGGGAGTGTTGGAGGGTATGTGTTCGATAAGTGTAACATTAAAAGGGGAATGTTGGAGGTATGGTTCTATAAGTTGAAATTAGGGGAATGTTGGGAGGGTATGGGTATCTATAAGTGTAAAACTATTATAAGGGGAATGGTGAGCGGGTATGTGTATATTAAGTGTAACATAAAGGGGTGGTTAATGTTGGAGGGTATGTGTTTCTATACGTGAACTATAAGGGTAACGGTAGGTAAATGTTGGCAGGGTAGTGTTTCTATAAGTCCAACTATTAAAGGGTACTGTAATGTTGGAGGGTATGTGTTTTCTAAATGTCACTATAAGGGGGAATGTGGAGGGTATGTGTTCATAAGTGTTAATTGCAATTATTAAAGGGGGAATGTTAAGAGGGTATGGGTTTCTATAAGTGAACTATTAAAGGGGGAATGTGGAGGGTTATTATGTGGTTCTATAAAGTGTCACATTAAAGGGGGAATGTTGGAGGGTACGTGTGTATATAAGTGTACACTAGTAAAGGGGAATGTGGATGTAGTGATCTATAAGTGTAACGATAAAGGGGGAGTGGAGGGTATGTGTATCCTTAAGTTGAATATTAACGGGGGAATGTGGAGGGTATGTTGTATGTTATCTATAAGTGTAATATTTAAAGGGGGAATGTTGAGGGTATTAGTGTCTTCTCTAAGTGGACTATTAAGGGGAAGGTTGGGGGTATGTGTTTCTTCAGTGTAACGATTAAAGGGGGAATGTGGCGGGAGGTGTATCATAAGTGTAACTATGTAAAGGGGAATGTTGGTGGGTATGTTGTTTTCTATAAGTGAACTATTAAAGGGGGAAGGTTGGAGGTATGTGTTTCTATTAAGTGTAATATTAAAGGGGGAGTGTTTGGAGGGTAGTGTTTCTATAAGTGTAAACTTATTAAAGGGGAATGCTGGAGGTATGTGTTTCTATTAAGTGTAACTATTAAAGGGGAATGTTGGAGGGTTATGTGTTTCGATCAGTGTACTATTAAAGGGGGAATGTGGGAGGGGGTATGTGTTTCTATAAGTAACTATTAAGGGGAAGTTGGAGGTATGTGTTTATATAAGTGTAACTATTACAAGGGGGAGGTTGGTAGGGTATGTGTCTTCTATAGGTAACTATTAAAAGGGTAATGTTGGAGGTATGTGTTTCTATAGTGTAACTATAAAGGGGAGTGTTGGAGGGTATGTGTTTCTATAAGTGTAACTATTAAAGGGGGAATGTTGGAGGTATGTGTATCTATCAAGGGTAACTATTAAAGGGGAATGTTGGAGGGTATGTGTATATATAAAGTGTAACTATTAAAGGGGGAATGTGGAGGGTATGTGTTTGTTCATAGTGTACTATTAAAGGGGAAATGTTGGAGGGTATGGTTTATATAGTGTAACAATTAAAGGGGGAAGGTGGAGGGTATGGTTCTATTAAGATTTGTAACATTAAAGGGGGAATGTTGGGGGGTTATCGTTTATGTAAGGGCTAACTATTTAAAGGGGGAGTGTGGAGGCGTATGTGTTTCTATAAGGTAGCTAGTAAAGGGGAAGTTGGAGGGTATTGTGTATCTAGAAGGTAACTATTAAAGGGGAATGTTGGGGTATGTTATGTTGTATCTTAAGTTGTTAACTATTACAGGGCGTAATGTTGGAGGGTAGTGTTTATAAGTGCAACTATTAAAGGTGGTAATGTTGGAGGGTATGTGTTTCTATAAGTGTAACTATTAAAGTTGTGATATTGAGAAATACATTACACAGAGCTGTGCTAAGATCAGGTTCACTTCATTACCCTCCCCCAGCAGCTCTGTACTATGTTATTTCTATAAGTGTAACTATTAAAGGGGAGGGTATGTGTTTGTATACGTGTAACTATTAAAGGGGTAATGTTGGAGAGTATGTGTTTCTATAAGTGTAACTATTAAAGGGGGAATGTTGGAGGGAATGTGTTTGTATACGTGTAACTATTAAAGGGGTAATGTTGGAGGGGTATGTGTTTCTATAAGTGTAACTATTAAAGGGAATGTTGTAGGGTATGTGTATCTATAAGTGTAACTATTAAAGGGGTAATGTTGGAGGGTATGTGTATCTATAAGTGTAACTATTAAAGGGGGAATGTGGAGGGTATGTGTTTGTATAAGTGTAACTATTAAAGGGGAATGTTGGAGGGTATGTGTTCTATAAGTGTAACAATTAAAGGGGGAATGTTGGAGGGTATGGATTTTATAAGTGTAACTAGTAAAGGGGGAATGTTGGAGGGTATGTTTATGTAAGTGTAACTATTAAAGGGGGAGTGTGGAGGGTATGTGTTTCTATAAGTGTAACTATAAAGGGGAATGTTGGAGGGTATTGTGTATCTATAAGTGTAACTATTAAAGGGGAATGTTGGGGTATGTATGTGTATCTTAAGTGTAACTATTAAGGGGTAATGTTGGAGGGTATGTGTTCTATAAGTGAACTATTAAAGGGGTAATGTGGAGGGTATGTGTTTCTATAAGTGAACTATTAAAGGGGTAATGGTGGAGGGTATGTGTTTCTAAAGTGTAACTATTAAAGGGGGAATGTTGGAGGGTATGTGTTCTATAAGTGTAACTATAAAGGGAGGTGTTGGGAGGGTATGGTTTCTATAAGTGTAATAATAAAGGGGGAATGTTAGGGTTGTGTTTCTATAAGTGTAACTATTAAAGGGGGAATGTTGGAGGGTATGTGGTTTCTATAAGTGTAACTATTAAAGGGGGAAGTTGGAGGGTAGGTTTCTATAAGTGTAACTATTAAAGGGGGAATGTTGGAGGTATGTGTTCTATAAGTGTAACTATTAAAGGGGAATGTTGGAGGGTATGTGTATCTATAAGTGTAACTATTAAAGGGGGAATGTTGGAGGGTATGTGTTCTATAAGTGTAACTATTAAAGGGGAATGTTGGAGGGTATGTGTATCTATAAGTGTAACTATTAAAGGGGGGATGTTGGAGGGTATGTGTTCTATAAGTGTAACTATTAAAGGGGGATGTTGGAGGGTAGTGTAATAGTGTAACTATTAAAGGGGGAATGTTGAGGGTATGTGTATCTATAAGTGTAACTATTAAAGGGGGAAGGGAATGTTGGAGGGTATGTGTTCTATAAGTGTAAACTATTAAAGGGGAATGTTGGAGGGTGAATGTTGGAGGGTTAGGTTATCTATAAGTGTAACTATTAAAGGGAATGTTGGAGGGTATGTGTATTAAGTGTAACTATATAAAGGGGGAGGGAATGGTGGAGGTTGTGTATCTATAAGTGTAACTATTAAAGGGAATGTTGGAGGGTATGTGTTTGTATAAGTGTAACTATTAAACAGGTAATGTTGGAGGGTATGTGTTTCTATAAGTGTAACTATTAAAGGGGGGATGTTTGAGGGTATGTGTTTCCATAAGTGTAACTATTAAAGGGGGAATGTTGGAGGGTATGTGTATCTATAAGTGTAACTATTAAAGTTGTGATATTGAGAAATACATTACACAGAGCTGTGCTAAGATCAGGTTCACTTCATTACCCTCCCCCAGCAGCTCTGTACTATGTTATTTCTATAAGTGTAACTATTAAAGGGAGAGGGTATGTGTTTTAGTGTAACTATTAAAGGGGGTAATGTTGGAGGGTATGTGTTCTATAAGTGTAACTATTAAAGGGGGAATGTGGAGGGTATGTGTTCTATAGTGTAACTATTAAAGGGGGAATGTTGGAGGGTATGTGTTTCTATAAGTGTAACTATTAAAGGGGGAAATGTTGTGGGTATGTGTATCTATAAGTGTAACTATTAAACAGGTAATGTTGGAGGGTATGTGTTTCTATAAGTGTAACTATTAAAGGGGTAATGTGGGGGGGTATGTGTTTGTATAAGTGTAACTATTAAAGGAAATGTTGAAGGGTATGTGTTTGTATAGTGTAACTATTAAAGGGGAATGTTGGAGGGTATGTGTTTTATAAGTGTAACTATTAAAAGAATGTTGGAGGGTATGTGTTTTATAAGTGTAACTATTAAAGGGAATGTTGGAGGGTATTGTTTCTATAAGTGTAACTATAAAAGGGGAATGTTGGGGGGATGTGTTTCTATAAGTGTAACTATAAAGGGGAAGTTGGAGGGTTGTGTTATCTATAAGGTAACTATTAAAGGGGGAATGTTGGAGGGGATGTGTGTATCTTAAGTGTAACTATTAAAGGGAGATGTTTGGAGGGGTTATGGTTTCTATAAGTGTAACTATTAAAGGGGGAATGTTGGAGGGTATGTGTATCTATAAGTGTAACTATTAAAGGGAGAATGTTGGAGGGTATGTGTATCTATAAGTGTAACTATTAAAGGGGAATGTTGGAGGGTATGTGTATCTATAAGTGTAACTATTAAAGGGGTAATGCTGTTAAAGGAGAAATGTGTTCCCATGATGTTTGGAGAACCAGATATTATATCTATGTAGTGTATGGCCATCATCAGATGGTTTGCAGACTTGTTTACAGCATCCTAATGACAATGTACATGGATTGCTTTTAAATCAACTAATTGTGGAACATCTTTCCTAGATTTTCGCACAACTGTCCCTGGACAAGTTAATTGGATTAATAAAACGATACATAGTCCAATACATTTAATTATAATGTTGTCATATCCTCTGTATTTAACCACTTAATTAACTCAACTGAGAAGGGTTCGTTCCAGGAAATACCCAGAGAACGCCTTTGATTCGCAGCTGTCCAGACAAGTGGGAATGGGATTTTCCATTGTCGAACTATCACTGGGTGAATTCTAATTAGCTGAACCTTGAGACAGAACAAAGACTGGCTGTGCTGCAATGCAAGGTAAATCTTTCAGTGCAGAGTCAATTATCCTGAACACGGAACAATTCAGCAACTTGTGCGAAACAATCGACTCCAAGAATTTGCTCTTTGTTTTGCACTTTAATCCTTCAGCAAGAATAAATCCAGTTTGTTATATATAAATATGGACTGGGCCCTGATGTTTTCCATGTGTAATATTTGCCATGTTTCTGTCTGTATTTTGTTTGCTACTTCACAAGAAAGCACCAATCAAAACTGATCTCTTAAATTATTAACTTAAATCCAGGGCATAAGTTACTTTCCTTAATATCTGTAAAGTGATAGAGAATAATAGAGAGGGCCTTACACATTGACATGCACTGCTATTCCCACGCACTAACGCATCACAAGAAAGAGGGTCTGGAAGTTGATCAATCGTATCAGTGCACAGATGCAGAGGGCTGAGGCCCTTCTTGAGGTCAAAGAAACTGAACAAAGAAAACAAGTCGTAAGTAATTACAACCTCTAGGAATTCCATTACAACTATTTGTAACTTCGTTGAAAATGTAACGAAACACACAAATACCTTTCTAGTCTCCATTAGAGGTGTAATGTGGTTTCGTATTGAACCCAGGTTTGAATCGAATCTGAGGGTTTCGGACTCCCAGAATCTGAAACTTTCGGACCCCCAGAATTTCACAGAACGCGAATTTTTTTAATTTTCGATTTTTATCGAAAATAGATTATCGAAAGTAGATAATTATCGAAAATTGATAGTAGATGATTTCCGAAAATCGAAAGTAGACAATTTTCGAAAATCGGAACTCGAACTTAAGAAATTTCCGAAAATTTTGAATATTCGAAAACAAAACGAAACTCAACAGTTTCGAACATTTCTAGTCTCCACATTGTTTCATATATCTCTCATTAGAATTGATCATATGATACGGGGTGTGGGTTTTAATTGGTTGGGGGGATTGGTTAAAGAATTTGGAATATTGGCACCACAAAATGTAGTTTTTATATCACATACCCTGTAAAGTTGGGTGGGAAAGGAGATACAATGTTGACATTCACACTGTCAGGACCTCTCCCTATATTATGACAACAAAACTGCACATGGCAAAAATATGGCAAAAAAAGTCTCCATACAAGGGAAATTAAAAGATATATATTATAGCTTGAGATTAATCCTAGCATTATTTCTTTAGCTGATGCAAATCCAAAGTTTTAGGCTTGCAAGTTTTTACTTAAAGGGTAAGCAAATGGTATCTCCACTCATAGTAACAGATTTTTGGAATTCATTTTTATTGAAGAACAGGAGATAAAGGAACTGTGTCTTACCTCCCGTTCTTCAATAAAACAACCAGGAGCCAGGAGAGAAGGTAAGTAAGGAACTTACTCGATTACTCGATCCCCCAGCGATTAGTCTGACTGCCCCCTGACGGACTCTTTCTAGTATTCACATCGTATGCGCATAGAAGACAGAGTTCTTCAATAAAACTCTATTCCCCAAATCTGTTACTATGAGTGGAGAGACCCTTTAAGGTTCAGTGGCCATATATTCAGCAATATTGTCATCTGAAAATTCTTATTGAAAGAAAAGCGTGACTATTAACTAGAGATTTACGTGGTTACAATACCTTACAAAGAGGCAGCAATATAACAGAAGAACAAGAGGTTGATAATTGATAATTAGCACATTGTATTCAGACCAGACGTCCGGTCACCATTAAGTGGCCCGTTGAATAAGCACAACGCGTTTTTATGCCAGAACCTGGTATAAACCCAACATTTTATCATTAACCCCTTCCCTGCTCTGGATAAAAGTATCTATGATGTTGTCTGTGAGGATACAAATGGCTATTCAATCTACAGTCAGCAGTTTGTATCAAATGAAACAGATACGACGGGTTTCTATGATTTATGCATTGAATTGGGAGATTATTGTGTAGAACTGGAGTTGTTACATTGTAGCTACAGAAAGGTAAATATCGCTGCTCAGATAATAAAAGGTGCAAAAATGTTTTCATGTTCTTAAGCTGGGTAAAAACCAGCAGCCACTAGCGAGCGGTCTGGCGGGACTAATCACTGTCCGTCACGGTGAAAGTATCAGTTCGCGCAAACAAATGTACAGTCCACAGGGGGCCGCGCGATCGGAAGTGATTTTCCTACATGTCACCAGACACGGACGCTAGTTAAATCATGCAATTTTTTGTCCCGATCTACCGATACATAGAACTATCAGTTGGACAGGCATGAAAAATTACATGGTGTGTATCCAGCCTTAAAGGTCACCCTACATAAGGCCGATTTTATATACAATCCGACATTTTCATTGATTGGCTGAAAAATTTTACATTTTCCCAATTTTATTATGCGACATTAGATGGGAATATCGACTGTTATTACGATCAGGAAAGTCGTTTTTTAAGTCGATTAGTAAGTAGAGATGGCCGAACTTTCGAAAGTTTGGTCCGTTTTCGAACTTTCTAACTATATAGAAAGTTCTAAAGTTCGAAAACGGACCCATTAAAGTCAAAGGGAGTCAAAGAGTTCGAAAAGTTCTAATGAAATACAAATAAAATATCAATGGTAACTTAATGTAAATGGATTTGGGACCTGGGAAATGGTCTGGGGAACACGTTCCAATATCCAGGACATTAGAAAAATCTATTTTACTCTCACTCGCGCTATTTTCGAGTTCGTTCGCGCCTAGGTACCATGGACATTTTACTCGCGCATTCAATGCTCGCGTATAGGTTTTAATGGACACTTTACTTGTAGATTCGATGTTCGCGCCTAGATACCATGGACATTTTACTTGCGAATTCGATGCTCGCGAATAGGCTTTAATGGACACTTTACTCGTAGATTCGATGTTCGTGCCTAGATACCATGGACATTTTACTCGTGGATTCGATGTTCGCGTATAGGTTTCAATGGACACTTTACTCGTAGATTCGATGTTCGCGCCTAGATACCATGTAACTATTAAAGGGGGAATGTTGGAGGTAATGTGTATCTATAAGTGTAACTATTAAAGGGGGAATGTTGGAGGGTATGTGTATCTATAAGTGTAACTATTAAAGGGGGAATATTGGAGGGTATGTGTTTCTATAAGTGTAACTATTAAAGGGGGAATGTTGGAGGGTATGTGTATCTATAAGTGTAACTATTAAAGGGGTAATATTGGAGGGTATGTGTTTCTATAAGTGTAACTATTAAAGGGGGAATGTTGGAGGGTATGTGTATCTATAAGTGTAACTATTAAAGGGGGAATGTTGGAGGGTATGTGTATCTATAAGTGTAACTAGTACAGGGGGAAGGGGGAGGGTATGTGTTTCTATAAGTGTAACTATTAAAGGGGGAATGTTGGAGGGTATGTGTATCTATAAGTGTAACTATTAAAGGGGGAATGATGGAGGGTATGTGTATCTATAAGTGTAACTATTATAGGGGGAATGTTGGAGGGTATGTGTTTCTATAAGTGTAACT
>CM033471.1:9395068-9475421 GCA_019447015.1 Hymenochirus boettgeri | reverse complement strand
GGGGAGGACGATCCATTCTATAGATTACAGTGTAGGATCCATTCTATAGATATAGTGTAGGATCCATTTATAGAATAGTGTAGGATCAATTCTATAGATATAGTGAGGTCAGTCGATAGATACAGTGTAGGATCCATTCTATAGATATAGTGTAGGATCCATTTCTTATAGATATAGTGTAGATCCTATTCTATAGATATAGTGTAGGATCCATTCTATGATATAGTGTAGGATCCCAGTAATAGAATATTAGTGTAGGATCAATCTATAGATATAGTGTAGGACCATCTATTAGAAAGTGTAGGATCCATTTCTATAGAATAGTGTGGATCCATTTCATAGATATAGTGTAGGATCCATTAATATAGATATAGTTGTAGGATCATTTATAGATATAGTGTAGGATCCATTCTATTAGATATTAGGGTAGATCCATTTCTATAGATATAGTGTTAGGATCCATTCTATAGGATATGTGTTAGGACCATTCTATAGATATAGTGTAGGATCCATTCTATAGATAAAGGTAGGATCCATTTCTATGATATAGGTAGGATCCCATTCTACTAGATATAGTGTAGGATCCAGTCTTAGATAATAGTGTAGATCCATTCTATCGGATATAAGGGGTGTAGGATCAATTCTATAGATATAGTTTAGGATCCATTCTATAGATATATAGTGTAGGATCCAGTCTATAGATACAGTGGAGGGACCTTCTATAGCGTCCAGTGTAGGATCCTGCTATAGATATAGTGTAGGATCCATTCTATAGTTATAGTGTAGGATCCATTCTATAGATATAGTGTAGGATCCATACTTAGATATAAGTGTAGGATCCCATTTCTATAGATATAGTGTAGGATCCATTCTATAATATAGTGTAGGATCCATTCTATCGATATAGTGTAGGATCCATGTCTATAGATATAGAGTGTAAGATCCATCTATAGATATAGTGTAGGATCCATGTCTTAGATTAGTGTGATATAGACAAGGATTCTAGGTAGTCTTACATCTCTAAGCTGAACCAAATTAACCATAATTACACCTTGACGAGAAGATAAAACGAGACCAGTAAAATCGAACTAATCTAAACCGCAGGTGGGTCCTAACTCCCATGGAAGAGAAGTCAGGGGGGCTCAACTTCTTTACTTTTTCTCTGCAATAAACAATCACCCCGATAACCAATACAGAGGAAGCCGGTGGATGGAGCACCTTTGTGGTTTGCTATGGGGTCCAGTGATTTATATGTGAACTACAAACACTGTCACAGGGCTTTAAAAGCTAAATCCATCCCTCACGTGGATAATGGAAATCATTGGGCATCCAGCAAAAAACTATGATGTGGCCACTATCTGTGCTAATACACAGTTGGTGTTCCCATTGCTACTGCGGTCCCTTCGTTTGCTCCCTTACTTCCCTGGAGTTATAACCCTGCTCAGTCTCTTACCTGAAAGGTAACGGTGCGAAAGCTTCTGAACTTTCTTGTAGAAACGAAACAATCCGAAAGTGGAAATCTGAACACCCAAGGTGGCCATGCACGTCTGGTAAGGGGGCCCTTTTATATGGAGTCAGCGCTCCATGGGAACACACAGTAGGTTACAACCCAGTTAGCTCCAAACTCATTGCTTCCAAAACAGTCCCGAATGCGTAAACCCAGGGTGTAAATATACTTGTGTTGCTAGTGATGTCTAGTGATCGATAATGGGAAACTGGAAATGGGAACATGTTTTTTACCTTATTAAAGGGGGATGTTGGAGGGTGATGTGTATCTATAGGTGTTGTAACTATAAAGGGGATGTTGCGCGGGTATGTGTATCTATAAGTGTAACTATTAAAGGGGATGTTGGAGGGTATGTGTATCTATAAGTGTAACTATTAAAATGGGGGAATGTTGGAGGGTATGTTGTATCTATAAGTGTAACTATTAAAGGGGGCAATGTGGTGCGGGTTATGTGTAATCTATTAATAGAACTATTAAAGGGAAGTTGGGAGGGTAGGTATCATAGAGTGTAACTATTAAAGGGTGAAGGGAAGGTTTGGAGGGATGTGGATCTTCAGTGTAACTATATTAAAGGGGAATGTGGGCTGGTATGTGTATTCTATAAGTGTAACTACATTAAATGGGGAAGGTTGGAGGGTATGTTGTGTACTATTGAGTGCACTATTAAAGGGTGGGAATGTTGGGAGGGTATGGTGTCTTATAAGTGATTACTATTAAAGGGTGAAGTGTTGGAGGTGTATTGTGTAGTCTATAGTTGTTAACTATTAAGGGGTGAAGTTGGAGGGTATGTTGGGGTATCTATAGTGTATCTTATTAATAGGGGTGAAGGTTGGAGGGTAATATGGTGTGTTATCTATAATAGATGGTAAACTATTAAGGGGAATGTTTGTGAGGGTATGTGTTGTTTCTCTTAAGTGTAACTAGTTTAAAGGGGTAATGTTGGAGGGTATGGTGTATCTATAAGTGTAATATTAAAGGGGGAAGGGTTGGACGGTTTATGTGTATCTATATAGTGTAACTGAAAGGGGGGAAGGTTGGAGGGTGGTATGTTTGTTCACTATAAGTTGTAAAGCGTATAAAGGGGTAATGTTGGAGGGTAATGTTGTGTATACTATTTAGGATGGTGGTAAGTCTATAGGACTAGAAGGGGGAAAGTTGGGAGGGATGTAGGTTGGATCTATAAGTGTAATCTATTTAAAGGGTGGTCAATGTTTGGAGGTGTAGTGTGTATGCTATTAGTTGTAACATAAAGTGGGAATGTTGGAGGTGTATGTGTATCGTATAAGTGTTGTAAACATGTAATTAAGGGGAAGTATTGGAGAGGGTATGTGTTTAACTATAATTGTAACTTTAAAAGTAAGGGAATGTTGGAGGGTAGTGTATCTCATAAGGTAACTATTAATGGTAATGTTGGAGGGTATGTGTATCGTATAAGTGTAACATTAAAGGGGAAGTTGGAGGGTATGTGTATCTATAAGGTCAACTATTGGAGAAGGTTATATGTGTACATATAGGGAATGTTGGAGGGTATGTGTTCTATAAGTGTTAAACTAATTAAGGGGTAATTTTGAGGGTCGATGGTTATCTCTAGTTAAGTACTTTTAAAGGGAATGTTGGAGGGTATGGTTTTTCTATAAGTGTAACTATTAAAGGGGGAATGTTGGAGGTGTAGTGTATTGATATAAGTCTGTGTGAGGTATGTGTACTATAATGTAATATTAAAGGGGAGTTGGAGGGTTTTTGTGTTCTTATAAGTTGTAACTATTAATCAGGGAATGTGGCGTGGTATGTGTATTCTATATATTTAACGTATATTAAAGGGGAATGTTGGAGGGTATGTGTTCGATAAGTGTAACATGAATAGGGGTAATGTTGGAGAGTGGTATGTGTTATCTATAAGTATATTATTTAATCTAACGGGGGTAATGTTGTGGGGTTGTGTATCATATAAGTGTAAGCTATTAATGGGTGGAATGTTGGAGGTTGTATGTGTACTATAATGAACTATTTAAAGGGGTTAATTGTTGGAGGTATGTGTATCTTAAGGTGTAAATCTATTAAAGGGTAATGTGGATGGGGTATGTGTTTTATAAGTGTGTAACTATAAAGGGGAATGTTGAGGGTATGTTGTATTCTATAGTGTAAACTATTAAAGGGGGTAATGTGGAGGGTATTGGTATTCTATATAGTGTAACTATTTAAAGGGGATGTGGAGGGTATATGGTGATCTATAGTGGCAATATAAGGGATGGGTATTATCATAGGTAACTATTAAAGGGGTAATGGTGGTGAGGGTCATGGTTTATCTATAAGTGTAACTATTAAAGGGGGAATGTTGGAGGGATGGTGAGCTGAGGGTTAACTAGTAAAGGGGTAATGTTGATGTTAGTTAAAGGTACTGGAATCGGTGGAATGTGGTAGGTTTGTGATTTCTATAAGTATAAACTGATATAAGGGGTAATGTTGGGAGGTATGTGTATCTATAAGTGTTAACTTAAAGTTAAGGGGAATGTGGTAGGGTATTGTATTTCTATAAGTGATAACTATTAAAGGGAGGGAATGTGGATGGGTATCCATTGTTTCTTATAGTTATACTATTAAAGGGGGAATGTTGGAGGGTATGTGTATCTCTAAGTGTAACTATTAAAGGGGGCATTTGTGGTAGGAACTTGGTCTATAAGTGTTCATTAAGTGGGGATAGTTAGTACGTCTATGTGTATACGTATTAAAGGGGAATGTTGGGGGTTAATATGGTGTGTATCATGGTGTGAACATTAAGGGGGGGGAAGGATTTGGAGGGTAATGTGGATCTATAAGTGTAACTAATTTAAAGGGGGAGATGTTGGATGGGTATGTGTCTTATTCAATGTTAACTATTAAAGGTGGATATGTGGAGGGTGACTGTGTAATCTTAATGGAACGTATGAAAGGGGGAAGGTGGAGGTTTGGTATTTTACTATAAGTGTTTATACTATTAAAGTGGGTAAGTTGGAGGGTCATTGTGATCTTATAAGTGTTAACTTTTAAAAGAGGGGAATGTTGTTGATAGGGTATGTGTATCTTTAAGAATTTATTGGAATGTTGAGTCATTTGTTCTATATATCAACGGCGGATATTGGAGGGTATGTGGTTTCTATAAGTTATAACGATACTTAAGGGGAAGTTGCGAGTGTTGTGTTTTTCTATAAGTCATAACCTACTTAACAGGGGGGAGGCGTTGTGAGGGTATGTGATCTCAATAAGTGGTAACTATTCCAAAGGGATGATTTGGGAGGGTATGTGTTTCTATAAGTGTAAACTATTAAAGGGGAATACAGGTTGGAGGTTATGTTTATTTAAGTGTAACTATTAAAGGGGTAATTTAAGGTATGTTGGAGGGTTATTGTTTGTAATTAAAGGATAACATTAGGTGAATGTTTGAGAGGGGAGGTGTAATCTAAATGTACTAATTAAGGGGGGGACATGTTGAGGTATGTGTATCTATAATTGATTTACTTTAAAGGGGATGTTGGAGGGTTATGTTGTATCGATACGTGGAACTATTAAAGGGGATTGAAATTAGGAAACCCTTGTAGTAACGGTTTGCTCTTCTCTCGGTAATACCCTTCCATACAATGTAATCAGTTTCTTAGTTCATCGGCTAACCTCGCTTCTGGCTTTGTATATCTGCCTTCAATTTACTTTTCCCATTTCGTGTTTCAGTGAAGAATGTGAATACGGTGTAATTATTTGAGCCGGTCCTCAATCCTGGGAGAAGTGCACGTTTCTCAATCTGTTATTCCTGCTCTTCTTCATATAGCGGAGACACAGGATCCTGTAGCTGCCAATTCCTATGACTATATCAATACTAACTTCTGTCCCTGTAACAGAGGTCCTCATCAACATGAATCTCATCTGCCACTTTCTGGAGTTCTGACCACTATGTTGACATATCTATCTAGTTCTCCGCCTGCAATTACTCGTGGTGTTTATGTTTGATCGTCGGCAAAGCTTTCCTCTAATGTGGTTATGGCTTTAACTGGGGCAGGAAGGGGCTGGACCTTGATAACCCCTGGTGTATTCGGGCATCCATGGCCAGTTGGGCTTAGGCTTTGATAGGGTGGAAGATTAGAAGAATTAGAATATTTGGGATCTTCCCCCAATTTTCTTTTTTTCTTTTTTTGCACTGAAAGAAGAATTTTAATTGATGATGATTGAGGTTGATTGATGGTGATTGAGGTTGATTGATGATGATTGCGATGATTCGAACTTTGATTGATTTTGAGGATGGGGGATGACTTTGATGCCTTAGTAATAAATGGTTTATTTGATTGATGATGAGTGGTACATGATAGCAAGTTTTTATTAATAAACCCAAGACATGTCCACACAATGTGAAGTTGCTCCACGTGTACACAATATATGTATATGTTAGGCCCCTTATCAGTTTTTGTTAATATAAGGAGATTAAGCCACGATCTTTGGAGTTCCCTGACCATGACGAAACACAAAGGCAATCACCAAGGTTGTGTGTTATATACGTTAATAATTGGATGTGGTGCATTACTACTTATAATACATACTATTACCTTTATTTTCCTGTCCCCCAGCTCCAGTCAGGTGCCCCATGCTAAATGATTGGAAGTAGGTATTTGTATCCTATGTTCCTCCTGCCTCCCTCTCCTAACGCTCCAATCTAATGAAGTGAGTTTTATAGAAATATAGCCGTTTCATAGAAATAAGCTCTCCCCTATGTCTGATGGGAAATGAGTTTCAGCTCTCAAGACATCTAGTGAGAGCTACCTACAGGTTATCATTGTGAAACAAAGAAAGTGGCCTATGTATAAATATGTGGGGCGCTGCCATAGTGTTTTCCCCTTAGACAGCTACGCAGTAGGAGGGTATAGTTATTGTGTGTATATTTGACATTCTTCTTCTGTATATTTAATACATATGGGTGAGCTGCCATATTGTTTCTTTTCCTTAGACGAGACAGTTATGAGGGGTTACTATGATTTATTGTGTTACAGACATTCCTTTTCTTGGATTTATACATATGGGTGGGAGCTGCATATTTGTTTTCCCTTAGAACATACGTTGGAGGGTATAGCTTATTGTGTCAGTAGACATTCTTTCTCTCTGTTATATTTTATATATATGGGTGGAGTCTGCTCATAATTGTTTTCCCCTTAGGACAGTACTTATTTGAGGTATATTATTTTTTGTCAGACATGACATTCCTCTCTTGTATATTTATCATATGGGTGGGAAATAATGCTGCCATATTTTGTTTGCTCTCTAGACATGTTACAGTAGGAAGGGGAGAGAGGATGGGGTGTGGGAAGAAATGGCCTTCGCTGTTAGAGGATCTAAGGGGTGGGGAGCGCCATATTAGTTTCCCTTAGACAGTACAGTTGAGGGTATAAGCTTATTGATGGGTGGGACAGAACATTCCTGTCGTCGTCTATGGTGAGGGAGAGGTTGATGGACAATGGGGGGACTGCAATATAGTTTGTTTTCCTTAGATCAGTAACAGTATAATGGCATAGTTATTGTAGGTAACAGAACATCCTTTCTGTCTCTTATATTAATTATGGGTGGGAGCTGTCATACTGTTTCATCTAGACAGTACAGATTGGGTAGTAGCTTATTTTGTGTACAGAACATTCCTTCTCTGTATATTTATATTTATTACATATGGGTGGGAGCTGCCTTATTTTTCCCTAGACAGTACATTATGAGTGTTAATAGGCTTATTGTATGTCAGAACATTGCCGCTCTGTATATTTTATAGTTATGGGGGGGAAGCTGCATTGGTTTCCCTTAGACAGTACAGTATGAGGGTTAAGGGTATTGTGTGTACTAGAACATTCCTTCTCTCGTAATTTTAATTTATACATATGGGGGGAGCTGCCTATTTGTTCTCCCTTAGGACTAGTTACAGTAGAGGGTTATAGTGTATGTTGTTTACAGAAACATTCCTTCTCTGTAATTTATTATTTATCATATGGGTGGAGCATTGCCCATATTGTGTTCCCTAGCTATCGTTACCAGTATGGAGGGTATAGTGTATTTGTGTGTACAGCACCTTCCTTCTCTTGTATTTCTATTACATGATTTGGGTGGGAGTCTTGCCATATGTTGTCCCTATAGGACGTATCAGTTATTAGTGTATAGCTTATTGTATGTACAGGAACATTTCCTTCTCTGTATATGTTATGAATAGTGGTGTGGGAGCTGCAAGTCGCTAGCGCAGGTGGGTGTATAAGGGCTCTTTTGTTATCGCTTCCTTTCGTATTTGTGGTCATGGGCCCGAGTTAGGCCGATGGCGGGATGTTGGGATGCTGCGCGTCATGGAGGTTGTTTCCTGCTTCGGCGAGCGAGCAGTACCGGAGGGGGGATGAGGACCATGTATGTGTGTAACAGGAGGAGGGGCATGGGGCCGCCTCCGGAGGGTCTCGCCGCAGCGGATGGTCCGTGGATCGGAGTCATGAGGGCTTTGAGGTAGGGGTGTGAGGGATGGGGGAAGGAAAAAGGACAGGGAAAGACGCGACAGAAATAAGCATGCAAAGTGAGAAGGGTCGGCCGAAGAAGGCTGTAGACGATGGAGGGGGGCAACCAAGAGAGGAAAGGGAGCCTGGGGGTGGCAAGGGGTTCCCTTAACAGTACTTATGAGGGTATAGCTTATTGTATGTACAACATTCCTTCTCTGGTAATTTATACATATGGGTGGGAGCTGCCCATAAAATTGTTTCCCTTAGACAGTACAGTATGATGGTATAGAGTATTGTGGGTAAGAACATTCCTTCTCTGTAATTTATATTTAATACATGGGGGGAATTTTTTATTCATAAAACACGATTTACAAAATTACATTCAAAATCTTATTCAACACAATTGGCAGTTATAAATACAATTCATTTTAAAGCGAGATATCCCATAATGTGATATGAATCCCACAGTTCCCCTTTCCTCCTTTGTCAATCTACAATCATTTAAATAACCTAACGCACTCTGTGCGGCTAATTGCCCAATCCAACAACATCCTCCTCTGCACAGATGCTTTTTTTACAGCTGGCTTGCCATAGGAATTACCGTATTTATATCTATAATCAATGTTACACGGGTTTCTAATATTTACCAATCTCACTAGCCATAGGTACATCCGTATTATTCTATAATAATTACAGGTTTCTCTAGTTAACTCCGTCTGCACTGGTAATAACCGTATTAGTATCTATACTAATGTACATGGTTCTCTATTTACATTCACTTTGCAAGGTAATACCGTATTATATCTATATAATGTACATGGTTTCTCTATTTACAATCCGTCACTTGCCAAGTAATACCATATATTATCTTATATAATGTACACCGGTTTCATCTATTTACATCTCACTACCATAGTAATACCGTAATATATATAATAATGACAGGTTTCTCTATTTACATCTCATTGCCATAGGTAAATACCGTATTGTATCTATTATAATGTATCATGGTTTTCTCTTTTAACTCACGTTCCATAGGTTAATACCGTAATTTACTCTGTAATAATGTACAACGGCTTTCTCTATTTACATCTTCACTTGGTCCATAGGTAATACCCCGTATTATATCCTATAATTAATGACCGGTTCTCTATTTACAATCTCACTAGCCATAGGTAATACACGTTATTATATCATAATATGTACATGGTTTCTCTATTTAACAATCTCACTTGCCATAGGTAATACCGGATTATATTCTATAATAATGTACACGCGTGTTCCTAATTTACACTCACTGACCATAGGTAAGTACCGTATATATCTATAAATAATGTACCTGGTTTCTCTATTTATTCTCACTTGCAATAGGTAATACCGTATTATATCTATAATAATTACAACGGTTTTCTATATTTACATCTCACTAAGCCATGAGGTAACCAGTATATATCTATAATAATTGTACAATGTTTCTCGTATTACATCTCACTAGCCATAGGTAATACCGTATTATATCTATTATAATGTACATGTTTCTCTATTTACCTCTCACCTGCCATAGGTAATACACCGTATTATATCTATAATAATGTCAATGGTTTTCTCTATTTACATCTACTGTCCCTTTAGGTAATACCGTATTGGATCTATAATAAGTACACTGTTTTCTATTACATCTCACTGCATAGGTAATACCGTATTAATATCTTATAATGTACACTGTTTCTCCTTCTCTATTTAATCTCCCTTGCCATAGGTAATCATACGATTTCTATATAATGGTACATGGTTTCTCTATTTACAATCTCACTAGCCATAGGATAATCCCGTATGATATCTATATAATGTACATGGGTTTCTATTATTACAATCTCACTAGCCATAGGTAAATACCGTATTATATCTAATAATTGTATTTTTGTTCACCGGTTCTCTCCATTTAATCCACTTACTAGGTTACCGTATTATATCTATAATAATGTAACATGTTTCTCTATTTAATCTCACTAGCATAGGAATACCGTATAATATCTATAATAATGTACACGGTTTCTTCTATTTATATCTCACTTACTATAGTAATACCGTATTATATCTATACATAACTGTACATGGTTCTCTATTTCACATCTCACTTACATAGGTACTACCGTATTATATCTATAATAATGTACAACACGGTTTCTCTATTTAATCTCACTTACCATAGGATATACTCGTATTATCTATAAAATGTACTGGTTGTTCTCTATTTTCTCATCTCCCTTACCATAGGTAATACCGTATTTATCTATATAAATTACATGGTGTTCTCTATTTACATCTCCTAGGCCATAGGTAATACCGTATTATCTATAATAATGTTGACATGGTTTCTCTATTTACTCTCACTTGCCATAGGATTACCGTATTATATCTATAATAATGTAATGGTTTCTCTTTTAACATCACTTGCCCTAGGTACACCGTTGATTATCTATAAGATAATGTACAGTTTCTCTATTACATCTCACTTGTCATGAGTACCGTCTTATACTATAATATAATGTACATGGTTTCCTCAGAAAAATCTATTTACATACTCATTACCAGGTATACCGTATGATTATATATAGATAATGTACAGTGGTTTCCCTCTCTCTATTTACATTCTCACTTACCCATAGGGAAATCCGTATTTATACCTCTAATAATGTAACATTCTTGGTTTCTCTATTACATCTCACTTGCCATAGGTAATACCGTATAGATCTATATACTGTACATGGTTTTCTTCTTTCTATTGTACATCTCCTTGCCATAGTAATTACCGTATTTATATCTATTATAATGTATCCAGTTTCTCTATTTCATCTCAACTTGGCCATAGGGTAATACCCGTATTATATCTATAATATATGTACATGTTCCTCTCTATTTACATTCTCACTAGCCATAGGTAATACCGTATTATATCTATAAAATAAGTACATGGTTTCTCTATTTACATCGCACTACCATAGGTATACCGTATTATATCTATATAATGTACATGTTTCTTCTATTTACATCTCACTTCCATAGGTAAATACCGAGATATCTATAATCAAATGTGACAACGGTTGTCTCTATTTATATTCTCATTGCCATCAGGTATACCGTATTATATCTATATAATTCACAATGGTTTCTCTATTTACATCTCACTTGCCATAAGGTAATACCGTATTATACTATAATAATGTACATGGTTCTCTATTTCCATCTCCTTAGACCTCATAGGTAATAACGTATTTATTCTATAAAGATTACATGGTCTATTTAAATATATTTATTCTAATTAATTTTTCCATCTCACTTGCCTAGGTAATACCGTATATTATCTAAATAATTTACATGGTTTCTCTATTTACAGTCGCACTTCCATAGGTCATACCGTATTGGATCATTAACTAATGTCACGGTTTCTTGCTATTTTTACATCTCACTTACCATAGGTAATACCACTTGGATCTATAATCATGTACATGGATTCTTATTTCCCATCTCACTTACCATAGGTAAACCGTATTGGACTCTTAATAATTGTACCACGTGTTTCTCTAATTTACATACTCACTTACATTAGTAATACCCGTATGGATCTATAAATAGTGTACATGGATTCTCTATTTCCATCTCACTTGCCATAGGTAAACTACCGTATTATATCTATAATAATGTACATGGTTTCTCTATTATATCTCACTAGCCAAGGTATATACCGTAGTAATCTATAATAATGTACAGGTTTCCTCTATTTGTACATATCAACTTACATGGTAATACCGTATTATATTATAAAATGTACACGGTTCTCTATTTAACATCTCACTTGCCAATAGGTAATACGTATTATATCTATAATAATGTACATGGTTTCTCTATTTACATTCACAGCCCATAGGTAATACCGTATTATATTCTATAAGAATGCACACGGTTCTTATTTACATCTCACTAGCACTAGGTTAATTACCGTACTTATATATATAAAATGTTACACGGTTTCTCTATTTAACATATCACTAAGCCATAGGTAATTACCGTAAATTATATCTATAAATAATGTACACGGTTTCTCTATTTCCATCTCACTTGCCATAGGTAATACCGTATTGTATCTATAATAATGTACATGGTTTCTTCTTATTTACATATCACTTGCATATAGTAATACCGTATTAATCTATATAATGTACAACGGTTTCTCTAATTCCATTCACTAGCCTCGGTATTACCGTATTTATATCTTATATAATGTACATGGGTTCTCTTTTTACATATCACTTACCAGAGGTAAGCCGATTATATCTATAATAATGTACAGGTTCTCTATTTATACTCACTTGCCATAGGTAATACCGTCTTTATCTATAATAATGTACACGGTTTCTCTATTTTACATCTCACTTGCCATAGGTAACTACCGTATTATATCTAGAATAATGTACCGGTTTTCTCTCTACTCTTCACTTGCCATAGGGTAAATACCCGTATATATCTATAAATTAATGTACACGGGTTCTCTATGTATATCTCACTTGCCATAGGTTAATACCGTATTATATCTATCATTAATGCACACGGTTCTTATTACATCTCATAGGCATAGGTAATTACCGTATTATATCTATATCATGTACACGGTTTCTATATTTACCATCTTCACTTGCCATGGTAAACCGGATATATCGATAATAATGTACACGGTTTCTCTATTTACAATTCACTTGCCATAGGGTAATACCGATTATATCTATAATAATGTACATGGTTCTCTATTTACATTCTCACCTTGCATAGTAATACCGTAGTATATCTATTAAGAATGTAATGGTTTCTCTATGTACATCTCACTTGCCATAGGTAATACGTATTTATATCTATAATAATGTACATGGTTTCTCATTTCCCATCGCACTAGCCATAGGAATACCGTATTATTATATATTATAATGCACCACGGTTTCTCTATTTACATCTCAATTCCATGGTAACCGTTATTAGATCTCTAATCATGTACCTGGTTTTCTTATTTACATGACTCACTTGCAGAGGTAATACCGATTGATCTATAATAGTACCTGAGTTTCTCATTTACATACTCACTTGCCCTAGGTATACCGTATTATATCTATAATAATGTACATGGTTTCTCTATTTACATTCTCACTGCCATAGGTAATACCGTATTATATATATAATAATGCACACGGTTTCGTCTATTTACATCTCACTTTTGCCATAGGTAAAATACCGTATTATATCTCTAATAATGCACCGGTTTTTAATTTATTCTCCTTTGAAATAGGGTAATACGTATTATATCTAATAAGAATGTACATGGTGGTTCTCTTTTATCTCTCCATTACCATGGGTAATTACCGTATTATAGCTATAATAATGTACATGGTTTCTCTATTACATCTCACTTACATTAGGTAATACCGTATTATACTATTCATAATGTACACGGTTTATATATTTAACATCTCACTAGCCATAGGTTATAACCCGTATTATATCTATAATTAATGTACATGGTTCTCTATTTACATCTTTGCACATAGGTAATACCGTATTATATCTTATCATAATGTACATGGTTTCTCTATTTACATCTCACTTGCCATAGGTAAATTAATACACGTATTACCATCTATTAATAATGACACGGTTTCTCTATTTACATCTCA
Organism: Hymenochirus boettgeri; assembly: GCA_019447015.1. Lineage (NCBI taxonomy): Eukaryota > Metazoa > Chordata > Amphibia > Anura > Pipidae > Hymenochirus > Hymenochirus boettgeri. The sequence continues at coordinate 9,461,721 of CM033471.1, read as the reverse complement.
CTAGCCATAAGGTAAACCGTATTATATCTATCTAAGTACATGGGTCTCTATTTACATCTTTCACTTACCATAGGTAATACGTATTATATCTAAATTAATGTACCACGGTTTCTCTATTTAAAAATCTCAACTTACCATAGGGAATACCGTTATTATATCATTTAATAATGTACACACGGTTTCTCTATTTAATTCTTCACTTACCATAGGAATACCGTATATATCTATAATATGTACACGGTTTCTTATTTACATCTCACTTAACAAGTAGTAATACCGTATTATATCTATAATAATGTACACGTTTTCTATTTACATCCTCACTTACCATAGGTAATCCGTAATTAATCTAATAATAATGTACATGGTTTCTCTATTTGAAATCTCACTAGCCATAGGTAATACCGTAGATAATCTATAATCATGTACATTGTTTCCTCTATTTTACATCTCACTAGCATAGGTAATACCGTATTATATCTAAATAATGTAACAGCGGTTTCTCTTATTTACATATCAATTACCATAGGTAATACCGTATTATATCTATAATAATGTACAGTTTCTCTATTTACCATCTCCACTTACCATAAGCAATTACCGTATTATATCTATAATAATGTACACGGTTTCGCTATTTACCATCTCACTTACCATAGGGAATACCGTTAATTATATCTATAATAATGTACACGGTTTCTCTATACATCTCACTTACATAGGTAATACCGTAGTATATCTATAATAAGTACCTGGTTTTTCATTTACATCTCACTTGCCATATGTAATTTACCGTCTATATCTAATAAGGTACATGGTTTCTTTTACATCTCACTTGCCATAGGGATTACCGTATTATATCTCATAATTTTTTTTTTAAAATGTACACGCGTTTCTCTATTTACATACTCCATAGCAATAGGGTAATACCGATTTTATCTATATAATGTACACGGTTTCTCGAGTTAATCTCACTAGCCATAGGTAATACCTGTATTATATCTATAATAAATGTAGCACGGTTTCTCTATTTACATCTCACGAGCCATAGGTAATACCGTATTATATCTATAATAATGTACATGGTTTCTCTGATTACATTCTCACTTACCATAGGTATACCGTATTATATCTATAATAATGTACACGGTTCTCTATTTACATCTCCACTAGCCAAGGTAATACCGTTACCGTATTTATTATCTATTAATAATTGTACATGTTTCTTCTATTTAAATCTACCCTTGCCATAGGTTAATACCGATTATATCTATCGAATTACACGGTTTCTCGATTTACATCTCACTAGCCATCGGTAATACCGATTATATCTATAATAATGTACATGGTTGTCTCTATTTACATTCTCACTTGCCATCAAGGTAATACCGATTATCTATAAATAATTGTACCGGTTTTCTCTCTTTACATTCACTAGCCATAGGTAATACCGTATGGATCTATAAAATGTACACGGTTTACTATTTACATCTCACTTGCCATAGGTAAACCGTATTATATTATAATAATGTACACGGTTTCTCTATTTACATCTCACTAGCCATAAGGAAATACCGTATTATATCTAAATAATGGAAATGGTTTCTCTATTTACATTCTTCCACTTGCCATAGTCTAATACGTATTATATCTATAATAAGGTACACGGTTTCTATATTTACATCTCACTAGCCATTTAGGTATACGTATTGTATCTATAATAAGTACCATGGTTTCTCATTTCCATTCACTTGCCATAGGTATACTCGTATGATATCTATAATAATGTACATGGTTTCTCTATTTACATCTCACTTGCCCTAGGTAATACGGTATTATATCTATAAATAATGTAAATGGTTTTCCTCTATTTAAATCTCACTTAGCCATAGGTAATACAGTATATATCGATAATAATGTTACACGGTTTCTCTATTTACATCTCACAGCATAGGTAATACCGTATTATATCTATAATAAGTACATGGTTTCTCTATTTACATCTCAATGCCATAGGTAATACCGTATTAGATATATTAGAATGACAACGGTTTCTCTATTTACATTCACAGCCAAGGAATACCGTATGGATTATAATAATTGTCACGGTTTCTCTATTTACATCTCACTGCCATAGGTAATACCGTATTATATTATATAATAATGTACACGGTTTCTCTAATTTACATCTACTGCGCCATAGGTATTACCGTATTATATCTCTTATAATGTACATTGGTTTCTCTATTTACATCTCACTCTTGCCCTTAGGTAATACCGTATTATATCTATAAATAATAAGTACATGGTTTGTTTTTTTCCCTCTCTGTACTCTCACTTACATAAAAGGTACTTACCGATTATATCTATAATAATGTACATGGTTTCCTCTATTTACATCTCACTTGCATAGGTAATACCGATTTATATTATAATAATGTAATGGTTTCTCATTTACATCTCACTTGCCCTTAGGTAATAACCGTATTATATCTAAATAATGTACGATGGTTTCTCTATTTACATCTTACTTGCCATAGGTATACCGTATTATATCTATAAGAATGTACATGGTTCTCTAGTTATATCTCACTTGCCATAGGTAAACCGTATTATATCTATAATATGTACACGGTTTCTCTATTTACATCTCACTTGCCATAGGTAATACGTATTAATCTATAATAAGCACATGGGTTTCTCGATTTACATTCTCACTTGCCATAGGTAATACCTATATATCTATAATAATTGTACATGTTTTCTCTATGTACATTCACTTGGCCATAGGTAATACGGATTATATCTATAATAATGTTACTGTTCTCTATTTTACTATCTCACTAGCAATAGGTAATACCGTATTAGAATCTATATTTAATGACATGGTTTCTCTATTTACATCTCACTTGCCATAGGTAATACCGTATTTATCTATAATAAACATTGGTTTCTCATTTACATCTACAATTGCCAATAGGTAATACCGTATTATCCTAATAATGTACACGTTTTCTCTATTTAACATTCTCACTAGCATAGGTAATACCGTATTATATCATAATATGTACACGGTTTCTCTATTTACATCTCACGAGCCATAGGTAATACCCGTGATGATATCTATAATAATGCCATTGGCTTCTCTATTACACTCACTTGCCCATAGGGTCATACCGTATTATGACTATAATAATGTACACGGTTTTTCTCGATTTATATCTCACTTGCCATAGGGTAATACCGCTATTATTCTATAATAATGTACACGGTTCTCTATTTACATCTCACTTGCATAGGTATACCGATTATATATATAATAATGTTACACGGTTTCTCTATTTACATCTTCACTTGCCATAGGTAATACCGTATTATATCTAGAATTAATGTACATGGTTTCTCTATTTACTCTCCACTTACCATAGGTAATTAATTACCGTATTATATCTATTAATAAGTACATGGTTTCTCTAATTTACATATCACTTACCATAGGTAATACCGTATTATATCTATAATAATGTTACACGGTTTCTCTATTTACATCTCACTAGACATAGGTTAATACGGATTATATCTATAATAATGTAACACGGGTTTCTCTATTTACATCTCTCACTAGCAATAGGTAATTACCTATGAATATATATTAATAATGTACACGAGTTTCTCATTTACATCTCACTAGCACAAGGTAATCCCGTATTATATCTATAATAATGTACACGGTTTCTCTATTTGACATTCTCACTTGCCATAGTAATACCGTATTATATCTAATAATGTACACGGGTTCTCTATTTACCATCTCATCGTAGCAATAGGTTAATACCGTATGATATCGATAATAATGTATGGGTTCTCTATTTACATCTCACTAGCCATAGGTAATCCGTATTATATTAAATAATGTACACGGTTTCTCTATTTACATCTCATTGCCATAGGTAATACCGTATTATATCTATAATAATGGTACATGGTTTCTTATTTACATTCACTGCCATAGGTAATTACCGTATTATAATCTATAATAATGTACACGGTTTATCTTCTTACATTCTCACTTGCCATAGGTAATACCGTATTATAATCATAATAATCTGAATGGTTTCTCTATTTCCCATCCACTTGCCATAGGTAATACCGTATATATATCTATAATAAGGTACATGGTTTCTCTATTTACATCTCACTTGCCATAGGTAAATAACGTATTATATCTATAATAAGTATCATGTTTCTCTATTTCCATCTCCATTGCACATAGGTAATACCGTTAATTATAGCTAAATAATGGTACACGGTTTATCTATTACATCTCACTACCATAGGTAATACAGTAGTAGCTATAAATGTACCCACGGTTTCCTATTTACATTCTCACTTGCCATAGGTAAACCCGTATTATATCTATAATACTAGTGTACATGGTTTTCTATATTTACATATCACTTTGCCCATAGGTAATAACCGTATTAATCATAATAATGTACACGGGTTTCTCTCTGTACATCTCACTTGCCATAGGTAATACCGTATGATAGCTAGAAAATGTAAACGGTTTCTCTATTTCCATCTCATTAACCATAGGTAATACCGTATTATATCTATAATAATGTACAGGTTTCCTATTTTACATCTCATAGCCATAGGTATACCGTATTATATCTATAATAATGTACAGGGTTCTCTATTTACATCTCACTTACCAATAGGGTAATACCGTATTATATCATAATAATGTACATGGGTTCTCTATTTATATCTCAAATTACATAGGTTAATACCGTAGTATGATCTATAATAATTGTTACATGGTTTCTCATGTTACATCTCACTTGCAATAGGTAATACCGTAATTATATCTATAATAATGTACATGGTTTACTCTTATGTATATCTCACTTGCCTAGGTAATACAGTATCTATATCTATAATAATGTACATGGTTTCTTCTATTACATCTCATAGCCATAGGTAATTACCGTATTATATCTATAATAATGTACACGGTTTCTCTATACATCTCACTACCATAGGTAACCGTATTATATCTAAAAATGCACATGGTTTCTCTATTTACCATCTCACTTGCCCCAATTAGGTAATACCGTATTATAGCTATAAAATGTAATGGTTTCTCTATTTTCCATCTCAAATTGCCATTAGGTAAACCGTATTATATCTATAATAGATGTACATGGTTTCCTATTTCTCTCTCACTTGCCATGGTAATACCGTATTATATCATAATAAGGTACATGCGTGTCTCTATTTTAAATCTCACTAAGCCATAGGGTAATACCGTATTATATCTATAATAATGTACAAGGGTTGTCCTATTGTATATCTCACTTGCCATAGGTAATACAGTATATATCTATAATAATGCACAATGGTTTCTCTATTTACATCTCACTTAGCCAAGGTTAATACCGTATTATATCTATAATAATGACCTTGGTTTCTCTATTTACATTATCACATTGCCATAGGTAATACCGTATTATCTATAATAATGTACAGGGTTCCTATATGTACATCTCACTTGCCCTAGGAATACCGTAGATATCTAAATAATGTACATTTGGTTTTCTATTTCCATCGTCACTTGCCATAGGTTTAATACGTAGTATATCTATTTATAATGTACATGGTTTTCTCTTATTTCTCTCTCACTTGCCATAGCGTAAGCCCGTATTAATCTATAACTAATGTACATGGTTTCTCTATTAATCTCACCTTGGCCATAGGTAATACCGTATTTATATCTATAATAATGTACAAGTTTCTCTTATGTTATATCTCATTGACATAGGTAATACAGTATTGTATCTATAATAATTGTACTGGTTTCTATATTCCATCTTCACTAGCCTATAGGTAATCCGTATTATATCTAGAATTTAATGGAACGGTTTCTCTATTTACATATCACTAGCCATAGGTTAATACCGTTATTATATCTATAATAATGTACATGGTTTCTCTATTTACATCTCACTTACATAGGTAATACCGTATTATATCTATAAATAATGTACACGGTTTCGCTATTACATCTTCACTTGCCATCGGTAATTTACCGTATTATATCTATAATAATGTACCGGTTTCCTCTATTACATCTCCACTGGCAATAGTAAATACCGTTTATATCATAATACTGTACACGGGTTTCTTATTTTTACATCTCACTTGCCATAGGAATTGACCGTAGGTTAGATATATAAAATGTACACGTGTTTTCTCTAGTTTACATTCTTCACTTGACCCATAGGAATTAAAACCCGTTAATTATATCTATAATAATGTAACCCGGTTTCTCTATTTACATCCATTGCCATAGGTAATTAACCGTATTAAGATATAATAATGTACACGGTTTTCTATTTACATTCACTTGCCATAGGTAATACAGTATTATATCTATTATAAGGTACATGGGTTTCTCTATTTTCCATTCACTGCATAGGAATACCGTATTATATCTATAATACTGTACCATGGTTTCTCATTTACATCTCACTTGCCATAGGTAATACCGCTATATCTTATAATAAAATGTACATTCAATGGTTTCTCTATTTACATTCTCACTTGCCATAGGGAATACCGTATTATATCTTATAATAATGTACATGGTGTCTTCTATTTACCTCTCACTTGCCATAGGTAATTACCGTTATTGGATCTATATAATGTACAGGATTCTCTATTCCATCTCACTCTCCATAGATAATACAGTTATTAGATCTATTCATACATGTACACGGTTTCTCTATTTGACATCTCACTTGCCATAGGAAATACCGTATTCTATCTATAATAAAATGTACACGGTTTTCTCTATTACATCTCCCAACTTGCCATAGTAATACGTTTATATCTAGAAATAATGTTACCCGGTTCTTCCCTATTACATACTCCTTGCCATAGGTAATGACCTATTATATCTAAATAATGTACACGGTTTCTCTATTTAAATTCACTACCAGGGCAATACCGTATTATATCTCTTAATAATGTACCTGGTTTCTATATTTTACAATCTCACTTGCCATAGGTAATACCGTATTCTATCTATAATAATGTACACGGTTTCTTCTATTGACATCTCACTTGCCATAGGTAAATACCGTATTATATCTATATAATGTACAAGGTTTCTCTATTTAAATCTCATTGCATGGTATAGTGAAATACCGTTCTTATATCTATAATAAGGTACATGGTTTCTCTATTTACATCCTCACTGCATAGGTAATAACCGTATATAGGCTATCAGAATGAATGGTTTCCTATTTACATATCACTAGCATAGGTGAATACCGTATTATAGCTATTATGAATGTACACGGGTCTCTATTTACATCCACTTGACCTAGGTAATACAGTATTATATATATAAAATGTACATGTTTATCTATTTACATCTCAATTGCCATAAGGTAATACCGGTGATATTATAATACTGTTACACGGTTTCTCTATTGACATCTCATTGCCATAGGTAATACCAGTATTATTCTATAATAATGTACACGGTTTCTCTATTTACATCTCATTGCCATAATTAATACCGTATTATATTTATAATAATGTACACGGTTTCTCTAGTACATCTCAATTGCATAGGTAATACCGTAGTATCCTATAATAATGTAACACGGTTTCTTTATGTAAATCCACTTGCCATTAGGTTATACCGGTATATCTATTAATAATGTACACGGTTTCTCTATTTACATCTCACTGGCCATAGGTAATACCGGATTCTGATTATAAAATGTACACGGTTTCTCTATTTTACATCTCGCTTGCCATAGGTAATACGTATATATCTATAATAATGTACATGGGTTCTCATTGACATCTAACTTGCCATAGGTAATACCGTATTATATCTTATAAAATGACATGGTTCTCTATTTACATCTCCACTACCATAGTATACCGTATTAGATCTATAATCATGTACACGGTTTCTCTATTTTATATATCACACAAGTAATTACCGTATTATATCTATAATAATGTACACGGTTTCTCTATTTATATCTCACTTACCATAGGTAATACCGTATTATATCTATAATAATGTACACGGTTTCTCTATTTACATCTCACTTGCCATAGGTAATACCGTATTATAGCTTAATAATGGACACGGTTTTCTCATTTACATCTCACTTGCCATAGGTAATAACGTATATATTATAATAATGTTTTTTTACGTGGTTTCTCTATTTCATCTCCACTTGCCAGAGGTAATACAGTATTCGATTCATAATAATGTACATGGTTCTCTCATTACATCTCACTCTGCCATAGTTAATCTACCGTATTATATCTATAATAATGTACATGGTGTTCTCTATTACATCTCACTAGCCATAGGTAATACCGTAGTTATAAATTTCCTTTATAATAATGTAACACGGTTTCTCGATTTACACTCACTTGCCATAGAATACGTAGTTATATCTATAATAATGTACACGGTTTCTTCTATTTTACATCTCACTTGCCATAGGTAATTTACCGTATTTATATATAATTAAAATGACTGGTTCTCTATGTACCATTCAATTGCCATAGGTAAACCGTATTATATCTATAATAATGTACACGGTGTCTCTATTTTACTCCCACTTGCCATAGGTAAATACCGTATTATATCTATAAGAAATGTACCGGTTTCTCTATTTACATCTCACTTGCCATAGGTAATACCGTATTATAGCTATAATAATGTACACGGTTTCTCTATTTACATCTCACTTACCATAGGTAATACCGTATTATATCTATAATAATGTACATGGTTTCTCATTTCAGATCTCAATTGCATCAGGGTAAAATACCGATTATCTCTAATAATGTACATGGTTTCTATATTTTACATCTTCATTGCCATAGGAATACCGTATTATATCCTATAATAATGTACATGTTTCTCTATTTACATTCTCACTTGCCATAGGTAATCCGTATTTATATCTTATAAATAATGTAACATGGTTTCTCTATTTACATCTCACATTGCCATAGGTTAATACCGTATTATATCTAGAATAAGGTTAATGGGTTTCTCATTTACATCTCACTTGCCCTAGGTGAATACCGATTGGATCTATAATAAAGTCATGGATTCTTCTATTTCATCTCACCTCTGCCATAGGTTAATACCGTATTATATCTATAATAAGGTACACGGTTCTCTATTTACAGCGCACTTGCCATAGGTACTACCGTTTATATCTATAAAATTACACGGTTTTCTCTATTAAATTCACTATGCCATAGGTAATACGTTATTATATCTATAATTAAGTACACGGTTTTCTCTATTTACATCTCACTGGCCATGGTAACACCGTATTAATCTATAATAATGTACACGGTTTCTCTATTTACATCTCGACAACTTAGCCATAGGTAATACGTATTATATCTATAATAATGTACCCGGTTTCTCGATTACATCTCACTGCATAGGTATAATACCGTATTCATCTATAATAAGGACACGGTTTCTCATTACATCTCACTGCCATATGTGTAATACAGTATTATATCTATAATAATGTACATGGTTTTCTTATTTACATCTCATTTGCCATAGGTTAATACCGTATTATATCTTATTTAATTAATGTACATGGTTCTTTATTTACATCTCACTGCCATAGGTAATGACCGATATTGGATCTATAATAATGTACATGATTCTCTAATTTTCCATCGCCACTTGCCCTAGGTAATACAGTATTATCTAAATAATGTAACACGGTTTATCTATTTACATCTCACTGTGCCATAGGTTAAACCGTATATTATCTATAATAATGTACACGGTTCTCTATTTAATTCTCACTTGCCCATAGGTAATACCGTCGTATTGATACTCTATATAATGTTACACGGTTCTCTATTTACATCTAACTTTGATAGGTTAATACCGATATATCTATAATAATTGTACACGGTTTCTCTATTTAATCTCACTTGCAATAGGTAATACCCGTATTATATCTATAATAATGTACCGGTTCTCTATTTACATTCCAATTGCCATAGGTAATACCGTATTATATATATATAAGGTACACGGTTTTCTTCTATTTACTCCACTGCCCCATAGGATTAAATAACCGATTATATCTATAATAAGTACATGGGTTCTTCACTTTACATCTCACTTGCCATAGGTCATACCGGTCAATTTATCTCTAATAATGTACACGGTTTCTCTATTTACATCTCACTTGCCAATAGGTATTACCGTATTTATCTATAATAATGCACCTGGTTTCTCTATTTAACAATCCACTAGACAAACGGTTAATACGTTATTTATCATAATAAGGTACACGGTTTCTCTATTTACATCTCACTTGCAAAGGTAATACGTATTAATATCTATGATAATGTACACGGTTTCTCTATTTAATCTCACTTGCCATAAGGTTAATACCGTATTTTCTATAATATGTACACGGTTTCTCTATTTACATCTACGAGCCATAGGTTAATACGTATCGATCTATAATTAATGTACACGGTTTCCTCTATTACATCTCAATAGCCATAGGTAATACAGTATTATATCTATACATTAATGTACATCGGTTTCTCTATTACATTCTCCTTGACATAGGTAATTACCGTATTATATGGCTTAATAATGGCCACGGGTGCTTATTTACATCTCACTAGCTAGGTAATTACCGTATTTATATCTATAATATTGTACACGTTTCTCTATTTACCATCTAATAGCCATAGGTAATCCGTATAATCTATAATAATGTACATGGTTTCTTATTTACAATCTCACTTGCCATAGGTACATACCGTATTTATCTATACATGTACACGGTTTCTATATTTACATCTCACTAGCAATAGGTAATACGATTATATCTATAATAAGGTACATTGGTTTCTCTATTTACATCTCACTAGCATAGGTAATTTACAGTATTATATCTATAATAAATGTACATTTGTCTCGATTTACATCTCACTTGGCCATAGGTATACCGTATTATATATCTAATATGGACATGGTTTCTCTATTTACATTCACTTGCCATAGGTAATCCGTATTCATATCTATATAATGTACAGGTTTCTCTATTTACATCCACTTGGCCATAGGTATACCGTATTAATCTATAATAATGTACAATGGTTTCTCTATTTAACATCTCACTTGCCATAGGTAATACGTATTATATGCTATAATAATGTACACGGTTCTCTATTTACATCTCACTTGCCTAGGTAATACGTCATATATCTATAAAAATGTTACAACGGTTTCTCTATTTACAGCTCACTAGCATAGGTAATACGTATTAGATCTATAATAATGTACATGGTTTCTCTATTGCTCTCTTCATTGACCATAGGTAATAATAACGTATTATATCTATAATAATGTACACGGTTTCTTCTATTTTATATATCACTTGCCATTAGGGAATACGATTGTATCGATAATAATGTATAATGGGTTCTCTATTTCCATCTCACTAGCCATAGGTAATAACGTATTATATCATAATAAATGTACACGGTGTCTTCTATTACATCTCACTAGCCATAGGAAGTACCGTATTATATCTATAATAATGTGACACGGTTTCGTCTATTACATTCTCAATAGCCTAGGTAATACCTTATATATCTATAATAATGTACATGGTTTCTCTATTTCCATTCTCACTTACATAGGTAAATTACCGTTATTATATCTATAATAATGTACACGGTTTCTCTATTACATCTCACTTGCCAGTAGGTAATACCGTATATAGCTATTAATAATGTACACGGTTTCTCATTTACATCCACTAGCATAGGTAATTACCGTATTAATATATAATAAGGTACAGGTTCTTCTATTTTTTAACCATCTCACTTGCCATAGGTCTGACCTATTTATCATAATAATGTACATGGTTTCTCTATTTACATCTCACTTGCCATAGGTATACCGTTGTATCTCTATAATGTACATGGTTTTCTTATTTGTTTTCATCTCACTTGCCATAGGTAATACCGTATTATTATCCATAATAATGTACACGGTTTCTCTATTTACATCTCATTACCATAGGTAAGACCGTATTATATCTATAATTAATTGTCACTGGTTTCTCTATTTACATCTCACTTGCATAGGTAAGAGCAGATTAAATCTATAATAATGTACAGGTTCTCTATTTACATCTCACTTGGCATAGGGAATACCTGGTATATATCTATAATAATGTACACGGTTTCTTCTATTTACATCTCACTTGCCAATAGGTAATTACCGTATTATATCTATAATAATGTACATGGTTTCTCATTACATTCCACTTACATAGTATTTACCGGATATATACTTAATAATTGTTACCCGGTTTCTCTATTTACATACTTCACTTGCCAATAGGGTCATACAGATTATATCTATAATAATGTACATGGGTTCTCTATTTACATCCTCACTCCATAGGTAATACAGTATATATCTATAATAATTGTTACACGGTTTCTCTATTGAAATCTCACTGACATAGGTAATACCGTATTATATCTATAATAATGTCACGGTTTCTCTTATTTACTATTCTCACTTGCCATAGGTAATACCGTATTAATCACATAATGTACATGGTGTCTCTATTTACCTCTCACTTACCATAGGTATACAGTATTATATCTATAATAATGTACACGGTTTTTATTTAAATCTCAATTGCCATAGGTAATACGTATTAGTATCTATAATAATGTACATGGTTTCTCGATTGACATCTCAATTACACCTCGGTAATACCGTATTATATCTATAATTAATGTACATTGGCTTTCTCTAATATACATCTCAAGTGCCCATAGGTAAATACCGTATTAGATCTATAATAATGTTACACGGTTTCTATATTAATCTTACTGACCATAGGTAATACCGTATTATTCTCTATAATAATGACATGGTTTCTCTATTTACATCTCACTTACCATAGGTAATACCGTATTATATCTATAATAATGTACATGGTTTCTCTATTTACATCTAACTGCCATAGGTAATACGATTATATCATAATAATGGAACATTGGTTTCTTATTTACATCTCAAATTGCCATAGGTTAAACGTATTATATCTATAAAATGTACATGGTTTCTTATTTACTCTCAATTGAATAGGTAAACCGTATTAATCTATAATAATGCACATGGTTTTCTCTATGTACATCGCACTTGCCATAGGTGAATACCGGATGTATCTATAAATAATGTACATGGTTTCTCTATTTAAATATCAATTGCATAGGTAAGTACCGTATTTATATCTAGAATAATGTACACGGTTCTCTATTTACATATCACTGCCATAGGTTAATACCGTATTATATCTATCATAATATGTACACGGTTCTCTATTTTACATATCATTGCCATAGGTAATACCGTATGTATCTATAATAATGTAAGGTTCTATATGTACATCTGCACTTACCATAGGTAATACCGTATTTATATACTAAATAAATGTACATGTTTCTCTATTTCAATCTCACTTGCCATGGGATACATATTATCTCTATCAAGAATGAACACGGTTCTCTATACATATTCACTAGCCATAGGTAATACCGTAGTATTATCATAATAATGATCACGGAGTTTCTCTATTTAACTCAATTGCCATAGGGCATACCGTATTATATCTAAATAAGGTACATGTTTCTCTATTTACATCTCAACTTACCATAGGTAATACCGTATTATATCTAGAATAATGTACATGGTTTCTATTCATATCAACTAGCCCTAGGTAATACACGTATGATATTATACCTAATGTACATGGGTTCTCTATTTAAATTCTACTTGCCATAGGTTTAATATACAGTAGGTATCGATAATAATGTACATGGTTTCTCATTACATCTCATTTTAGACTACGACTCCGGTGTTTATTTTTCACTTTTTTGAATATAACGCAGTATACTCTATACTAAGGTACCACGGTTTTTCTCATATTCCACCCAACTGGTCCTAGGTCTACCGTATTCATACTTTGATGTTATTTATATACGGCCCCGACCCACGTCCTTGGTTCCCACGCATTACCGTCGCTTAAATCGTATTATTCCCGCTACCTATAAACGGTGTTAATAACGGTAGCTTTCTTTATCCATTTTCGATAATACATGTACATGGTTCTCTGATTTACATCTCACTGCCATAGGTAATACCGATTATATCTAGAAATAATGTACATGGTTTCTCTATTTATTAAAAAAAATCCACTAGCCATAGGAAGGTAATACTCGTATTAATCTAGAAAATGGACATGGTTCTATATTTAAAATACTTTTCCATAGTAATACAGTATTATATCTATAATAATGACATGGTTTTCGTCTATTTAAATCTCATGCATAGGTAATACAGCATTAATCTATAATAATGTACCCGGTTCTCTATTTAAATCTCACTTCCATAGGTAATACCGTATGATATCTATAATAATGTACACGGTTGTCTTCTCTTTAATATACACTGCAAAGGTAAATACGTATTAGACTCTAATAATGTACACGGTTTCCTATTTACATTCCCACTTGCATAGTAATACCGTATTATATCTATAATAATGTACGGTTCTCTTGTATATCTCACTAGCCAAGAGGTTAATACCGTATTAAGTGTCCGTTAACACAAAACTTTGGTGAGTAGGGCACGGTTTTTTTTGTAATTTTTATTTATTTTGGGGCCTATTTATAAAAGATCGATATCGTTATCGAAAAAAATAACGATCAGTATTTTCCTATAATGATCAGTATTTTACGATGACGATTGGTATTTTACGATATCGTAAAATACCAATCGTTAACAGAAAATACCGATCGTTATTGGAAAATACTGATCGTTATTTTACGATGATGAACGCTATTTTTTTTTTTTGAAGGGTATGTGTATCTATAAGTGTAACTATTAAAGGGGGACTGTTGGAGGGTATGTGTTTCTATAAGTGTAACTATTAAAGTGGGAATGTTGGAGGGTATGTGTTTCTATAAGTGTAACTATTAAAGGGGAATGTTGGAGGGTATGTGTTTCTATAAGTGTAACTATTAAAGGGGGAATGTTGGAGGGTATGTGTATCTATAAGTGTAACTATTAAAGGGGGATGTTGGAAGGTATGTGTTTCTATAAGTGTTAACTATTAAAGGGGGATGAACTGTTGTCGAGGATATGTTGGCATAAGTGTAAACTATTAACAGGGGAATGTTGGGAGAGTATTGTGTATCTATACGTGTAAACGATTACAGGTGGTAATGTTTGAGGGGTAATGTGTTTCTATACGGTTACACTATTAAAGGGGCGTTTGAGGGTATGTGTTTCCATAACGTGTACTATAAGGGGGAAGGTTTGAGGCGTATGTGTATCTATAAGTGTAAAATTAAGTTGTGTATTGAGAACGACATTACAAGCTGTGCTAAGAATCCGGTTCACGTCATTACCCTCCCCAGCAGGCTCTGTACTAGGTTATTCTAAAAGTTGTAACTATTATGGGGACGATGTAGGGTATGTTTACAAGATGTAACTATTAACAGGGGTAATGTGGAGAGAGTAGTGTTTCTAACGGTGTAAAACTATAAAGGGGGTAAATTGGGGGAAGTTGGTGGTGTATACGTGTAACTATTAAAGGGGTAGGGATCAATAATTGATTGGGAGGGTATAGGTGTTTCTATAAGTGTAACTATTAAAGGGAATGTTGTGAGGGTTAGTGTTCTATAAGTGTAATTATTAAAACAAGGTAAGTGTTGGAGGGTATATGTTTCTATAAGTGTAACTCATAATAAGGAGGGTAATGTTGGGGGGGTATGGGTAGTGTAGTAGTGTATACTATTAAAAGGTAAATTGTTGAGGGTATTGTTTGTATGGTGATACTATTAAAGGGAGATGTTGGAGGGTATTTCGTTGTATAAGTGTAACTATTAAACAGGTAATGTTGGAGGGTATTGTTTCTATAAGTGTAACTATTAAGGGAATGTGTGGGGTATGTGTTTTCTATAAGTGTAACTATAAAGGGGGAATGTTGGGGGTATGTGTTTCTATAAGTGTAACTATTAAGGGGTAATGGTGAGGGTATGTGTATCTATAAGTGTAACTATAGAAGTGGGGGGAGGGGTACGTGGGAGGGAATGTTGGAGGTATGTGTATGCTATAAGTGTAACTATAAAGGGAGAATGTTGGAGGGTAGTGTTATAAGTGTAACTATTAAATGGGAGACATGTTTGGAGGGTATGTCGTCTATAAGTGTACATTAAAGGGGGAATGTGGAGGGTATGGTGATCTATAAGTGTAAAAACGATTTTAAAGGGGGGAAATGTTGGAGGGGTGTTTCTATAAGTGTAAATTAAAGGGTGAATGTTGGAGGGTATGTGTTTCTAAAGTGTAAAATATAAAGGGGAATGTTGAGGGTATGTGTATCTATAAGTGTAAACTATTAAAGGGGGAATGTGGAGGGTTGTGTATCTATAAGTGTTAATATTAAGGGCAGAATGTTGAGAGGTATGTGTGTGTCTATAAGTGAACTATTAAGGGAATGTGGAGGGTAGTGTTGTATAAGGTAACTATTAAACAGGTAATGTTGGAGGGTATGTGTTATCTGCTAAGTGAACTATTAAAGGGAAGGTTGGAGGTATGTGTTTTATAAGTTTAACTATGAAAGGGGGTGGGAGATGTTGGAGGGTATGTGTATCTATAAGTGGTAACTATTAAAGGAGAATGTTGGAGGGTTCTGGATCTATAAGTGATAACTATAAAGGTGGAATGTTGGAGAGGGTATTGTATTTATAAGTGTAACGATTAAAGGAGGGAAGTTAGAGGCGTATGTGATCTATAAGTGAACTATTAAAGGGGAATGTGGCAGGTAGTGTATCTATAAGTGTAACTATGAAAGGGAGAATGTTTGGAGTATGGACTAAGGGTGGTTGCAGTGTGTGTTCTATAAGTGTAACTATTAAAGGGGAATGTTGGAGGGTATTGTATTCGATAAGTGAACTATAAAGGGGGATGTTGGGGGAGTGTGTATCTCTTAAGTGTAACTTATTAAAGGGGGATGTGGATGTGGTATGTTGTATTATAAGTGTAACTATTAAAGGGGAATGTTGGAGGGTGTGTATCTATAAGTGTAACTATTAAAGGGGAATGTTGGAGGGTATGTGTATCTATAAGTGTAACTATTAAAGGGGGGGAGGGGAATGGGAGGGTATGTGTATCTGTTGGTGTGACTGTTAGAGGGGGAATGTTGGAGGGTATGTGTATCTATAAGTGTAACTATTAAAGGGGGAATGTTGGTAGGTGTCTAATGTGAGTAAGGGAGATGTGAGCTAGTGTAACTATTAAAGGGAATGTGGAGTGTGTGTGTATCTATAAGTGTAATATTAAGGGGTAATGTTGGAGGGTATGTGTATTATAAGTGTGTAACTAGAAAAGGGGGAATGTTGGAGGGTATGTGTATCAAAGTGTAACTATTAATTAAAGGGGAATGTTGGAGTGTATGTGTATCTATAAGTGTAACTATTAAAGGGGTAATGTGGAGGGTATGTGTATCTATAAGTGTAACTATTAAAGGGAGAAGGTTGGAGGGTATGTGTATCATAAGTGTAACTATTAAAGGGGAAGTGGAGGGTATGTGTATCTATAAGTGTAACTATTAAAGGGAGAATTTGGAGGGTATGTGTATCTATAAGTGTAAACTATTTAAAGGGAGAATGTTGGAGGGGTTATGTGTATCTATAAGTGTAACTATTATAAGGGGAATGTTGGAGTGTATGTGTTGTATCATAAGTGTAACTATTAAAGGGGTAATGTTGGAGGGTATGTGTATCTATAAGTGTAACTATTAAAGGGAGAATGTTGGAGGGTATGTGTATCTATAAGTGTAACTATTAAAGGGGATGTTGGAGGGTTTGTGTATCTATAAGTGTAACTATTAAAGGGGAATGTTGGAGGGTATGTGTATCTATAAGGGTAACTATTAAAGGAGTAATGTTGGAGGGTATGTGTATCTATAAGTGTAACTATTAAAGGGGAATGTGGAGGGTATGTGTATCTATAAGTGTAACTATTAAAGGGGGGAATGTTGGAGGGTATATTGTATCTATAAGTGTAACATTAAAGGGAGAAGTTGGACGGTATGTGTATCTATAAGTGAATATTTAAAGGGAGAATGTTGGAGGGTATGGTGTTATCTATAAGTGTTTAACTACTAACAGGGAGAATGTTGGAGGGTAGTGTATCTTAAAGTGTAACTATTTAAAGGGGAATGTGGAGTGTATGGGTATCTATAAGTGTAACTATTAAAGGGGTGGTAATGTGGAGGGGGTGTATCTATAAGTGTAACTATTTAAAGGGGAATGTTGGAGTGTATGTGTATCTATAAGTGTAACTATTAAAGGGGTGGTAATGTTGGAGGGTATGTGTATTATAAGTTGTAATAGTAAAGGGGAGATGTTGGAGGGTATGTGTATCTATAAGTGTAACTAGTAAAGGGGGAATGTTGGAGGGTATGTGTTTCTATAAGGTAAACTATTAAAGGGGGAATGTTGGAGGGTATGGGTTTCTATAAGTTGGAACTATAAGAGGGAATGTTGGAGGGTTATGTGTATCTATAAGTGTAACTATAAAGGGGGATGTTGGAGGGTATGTGTATCTATAAGTGTAATATTAAAGGGGGAAGTTGGAGGGTACGGTGTTTCTATAAGTGTAACTATTAAAGGGGGAATGTTGGAGGGATGTGTTTATATACAGTGTGTAAACTTATTAAAAAGGGGGAATGTGGGAGGATGTGTTTTATGTGGCTTTAAGGGGATGGAATGTGTCATAGTGAATATTAAAGGGGGAATGTTGGAGGTATGTGTTCTATAAAGTGTAAATATATAAAGGGCGGGAAGTTGGAGGGGTATGTGTATCTATAAGTGTAACTATTAAAGGGGGAATGTGTTGGAGGGTATGTGTTTCTATAAGTGTAACTATTAAAGGGGGAATGTTGGAGGGTATGTGTTTCTATAAGTATAACTATTAAAGGGGTAATGTTGGAGGGTATGTGTATCTATAAGTGTAACTATTAAAGGGGGAATGTTGGAGGGTGTGTGTTTCTATAAGTGTAACTATTAAAGGGGGGATGTTTTAGGGTATGTGTATCTATAAGTGTAACTATTAAAGGGGGAGTGTTGGAGGGTATGTGTATCTATAAGTGTAACTATTAAAGGGGAGATGTTGGAGGGTATGTGTTTACATGTATGACTTTAAGTGGTTATGACTGGAATTTTAGTTAATTAAGAAACTCATCTCTTTTACTATGACAGGAATGTTGTCCGGACTGAACAATGTCACAAGGATATATTTTTTGCCATGGATTATCCCTACACTTACTGGTCCTTATTCAGATACTTTCCTATTCCTAGAATGGCATTATAACAGGAAATGTGGCATCCTGGGGTTGCCAATGGTCCTAATATGTTGTTTTTTAAGTTCCATATGTACCGCAGGGTTCCAGGGATAAAGAGAGACACATTAATCCCCAGTTACTGGCAGCCAAGCCCACCCTCCTGTTGATACAATGTTATTTAATAAGCTGACAGCTTGTGTCATTCCAAGTACAATGGCTTTGTTTCTACCTCCTGTCAGATACAATGTTTCCACTGTCTACTCATCTGCGCTGTTACTTTGTTTCCCCTAATTGGAAATGAAGATTTTTATTGAGCCGTTATCTCTTCGGAAATCTCCATCCTGCTTAGTGAGGTAATTGAATGAATTCGCTGATAATTTGCCGAAACATTATTTTCATTTTTGAAATAAGAAAAAGCTTTCTCAATCAATTGTATCGAGTTCTCCAAAGGAACATCTTTTGCCTGTTGTAGCAGTATTCTGGATATTGTGGTTCAGCAAAGCTTGCCATGCTAAAGATTTAAAGGACCACTAAACCATGAAATGAACTATTCCCCCTGAATCCTTAATTGTATGGAAGTTGCGATCAAGTATTTCTAATTTAAATAATAAAATACAGACCTCCCGTTTTGCTGTCATTAAAAAGGTTTTCGCTTTGGAAAATTAATGTCAGCTCTCACTCTACCTTACTGTGTAGAACAATATTGTTAGAATGTTACATTTCCCCAACATGTAGCAATATTGGAAACTACAGCTATTAGGCTGAGGCCCCACTATAACGCACTAAATCGCGCACACGATCGCAAGCGTTATGGCACGCAATGGTGTGTCCAATTTCTGTGCGTTGTTCTGCGTTTGTGTTTTTGTCATTTAATATTATGAAAACGCATGCTTTTGCGTGAGAAATGGTGCACGCAAAACGCAAACTCATGCACAAATGCGTGCGCAACAGAAATCACAAGAATTTTTGCGTTCCCGAGATTTCCATTTTAACCAAAATCGCATACGCAATCCCATGTGCAAACGCGCTAAATAGGCGTTAGTGTGCCCTAGCCCTTAACTCTTCAATGACAGCAAAATGGGAGGTAGGAAAACAATTATAGATCCAGTTGGGAAATAGTTTTTTGGGTTCACTTGCCCTTTAAAACTGCAAATGTGTGGTTTGATAGTTAATAAATCCATGGTTTGTAGTTTTTTTTTACATTGAATGGATGGAAATTATATCTGTTTGACGCAACTGTCAGGAGATAATCTTAAAATTGTACAAAACATTAATGTGACATTAACCAGAATCCCACAGTTTTATGGTCTTAAACGGAGCTTTTAATCCAGAGAGATTTCTCTTTCTCCTACTAACTAGAGATGGAATGTGGTATCTAATAGAACCCAGTTTCGAATCGAATCTGAAGATTTCGAAGTCCCGATTAAACTTTCGGAACTCCCAAATTTCGCGGAACACGGATTGTTCCAATTTTCGATCGAAAGTAGACGATTTTCAAAAATCGGACTTTCCAAATTTCGAAAATTGTAAAACGGAACGAAACTCAACAGTTTCGAACATCTCTACTACTAACCATAGATTATTATTGGGGAAAATGAATCATGGAAAGGTTTGGGTTAATGATACATATGAGGTGTATCCAGGGCAGAAAGAGGAATTGTTGTATGAGCTGTAATGTGCCCTCTACACTGACTTCATCTCCTGTGCCCAGTAAATATTGAACTGCCATTGCAGCCCTGTCCACTGCTTGTGTTAAAGGCTCCCTGTTGTTTTATTAATGGATATACTGACAACCCCTGCTGGCTGGAGGTGGTATATGTCCATTGCAATATTAATGTGTACACCGGCTGTGAAGGAGTTAATTTCTCTCCATTTTTATTCCTTGATATTTGTTTCTGTTTGGCCAATTCCCATTCCCACGTGGCATTTGGGGCATCGATTCAAACACGTGTTCACTGGCACAGCTCGGGATTCTAATTAGAGGGCACATCAAATACTATTTCCTTTAAGAGGCTGCGAAGATTGGAATAAAACCTGTACACCCCCGTCCTTCAGACGCCAATAATCCGATAACAGAACGAACACATCTTCATTTCCCCATTAAACTTGTTGGAAAGGATTCAACCCCCCCCCCCCCAACAAAACAGAGAGAGACAACGGTCTGTGCTAAGCAGGTACCAACTGTCGTGTGTGTGTGTACGTGTGTGTGTGCGTTTGTGTGCGTGTGTGTGTGGCTTATTTCTTTGCAGCTTTTAAAGGGGAACAAAGGGTTTTGTATAAAAGATTGTTAAAAAATGGTCAACCCAGGTTTACTGAGACCGGCTCTGTTTTGATAACGTCACAGGCCCCCAACGCTATATACTTAGCGTGAGTTTCTACTATACTACTAGTAATACCAACGCCTTAAATATAGGAAACCCGCCGCCCATCAAGGTAACAAAGTCTGTTGGGTCTCAGTGGAGTGGGGGGAGGGGTAGAGCCTGATGACATCATCAACTTCTGCTGGTCCAATTTCCTATCCCTAATATCCGTCATTTCCATTGGACATTTCCTATCCTTAATATCCGTCATTTCCATTGGACATTTCCTATCCCTAATATCCGTCATTTCCATTGGACATTTCCTATCCCTAATATCCGTCATTTCCATTGGACATTTCCTATCCCTAATATCCGTCCCTAAAGTGTAACTATTAAAGGGGAATGTTGGAGGGATGTGTTCTATAAGTGTACTATTAAAGGGGGAATGTTGGAGGTATGTGTATCTATAAGTGTAACTATTAAAGGGGGAATGTTGGAGGGGGGATGTTGGAGGGTATGTGTATCTATAAGTGTAACTATTAAAGGGGGAGAATGTTGGAGGGTATGTGTATCTATAAGTGTAACTATTAAAGGGAGAATGTTGGAGGGTATGTGTAACTATTAAAGGGGAATGTTGGAGTGTATGTGTATCTATAAGTGTAACTATTAAAGGGGTAATGTTGGAGGGTATGTGTATCTATAAGTGTAACTAGTAAAGGGGGGAATGTTGGAGGGTATGTGTATCTATAAGTGTAACTATTAAAGGGGAATGTTGGAGTGTATGTGTATCTATAAGTGTAACTATTAAGGGGTAATGTTGGAGGGTATGTGTATCATAGTGTAAATTTAAAGGGAGAATGTTGGAGGGTATGTGTATCTATAAGTGTAACTATTAAAGGGGAATGTTGGAGGGTATGTGTATCTATTAATGTAACTATTAAAGGGAGAATGTTGGAGGGTATGTGTATCTATAAGTGTAACTATTAAAGGGAGAATGTTGGAGGGTATGTGTAACTATTAAAGGGGAATGTTGGAGTGTATGTGTATCTATAAGTGTAACTATTAAAGGGGTAATGTTGGAGGGTATGTGTATCTATAAGTGTAACTATTAAAGAGGAGAATGTTGGAGGGTATGTGTATCTATAAGTGTAACTATTAAAGGGGAATGTTGGAGGGTATGTGTATCTATAAGTGTAACTATTAAGGGAGAATGTTGGAGGGTATGTGTATCTATAAGTGTAACTATTAAAGGAGAATGTTGGAGGGTATGTGTATCTATAAGTGTAACTATTAAAGGGGAATGTTGGAGGGTATGTGTATCTATAAGTGTAACTATTAAAGGGGTGGTATGTTGGAGGGTAGGGTATGTGTATCTATAAGTGTAACTATTAAAGGGGGAATGTTGGAGGGTATGTGTATCTATAAGTGTAACTATTAAAGGGAGAATGTTGGAGGGTATGGGTATCTATAAGTGTAACTATTAAAGGGAGAATGTTGGAGGGTATGTGTATCTATTAAAGGGGAATGTTGGAGTGTATGTGTATCTATAAGTGTAACTATTAAAGGGGTAGGTAAGTTGGAGGGTATGTGTATCTATAAGTGTAACTATTAAAGGGAATGTTGGAGTGTATGTGTATCTATAAGTGTAACTATTAAAGGGGTAGGTAATGTTGGAGGGTATGTGTATTATAAGTGTAACTATTAAAGGGGAGAATGTTGGAGGGTATGTGTATCTATAAGTGTAACTATAAGGGGGAATGTTGAGGGTATGTGTTTCTATAAGTGTAACTATTAAAGGGGGAATGTTGGAGGGTATGTGTATCTATAAGTGTAACTATTAAAGGGAATGTTGGAGGGTATGTGTATCTATAAGTGTAACTATTAAAGGGGGAATGTTGGAGGGTATGTGATCTATAAGTGTAACTATTAAAGGGGGAATGTTGGAGGGTATGTGTTTCTATAAGTGTAACCTATTAAAGGGGGAATGTTGGAGGGTATGTGGTTTCTATAAGTGTAACTTAGTAAAGGGGGAATGTGGAGGTTATGTGTTTCTATAAGTGTAACTATTAAAGGGGGATGTTGGAGGGTATGTGTTCTATAAGTGTAACTATTAAAGGGGGAATGTTGGAGGTATGTGTATCTATAAGTGTAACTATTAAGGGGGAATGTTGAGGGTATGTGTATCTATAGTGTAACTATAAAGGGGGTAATGTTGGAGGGTATGTGTTTCTATAAGTGTAACTATTAAAGGGGGAATGTTGGAGGGTATGTGTTTCTATAAGTATAACTATAAAATGGGTAATGTTGGAGGGTATGTGTTTCTATAAGTGTAACTTTAAAGGGGATGTTGGAGGGTGTGTGTTTCTATAAGTGTAACTATTAAAGGGGGGATGTTTTAGGGTATGTGTATCTATAAGTGTAACTATTAAAGGGGGAGTGTTGGAGGGTATGTGTATCTATAAGTGTAAACTATTAAAGGGGAGATGTTGGAGGGTATGTGTTTACATGTATGACTTTAAGTGGGTTATGACTGGAATTTTAGTTAATTAAGAAACTCATCTTTTTACTATGACAGGAATGTTGTCCGGACTGAACAATGTCACAAGGATATATTTTTGCCATGGATTATCCCTACACTTACTGGTCCTTATTCAGATACTTTCCTATTCCTAGAATGGCATATTATAACAGGAAATGTGGCATCCTGGGGTTGCCAATGGTCCTAATATGTTGTTTTTTAAGTTCCATATGTACCGCAGGGTTCCAGGGATAAAGAGAGACACATTAATCCCCAGTTACTGGCAGCCAAGCCCACCCTCTGTTGATACAATGTTATTTAATAAGCTGACAGCTTGTGTCATTCCAAGTACAATGGCTTGTGTTCTACCTCCTGTCAGATACAATGTTTCCACTGTCTACTCATCTGCGCTGTTACTTGTTTCCCCTAATTGGAAATGAAGATTTTTATTGAGCCGTTATCTCTTCGGAAATCTCATATGCTTAGTGAGGTAATTGAATGAATTCGCTGATAATTTGCCGAAACATTATTTCATTTTGAAATAAGAAAAAGCTTCTCAATCAATTGTATCGAGTTCTCCAAAGGAACATCTTTTGCCTGTTGTAGCAGTATTCTGGATATTGTGGTTCAGCAAAGCTTGCCATGCTAAAGATTTAAAGGACCACTAAACCATGAAATGAACTATTCCCCCTGAATCCTAATTGTATGGAAGTTGCGATCAAGTATTTCTAATTTAAATAATAAAATACAGACCTCCCGTTTTGCTGTCATTAAAAAGGTTTTCGCTTTGGAAAATTAATGTCAGCTCATCACTCTACCTTACTGTGTAGAACAATATTGTTAGAATGTTACATTTCCCCAACATGTAGCAATATTGGAAACTACAGCATATTAGGCTGGGCCCCCATATAACGCACTAAATCGCGCACACGATCGCAAGCGTTATGGCACGCAATGGTGTGTCCAATTTCTGTGCGTTGTTCGCGTTTGTGTTTTTGTCATTTAATATTATGAAAACGCATGCTTTTGCGTGAGAAATGGTGCACGCCAAAACGCAAACTCATGCACAAATGCGTGCGCAACAGAAATCACAGAATTTTTGCGTTCCCAGATTTCCATTTTAACCAAAATGCATACGCAATCCCATGTGCAAACGCGCTAAATAGGCGTTAGTGTGCCCTAGCCCTTAACTCTTCAATGACAGCAAAATGGGAGGTAGGAAAACAATTATGATCCAGTTGGAAATAGTTTTTGGGTTCACTTGCCCTTTAAAACTGCAAATGGGTGGTTTGATAGTTAATAAATCCATGGTTTGTAGTTTTTTTTTACATTGAATGGATGGAAATTATATCTGTTTGACGCAAACTGTCAGGAGATAATCTTAAAATTGTACAAACATTAATTTGACATTAACCAGAATCCCACAGTTTATGGTCTTAAACGGAAGCTTTTAATCCAGAGAGATTTCTCTTTCTCCTACTAACTAGAGATGGAATGTGGTATCTAATAGAACCCAGTTTCGAATCGAATCTGAAGATTTCGAAGTCCCGATTAAACTTTCGGAACTCCCAAATTTCGCGGAACACGGATTGTTCCAATTTTCGATCGAAAGTAGACGATTTTCAAAAATCGGACTTTCCAAATTTCGAAAATTGTAAAACGGAACGAAACTCAACAGTTTCGAACATCTCTACTACTAACCATAGATTATATTGGGGAAAATGAATCATGGAAAGGTTTGGGTTAATGATACATATGAGGTGTATCCAGGGCAGAAAGAGGAATTGTTGTATGAGCTGTAATGTGCCCTCTACAATGACTTCATCTCCTGTGCCCAGTAAATATTGAACTGCCATTGCAGCCCTGTCCACTGCTTGTGTTAAAGGCTCCCTGTTGTTTATTAATGGATATACTGACAACCCTGCTGGCTGGAGGTGGTATATGTCATTGCAATATTAATGTGTACACCGGCTGTGAAGGAGTTAATTTCTCTCCATTTTTATTCCTTGATATTTGTTCTGTTTGGCCAATTCCCATTCCCACGTGGCATTGGGGCATCGATTCAAACACGTGTTCACTGGCACAGCTCGGGATTCTAATTAGAGGGCACATCAAATACTATTTCCTTTAAGAGGCTGCGAAGATTGGAATAAAACCTGTACACCCCCGTCCTTCAGACGCCAATAATCGATAACAGAACGAAAACATCTTCATTTCCCCATTAAACTTGTGGGAAAGGATTCAACCCCCCCCCCCCCCACAAAACAGAGAGAGACAACGGTCTGTGCTAAGCAGGTACAAATGTCGTGGGTGTGTGTTACGTGTGTGTGTGCGTTTTGGTGCGTGTGTGTGTGGCTTATTTTGCAGCTTTAAAGGGGAACAAAGGGTTTTGTATAAAAGATTGTTTTAAAAATGGTCAACCCAGGTTTACTGAGACCGGCTCGTTTTGATAACGTCACAGGCCCCCAACGCTATATACTTAGCGTGAGTTTCTACTATACTACTAGTATACCAACGCCTTAAATATAGGAAACCCGCCGCCCATCAAGGTAACAAAGTCTGTTGGGTCTCAGTGGAGTGGGGGGGGGAGGGTAGAGCCTGATGACATCATCAACTTCTGCTGGTCCAATCTTTATCCCTATATCCGTCATTCCATTGGACATTCCCCTTAATATCCGTCATTTCCATTGGACATTTCCTATCCCTAATATCCGTCATTTCCATTGGACATTTCCTATCCCTAATATCCGTCATTTCCATTGGACATTTCCTATCCCTAATATCCGTCATTTCCATTGGACATTTCCTATCCCTAAATCCTCATTTTATTGGACATTTTCCTATCCCTAATATCCCATCATTTATCCATTGGACATTTCCTATCCTAATATCGTCATTTCCATTGGACAATTTCCTATCCTAATATCCGTCATTTCCATGGAATTTCCATCCTAATATCCGTCACTTTCCTTGGACCATTCCATCCCTAATATCCGGGCATTTACATTGGACATTTCCTATCCAATATCCGTCATTTCCATTGGGACTTTCTATCCTAATACCGTATTTCCAATGTTGACATTTCCTATCCCTAATATCCGTCATTTCCATTGGACATTTCCTATCCCTAATATCCATCATTTACATTGGACATTTCCTATCCCTAATATCCATCATTTACATTGGACATTTCCTATCCCTAATATCCGTCATTTCCATCTCTGTCTCACTACTGACACTGTTTATTTCTTGTTACTTGCGTGAATGGGCCATGGACCCGCCGGGGATTCCAGTCCGACACTGGACAGTTCACAGGCAGGAAATACTTGTTTGTATACCGGCTGTACCTGATTATTACAGAGACTCTCTAGTTCTTCTGTATGTGACCGAGCAGGAGATAAGAATATATTGTCCCAGGGAAAAGATTCATTGTGGATAAGGAGCATTTTCTGCTCGATACATTACATGGAAAGTGTTAAGCTGGGTACACACAGTCCAGATATCTGAAAGATGACAGATGATCTGCAGATTGCATACACACAGCCCCTATGAACTTCATAAGGAGAACGCTCGGGACTGTGGTTCCTCTAGGGAGTGCCGATGGAAAATTTTTAGCCTTTCCCGACAAGCGTTTGGCCAACCTGATCGTCGGGCACCGCGCGCTCATTCGGAAACGAGCGTACACACATAATGATAAAGCCCCAATACCGTCGGATCGGTTACTGTGTGTACCCAGCTTTACAGCGATACTGGTCTGATTGGGGGGGGGGGTGGGGCCATACACATGATTGATATTATCGTCAGGGTCTAGGGGGTCGAAACCAACAGACCGTAATGCGATGACGTCCGTAAGATTTATGGTGGGTTGGGAAAGACGGAATTATTTTGTCTATCGGACTTCACTTTCAGGCAAAGATATCCGATACCATCGACCAGTGTACGGCCGCACGGCCAACCGATCCCCTTAAGCGTATGGGCGGGGGCGTTCGGGTTCATTGTGTTGCTTCCCAACGCAATTTGTCGACAGTTACCAGTGGATGGAATCGCCTTGTGGTAGGCCCCCGAGTGTACGAATAGTTCGGATGTGGAGAGGGGGAGGGAATGTCCCTGCCACTGTGAGGGACCATTGGGAGGCCCAGTTTGTTACCGTTCCTCCATCAGATACAGCCCCTCCAGGTACCTGCTGCAGAAGGAGGATGGGGGGCCCTTCATGGCTTTCCTGGGGGCCCAGTGATTTCTAGTTACACTCCTGGGGATTTGTAGTCACTTCCCTGGTTCTAATCTAAATGACAAGAGACAAGCTCAGTTCTAATCAATGACATCACAAAACCTTTTAAGCACACGTAGAGGAGTAACGCAAATGGCACCGGGATGGACAACATCACCTGATATGGCTTGTCCAAATCCCTTAGTTTATACAGAAATGAACAAATGGTTCCATTAGAGTTTATTTACCCCCCCAACCACCCCCAATTATAGCAAATCCCTGATCAACACAATGAGCTAAAATGGAGAGAGTTTAATACTGGAAAGCACAGAACGGTAACAACTGTGTACACCTTCTCTGTATATTTATACATATGGGTGGGAGCTGCCATAGTGTTTCCCTTAGGACAGTACAGTAGAGGGTATAGCTATGTATGTACATAACATTCCTCTCTGTATATTTATACATATGGGTGGGAGCTGCCTAGTGTTTCCTTAGACAGTACAGTATGAGGGTATAGCTTATTGTTGTACATAACATCCTCTCTTCTGTTAATTTATACATATGGGGGTGGCGCTGCCATAGTGTTTCCTTAGACAGTACAGTATGAGGGTAAAGATTATTGTATGTACAGGAACAGTTCCTTCTTTATATTTATACCTATGGGTGGGAGCGCATAGGGTTCCCTTAGACAGTACTGATGAGGGTATAGCTTTTGATGTACAAACATCCTTCTCTGTAATTTATATTTTATACATAGGGTGGGAGCTGCCATAGTGTTTCCTTAGACAGTACAGTATGGAGGTGTATAGCTTATTGTGTGTAACAAACATTCCTTCTCTGTATATTGTATACATATGTGTGGGAGCTCCATATTGTTTCCTTAGACAGATACCAGTATGAGGGTATATAGCTTATTGTATGTACATACATCCCTTTCTCTGATATTACATATGGGGTGGGAGCTGCCATAGTGTTTCCCTTAGACAGTACAGTATGAGGGTTATAGATTATTGTATGTACAGAACATTCCTTCTCTGTATATTTATACATATGGGTGGAAATGCCATAGTGTTTCCCTTAGACAGTACAGTATGAGGGGTATAGCTTTATTGTATGTACAGAAACAATTCCTTCTCTGTAATTTATATTATACTATGGGGTGGGAGACTGCCATATTGTTCCCTTAGACAGTACAGTATGGGTATAGAATTGTGTGTACAGAACATCTTCTCTGTATATTTATATGTATACATATGGGTGGGAGCTGCCATATTGTTTCCCTTAGACAGTACAGTATGAGCGTATAGCTTATTGTATGTACAGAACATTCCTTCTCTGTATATATTATATTTATACATATGGGTTGGGAGTGCCATAGTGTTTCCCTTAGACAGTACAGTATGAGGGTATAGCTTATGTATGTACAGAACATCCTTCTCTGTATATTTATACATATGGGTGGGAGCTGCCATAGTTTTCCCTTAGACAGTACAGTATGAGGGTATAGTTATTGTATTACAGAACATGCCTTTCTGTATGATTTATATTTATACATATGGGTGGGAGCTGCCATATGTTTCCTTAGACAGTACAGTATGAGGGTTTAGCTTATTGTATGTACATAACATTCCTTACTCTGTATATTATACATAGGGTGGGAGCTGCCATAGTGTTTCCCTTAGACAGACAGTATGAGGGTTATTAGATTAGTGTATGTACAGAACATTCCTTCTCTGTATATTATACATATGGGGGGAGTGCCATAGGTTTTCCCTTAGACAGTACAGTAGAGGGTATAGATTATTGTATGTACAGAACATTCCTTCTCTGTATTTTATATTTATACATATGGGTGGGAGCTGCCATAGTGTTCCTTAGACAGTACAGTATGAGGGTTAAGCTTATTGTATGTACAGAAATTCCTTCTCTGTATATTTATTTATACATATGGGTGGGAGCTGCCATATTGTTTCCCTTAGACAGTACAGTATGAGGGTATAGATTATTGGTACAGAAACATTCCTTCTCTGTATATTTATATTATACATATGGGTGGGAGCTGCCCATATTGTTTCCCTTAGACAGTACAGTATGAGGTATAGCTTATTGTATGTACAGAACATTCTTCTTTGTATATTTATACATATGGGTGGGAGCTGCCATAGTGTTTCCCTTAGACAGTACAGTATGAGGGTATAGGCTTATTGGTTGTAGTAAGATATTCCTTCTCTGTATATTTATACATATGGGTGGGAGCTGCATATTGTTTCCCTTAGACAGTACAGTATGAGGCGTATAGCTTATTGTATGTACATGAACATTCCTTCTCTGTATATTTATACATATGGGTGGGAGCTGCCATAATTGTTTCCCTTGACAGTACAGTATGAGGGGTATAGCTTATTGTATGGTACAGAAATTCCTCTCTGTATATTTCAATTTATAACATGGGTGGGAGCTGGAGCTGCCATATTGTTTCCCTTAGACAGTACAGATATGAGGGTTATAGCATTGTGTGTACGAACATCTTCCTATATTTATATTAACATATGGGTGGAGCAGCTGCCATAGTGTTTCCTAGACGTACAGATGAGGGTATAGCTTATTTATGTACAGAACATTCCTTCTCTTATATTATACATATGGGTGGGGAGCTGCCATATGTTTCCCTTAGACAGTACAGTATGAGGGTTATAGCTTTTGTATGTACAGAAAATTCCTCTTTCTGATATTATATTTTATAATATGGGTGGGAGTGCCATATTGTTTCCCTTAGACAGTACAGTATGAGGGTATAGCTTATTGTATGTACAGAAACATTCCTTCTGTTATATTTATACATATGGGTGGGGAGCTGCCATATGTTTCCTTAGACAGTTACGGTATGAGGGATAAGCTTATGTATGTACAGAACATCCTCTCTCGTATATTTATATTTATCATATGGGTGGGAGCTTGCCATATTGTTCCCTTAGACAGTACAGTATGAGGGTATAGCTTATTGTATGTACAGAACATTCCTTCTCTGTATATTTATATTTTACATATGGGTGGGAGCTGCCATATGTGTTCCCTAGACAGTACAGTATGAGGGTATAGACTATTGTATGTGCAAACATCCTTGTATATTATAACATATGGGTGGGAGTGCCTATTGTTTCCCTTAGAAGTACAGTATGAGGGTATAGCTTATTGTTGTACAGAAATTCCTTCTCTGTATATTTATATTTATACATGGTGTGGGAGCTGCCATAGTGTTTCCCTTAGACAGTACAGTATGAGGGTATAGCTTATGTATGTACAGAAACATTCCTTCTCTGTATATTATACATATGGGTGGGAGCTTGCCATATTGTTTCCTTAGACAGTACAGTATGAGGGTATAGATTATTGTGTGTACAGAACATTCCTTCTCTGTATATTTATACATATGGGGGGAGCTGCCATAGTGTTTCCTTAGGACACGACAGTATGAGGGTATAGCTATTGTATGTAAGAGCATTCTCTCTGTATATTTATATTTATTATAGGGTGGAGCTGCCATTATGTTTCCCTTAGGACAGTACAGTATGAGGGTAGTTATAGAATATCCATATCACTCCCCACCTGGGTATGTTATGGGGGGGTGATAGGGTGATAGGTTATTAGTTTATATAAGTCTTTAAATATTATCCACCATTAAATATCCGTGGACTCAGCAGTTTGACATATTTAAAGCGCCCACCACCACTACATGTCCCAAGACGACATGACGTAATAAAACCATTCGGGGTGAAAACGTTCCTGTATGCCTTAATCTACTTTACAAAAATTTACCTTTCGCCCCGATTTTTTTCACGTCATGGTGCTTCCTACGGCGCCTTTATAATAATTACTCAATATCTTACGATTTCCATTCTCTGCATCCTTTTCATGGGCTCCCGTTCCCTTTCACGCAGATTAACAGATTTTAACCTTCCTGCCGTGCGGGACTTTAGAAAACGTTTACCATCCTACCTATTTCTTCCCTCTTATAATGACCAATATCTTACTGAAGGACAGATTAAATAAGCACCCCAATGTGGGTCATTCCAGCACCATTAACTTACACTAAATGTGGCTCAATCAGGTTTAAAGGAAACAAAGCTAGAAATACATCAGTTGTTTAAACATGTGGATATGAACTAAAGTGCAGGTTTGATATTTCCTGTACAGTGTTATGTTTAAAGGGAATGATATCTGAGAGGTGTTAGATTAACTATTGATAATCTCCGTGTTGCTGCCATAAAGAGTTAAAGGGACAATTGTTTGGGGTTGGACAAAATTATTGGACCATATAAACGTCTTGGTCACCTAAACCTTCCTGCCTACAGTGTTACACTATTGATTACAGTTGGGGGAAATCATTGACAGTATTTATACCAATAGACAGACACCAAAAAGTAAAATAAAACTGCTAGGGTAAAAATAGGAAAGACGACCAAGTTCCCTAGCGCATGTCCAGGGTGCGGTTTTAATATACACTCAATCTTAAAGGGGTATCTCACTAGAGATGACCAAAAATCCAAACTGCGAACCTGAGTTCGAGCCCCAAACTTATGAGTTCAGTGAGCTCAAAACATTAGAACTAGGCTCGTTTTTCAATAGTATCACAAATTTACCAAGGAAGTTCGCTAACCTAGAATTTATCGTGTGCTATCCCTTGAAAGTATCGGTAGTTTTGATAACCCTGAATTGTATGAATCAGTTGTTCGTTAACCCTAGAATGGATCGTTCGGCTACCCTTTGAATGTAGCCTTCGATTTTCGGTAAAAAAAAAAAAAAAACCCCCTGAAATGTATCGTTGCCTTCGGTTAACCTCGAAAAATTATGTTCGTGTTTTAGTACCTCTAATGTGATGGGTGGTTCGTTATAACCTGTCGAAAATATCGTTCGATTTCGGCAACCCTCAAATAGTGGTTAATTTTGATAAGCTCTCGACAAAGTACGTTCTAATAACCCTCAAACATTGCGTCCT
This sequence comes from Hymenochirus boettgeri, assembly GCA_019447015.1. Classification (NCBI taxonomy): domain Eukaryota; kingdom Metazoa; phylum Chordata; class Amphibia; order Anura; family Pipidae; genus Hymenochirus; species Hymenochirus boettgeri. The sequence continues at coordinate 9,428,213 of CM033471.1, read as the reverse complement.
CGTAACTCATGTAGTGCCGCCCAAACCCGACAATTGCCCAATGGTTTAAGAAGCTGTTTAAACAGTGACAGGACAGTCCCCAGACCGTTTTCCAGGTGTCCAGCCATTTACAGTAAGTTACCATGTAGCTTTAGCTGTAAATCAACCGACTTTTTGAACTATACACGCCCCATAGACTTTAATGGGTCGCATTCGACCTTTCAAACGTTTACTGACGGTTCGAAGTTCGAAAACAGACTGAAATATTAGAGTACGCCCAACTCTAATCTCCACTAGGTAAAATAATTTTTGTGTAGTCAGTTTTATTGAACAGGAAGGTAAAGCATCGCAACAAAGTCCGTGCGTAGAGGTTACAGTCAGCGGTAAGGACTGAGCAAAGCCCAACAAGCCAGCGACGCAGCGAGACGAAAGATAGGTAAAGTTCTTCCTAACATTGTTCCAAGAACTGGAGGTCAAGACACAGCCCTTTACCTCCTGTTTCTTCAATAAAACTGACTCCAAAAATGTATTTACCAGGGAGATCCCTTTAAGATAAAAAACGAGCTGGTCGGCAATATTAAACTGGATATAAAGTCAAACCACCTGATTCCTAATCGGAATTGTCATTCATTGTGACACAAAACTCAGGGTGTAAATGTCCGAAATTCCACTTTTCAATCACACATAATATTTTGCAGAGCTGATCAGTGAACACTCTCTGGCAAACTACATGGCACTCGTTTCGTAATGTATAATCCTTTGCCCCCCGCACCCAACTGTAAACAGTTGCGAAACAAGACTAGCACTAAGTTGCGCCACACTTTTACGGATATGTTTAAGACGACCGTTGAAGAAGAGCTTAATTGCTTTTATCGCGCCAACAAAACATAAAACTTACACAAAAACTGGCTCAAAATATTACATCACTATTGCAGATGGCGCAACAAAAAGTTTCGACATGGGTCGCAGGCGAGCAGTGCCAAAACCGTTCGCTAACAGCGTTGAGATACATGTCACGATCACCATAGCGTGATTTTAGCACTTTATTTGTCTGTTAGCGTGGGATGATATCTTTCTCTACCTGGGTTCAATGTCCTGATCGTTTATTTAGGGGTGGGGAAATAGGAAGCGGAGAAAACCTTTAACTGCAGAAGGTAAAAGGAGATCCAGTAACGGCTTCGTAGGGATACGAGAAAACAGATTTGTCATGGATATTTTGTTGGTGTGAGAATCAAATTAACAGTTTTCCCGAGATATTGTTTACAAGTACTAAAAAACATAGCCTAGAAAGGAGAGAGAGGACAGGATTGGAACAAAGATTGCTACCATGTAACTGAACCCTCGACATTTGCCCCCGTCTGTGATTGTATCAAACGGACGATTGTCATGCACAACACAATATAGTGATGTAGATCCACGTTTACTTGATTGATTCTTTACGGAGGGGGATTGTCCCAGGAAGAAGCAAATGGAATCTAAATGTTTTCTTTCCTTTTTTTCTTTGCGCATTTATCAATTCTAAAAAAAAAAAGGGGGAATGGAAATTTAGCTACAAATATAGGGCAATATGTTGGCAGAAATAGAACTGGTTTACTCGATTTATAGCACCACACGTCTCCTACATACATATAAATAGCCAGGGACGAGAGAGAATGGAAATATGGGAACATAGAAAGTCAGGGGGGGGTACCCCAGTTTGGGGGGGGAGTACATTTCCCATGATGAATTTATGTTGACCCTGTGGTAACATTCTGACCTTAGACCCCAGGAGAGAAGGTCTTCCAATTCTAACTGTTGCCAGATGATACAAAGCAATGCTCCATGGCATACAGGTTACAGATTGTCTGCTTCTTTTAACCATACCATAGTCTCCCCAGAAATTGCGCCGCAGGATGCGGACAGTCTCTTTTTTTGATGTGAGACATCTCATTACTTACATTTCTTTCATTTTATTTATTTTTCCTGAGCAATTTGCATGTTAATGAGACCAAATGGATTTAAATGAAATCCAATTTTTTACTGCTCAGTGTACAATGACCTGTAACGGTTCCCAATCAGACCCGATGTGCCACGTTTTGCGGGGGCTCATTTGTATTTGTATTTAATGAAAAAAACTTCATGTACCATCTCCAGTATCCCCCATAATCTTTGCACCATTGTTGGACATGTGTGGAGCGCTATTGGAACGTGGCTATAAGCTAAAAGATCAAAAGGCAAAATGGAATAGCAAATCAACACTCTCAAACCTAATTAAAATTGTACCTATGTGTGGGAGACATCTGTCCTTCTTAGCGAAGATAAAGGGAGATCTGTGGCCAGTCTGGATTATTACAATGCCGGTTCTATGGCGTCCTTAAAGCAGGTTCAACTTATCCTTTGAAGTGCGCTGAAAATGAAGCCTCGCCTCTCTCTGTGTTATTATCATGCCATTGGGGGGCCTGGGGCTTGCAGATCAAAACACAGTTTCAGAGACGAGGAAAGTCTGACTATGGGAAATTCAATTCAGAGAAGCACTGTGGTGAATATGTCGATGGAATAATGATAATATAGCAAGGTCTGTCGGACTACAACCCCCAGCTTCTTGTTTGATTCCCAACCTACCCGTGCGTGTGGTTGTTCTGTAATGGTCTTATTTCCATTTTTCCCAGGATGCACCAATGTTTCCTTACAGTAATTTCTACTGATTGATGTTGGATGGGTTCAGACATGCTCAAGAATCAAAACAGGATCATTCTGTTATTCAGAAACAATAATTTTCATACCCATTACATAGTTACACTTATAGAAATAACATAGTACAGAGCTGCAGGAGGGATAGGGAGGATAATGAAGTGAACCTGATCTAATACAGGCTCTGTGTAATGTATTTCTTCAAATATCACAAACTTAATAGTACACTTAGAAATAAACATAGTACAGAGCTGAAGGGGGGAGGAATTAATGAAAGGATAATGAAAGTGAACTGATCTTAGCACAGCAGGTGTAAGTATGTCTCAAATCACAACTTTAAATAGGTACACTTATAGACATAAAACATTAGTCGACAGAGCTGCAGGGGAGGAAGGGATATGAACGTGAACCTGATCTTAGCACAGCTATGTGTAATGTATTTCTCAATACAGCAAACTTTAATAGTTACTACTTATAGCAACTAAATAGTACAGGCTGGGCAGGGGCGAGATACCTTAAATGAACTGATCTAGCACAACCCTGTGTAATGTATTCTCAATTATCACAACTTATAGTTACACTCTATAGAAATAAACACAGTACAGACTGCAGGGGGGAGATAATGAAAGGATTAATGAAGTGAAACCTGACTTAGCAACAGCCCTGTGTAATGTATTCTCATATCACTACACTTAATAGTACACTGTATCTGAAGACTAAACATAGTACAGAGCTTGAGGGGGAGGAGATAGGATGGACGAAGGTGAGACTGATTAGCACAGCCCTGGGTAAGTATTCTCAATTTCACAACCTAATAGTTAAACTTATAGAAATAACCACAGTACAGAGGCTGATGGGGGAGATAATGAAGGTGAGCCTTGATCTTAGCACAGCCCTTGGTAATGTATCTTCAGATATCACAACTTTAATAGTTACACTTATAAAATAAACATAGTACAGAGCTGCAGGGGGAGGATAATAAAGTGAAACCGATCTTAGCACAGCCCTTGTGTGTAATGTATTTCTCAATCTCACAACTTTATAGTTACACTTATAGAAATAACACAGTACAGAGCTGCGCAGGGGGAGGATCATGAAGTGAACATGATTTAGCCACAGCTCTGTGTAATGTATTTTCAATATCCAATTTAATAGTTCTAGACCTACACAGTTACAGAGCTGCAATCGCACATTATAACGGTACGATGTGCCTTAGCATAACTAATAATGGTGTATGTTACTCGGGTTGTAGATAAGATAGTATAGAACATATTTTTTTTTCAGGGTGGTTGAATGTTCTGCCATTAAAAAAAACCTGTTGTTTAAAAACATAAAATTTTCCTTTCCTAAGATCCCTAGATCTGACGCCACACAGGTAAAGGAGGGCCATACACAATCCAATCTCAATGTACGATATTGCACTATTGTGCGATTGGTCATGTTATGTAACGATTTGCCGATCGTTGGCCAATTTCAGGTTTGTCGGGTAAATTCGGATACAAATTTATTGGACAATCCCATGTACGATTGGTCTATGTATGGTCCACTGAACAGGGAGCCCGGTATGGTATATAAGAAGTGATTTTCCAACATAAAACTGACTCCCGTGTAATTCAAATCCTGGCGGAAGATTTTGGTTTAACATTTTATTAGAAAAAGGAGATGTCTGTGGAATATAGCGGGGGGGCGGGTGTAAACTTATAGCAGCGTTTATAAGTAAGTAGTGTAGGTGGAAAGGATTGGGCGGGAGCCCGGCCGTGTGTGGACGTGAAAATAATAAAGCTATCCTATTAAAGGGGCAGTATACACAATAACAAAGGATATTATTATTTACATATAAACCCCTACAATGATATTGGGGCCCAAGGACCCCAGAGCGAATTCCCCCTTTAATATGAGGAGAACTTAACTTTAACACTAAAAGGACTAAATCCAAGGTACGGGTCCTCTTAAAAAAAAAATAAGTCAAATGATGTAACATTATTCCCAAGACAACCCCATGTCCCTGTGTAGGGCACCTATATCCTGAATAACAGCCCGCTGGGGCCCTTTTTGATCTTAATCTATCTCTCTCCTAACACTCAAGGAACAGCTGAAAAGATTCAATAAAGATTGTGCAACCAGATTTGTAAAGTTGTAAGGGTTTGTTGTATAGATTAAATTACATAAACCTTTCAGTGGCTTGGAAAATGAAGGAAAAGAAACGGGGATGTGAGGCCACTGAGAGCCAAGGTTTGTTCTCTGGGCATGTTGTCAGTTTGAAGTGTGAATGGTGGTAAATTGGTTAAATTGCAGTTGTCTTGCCCCCTGTCTCCCTGTGGGAGCTGCCATATTGTTTCCCTTAGACAGTACAGTATGAGGGTATAGTTTATTGTATGTACATAACATTCCTTCTCTGTATATTTATACATATGGGTGGGAGCTGCCATAGTGTTTCCCTTAGACAGTACAGTATGAGGGTATAGCTTATTGTTTATTGTGTGTACAGAACATTCCTTCTCTGTATATTTATACATATGGGTGGGAGCTGCCATAGTGTTTCCCTTAGACAGTACAGTATGAGGGTATAGCTTATTGTGTGTACAGAACATTCCTTCTCTGTATATTTATACATATGGGTGGGAGCTGCCATAGTGTTTCCCTTAGACAGTACAGTATGAGGGTATAGCTTATTGTGTGTATATGTGTATTATGTTTATATTTATAGGAATGGATTGAGCTGCCATACTGGTTCACTCGTTCTATTAATATCTAACGCAGGACTGGCCAACTGTCTGGCTGCTTCCTACGTGCCCATTTTCCTCCCCAGTCCACCCACAATACGTACAGACCTCATATCATAGCCCTGTCCACCTGATGGGCCACACGTTGGCCCCCTATGGTCTAATGATAAACTAGACCCTATGAGTGTGTTTACCTTCCGATTTTCCTAAACATTTTCCATCATGTCCCATTCCTATTTAGGGAAAATCGGAAGGTAAAGTCTATGGCCAGTCTTACTGTCTATTGCTGTTACTTTTATCCTGTTATTGTACACGTCCCCAGCAGTCTCTGCACAAGTCCCTGTCTGTCTGTCTGTTGTATCTGTCTGTCTCTTTCATTCTCTTTCCTTTCCTCTCTCTGTATTTTCTTTCCTTGCTGCACAGGACCGAAGCACAGGAGGGTCTCAGAGTACGTATCCTCCGCTGCCCTCTCCCACCTCGACAATTACCTGACCACCACAATATGGCTTCCTCCTGTCCTTCACCACTCTCCCACATTCCGACTTCCTCCTGTCCTTCACCACTCTCCCACATTCCGACTTCCTCCTGTCCTTCACCACTCCCCCACATTCCGACTTCCTCCTGTCCTTCACCACTCTCCCACATTCCGACTTCCTCTGTCCTTCACCACTCTCCCACATTCCGACTTCCTCCTGTCCTTCACCCCTCCCCCACATTCCGACTTCCTCCTGTCCTTCACCACTCCCCCACATTCCGACTTCCTCCTGTCCTTCACCACTCCCCCACATTCCAACTTCCTCCTGTCCTTCACATTGTAATGTAAAGAAACATTCCCTTCTCTGTATATTTATACCATATTGGTTTCCCTTAGACAGTACAGTATGAGGGTATAGCTTATTGTATGTACAGAGCATTCCTTCTCTGTATATTTATATTTATATATATGGGTGGGAGCTGCCATATTGTTTCCCTTAGACAGTACAGTATGAGGGTATAGCATATCCATATCCACTCCCCACACTGGGTATGTTATGGGGGGATGATAGGGTATAGTTGTCCTTTAATTAAATTTATCACCATTAAATATCCGGTGACATCAGAGTTTGACTATCATTTAAAGCGCCCACACTACATTCCCAATGACGCACATGACGTAATAAACCATTCGGGGTGAAAACGTTCCTGTATTGCCTTAATCTACTTTACAAAATTTACCTTTCGCCCCCGATTTTTTTCACGTTCATGTTGCTTCCTACGGCGCCTTTATAATTAATCTCAATATCTTACGATTTCCATTCTCCTTCGTCTCTTTTCATGGCTCCCGTTCCCATTTCACGCAGATTAACAGATTTTAACCTTCCTGCCGTGCGGGACTTTTAGAAAAACGTTTACCCCATCCTCCTATTTCTTCCCTCTTATAATGACAATATCTTACTGAAGGCAGATTAATAACAGCCCCAATGTGGGTCATTCACAGCACCATTAAACTTACACTAAATGTGGCTCAATCAGGTTAAAGGAAACTAAAGCTAGAAATACATCATTGTGTTTAACATGTGGATATGAACTAAATGCAGGTTTGATATTTCCCTGTACAGATGTTACTGTTTAAAGGGACATGATATCTGGAGAGGTGTTAGATGTAACTATTGCTATCTCCTGTGTTGCTGCCATTAAAGAGTTAAAGGGACAATTGTTTTTGGGTGGACAAATTATTGGACCATATAATACGTCTATGGTCACCTTAACTCTTCCTGCCTTACATTGTTACACTATTGATACAGTTTGGGGAAATCAGTGACAGTATTTTACCAATAAGACAGACACAAAAAGTAATAAAACTGTAGGCGTAAAAATAGGAAGACGACCAAGTTCCCTAGCGCATGTCCAGGGGTGCGTATAATATACACATCAATCTTAAAGGGTATCTCCACTAGAGATGGACCAAAATCCAAACTCGAACCTGAGTTCGAGCCAAACTTTATGAGTTCAGATGAGCTCAAACTATTCGAACTAGCTCGTTTTTCAATAGTTATCAAATTTACAGGCCGTTCGCTAACCCTAGAATTTATCGTTTGCTATCCCTTGAAAGTATCGTTAGTTTTTGATAACCCTCGAATGTATGAATCGTTTTCGTTAACCCTAGAATGGATCGTTCGCTACCCTTTGAATGTAGCCTTCGATTTTCGGTAACCCTTGAATGTATCGTGCCTTTTCGGTAACCCTCGAAATTATCGTTCGTTTTCAGTAACCCTCAAATGTATGGGTTGGTTCTCTAACCCTCGAAAATATCGTTCGATTTCGGTAACCCTCAAATGTATGGTTCAATTTTTGATAATCCTCGAAAGTATCGTTCAATAACCCTCAAATTGGCCGTAACCCTCGAATGTAGCTTGCGCAAAACCCGACAATTGCCCAATTGTGTTTAAGAAGTGTTTAACAAGTGACAGTGACATGTTCCCCAGACCGTTTCCCAGGTGTCACAGCCATTTACAGTAAGTTACCATTGTTAGTTTAGCTGTAAATCCCCCAGACTTTTTGAACTATCACTCCCCATAGACTTTAATGGGTCCGAATTCGAACTTTCAAACTTTTACTGAGGTTCGAAAGTTCGAAAACAGACTGAAATTTATGAAGTTCGCCCATCTCTAATCTCCACTGGTAAAATAATTTTTTTGTAGTCAGTTTTATTGAACAGGAGGTAAAGCATCGCACACAAAGTCCGTCGGGACCTGTCAGAGGAAGCAGCGGAGGAGCGAAAGATCAGGTAAGTTCTCTAACATTGTTCCAAGAACTGGAGGTAAGACACAGCTCCTTTACCTCCTGTTCTTCAATAAAACTGACTCCAAACAATGTATTTTACCAGTGGAGATTCCCTTTAAGATAAAAACGAGCTGGTCAGCGCAATATTAAACCTGGATAAAGTATAAAACTGATTCTTATCGGATTGTCATTCATTTGTACACAAAAACTCAGGGTGTAAATGTCCCGAAATTCCACTTTTCAATCACCATAATATTTTGCAGAGCTATCAGTGACCACTCTCCTGGCAACCTACATGCACTCGTTTCCGCAATGTATTAATCCCTTTGCGACCTTTAATACATTGCGAAAACGCTAGCAATAAGTTGCGACCTTTTACGCATATTTTAAAGACGCCGTTGAAGAAGCGTTAATTGTCGCGCAAAAAACTACTGCAAAAACTGGCTCAAAATTTATTACATCACTTTGCATGGCGCAAAAATTGCGACATGGTGCAGGCAGTGCAAAACCTTCGCTAACACGTTAGTACATGTAGTACATAGCGTGATTTTAGCACTTATTTTCTCGTTAGCGTGGGATATTTCATCTACCTGTGTCAATGTCCTTGTGTTTTATTTAGGGGGTGGAAATAAAGGGGAACTTACTAACGGCAGAAGGTAAAAGGAGATCCAGTAACGGCTTCGTAGGGATACGAGAAAACAGATTTGTTCATTGGATATTTCTGTTGGTGAGAATAAATTAAAAGGTTCTTCCCAGAGATATTGTTTTACAAGTTACTAAAAATACATAGCCTAGAAAGGAGAGAGGGACAGGATTGGAAACAAAGATTGCTACATTGTAACTGACCCTCGACATTGCCCCCGTCTGTGATTGTATCAACCGGACGATTGTCATCGCACAACACAATATAGTGATTAGAATCCCGTTTATTGATTGATTCTTTACGGGGGGATTTTCCCAGGAAAACGAAGGAATCTAAATAGTTTTCTTTCCTTTTTTTCTTTTGCGCCATTTATCAATTCTAAAAAAAAAAAGGGGAAATTTAGTACAAATATAGGGCAATCTGTTGGCAGAAATAGAATGGGTTTTTATTTATAGCAAACGTCTCCTACATAATATAAATAGCAGGGCGAGAATGGAATATGGGACATTAGAAGTCAGGGGGGGGGTCCCCAGTTTGGGGGGGGAGACATTATCCCATGATGCATTATGTTGACCCTGTGTGTAACATTCTGACCTTAGACCCAGGGAGAAGGTCTCAATTCTAACTGTTGCAGACTGATACAAAGCAACTGCTCCCTGGATACCAAGGTTACCAGACTTGTCTGCTTTCTTTTAAACATTACCCATAGTCCTCCCCAAAATTGCGCCAGGATGCGGACAGTCTCTGTGTGACATCTCATTATATTACATTTCTCTTCATTTTATTTATTTTTCCTGAGCAATTTGACTGTTAATGAGACCAAATGGATTTAATGAAATCCAATTTACTTTCAGGTACAATGACCTTTAATCGGTCCCAATTAGACCCGCTGTCCACGTTTTGCAGGGGCTCATTTTTATTTGTATTTAATGAAAAAACTTCATTACATCTCCCGTATCCCCCATAATCCTTTGCACCCATTGTTGCATGTGTGAGCGATATTGAACGTGGCTCTAAGCTAAAGATAAAAGGCAAAATGGAATAAAGGCAAATTAAACCTCTCAAACCTAATTACAAATTGTACCTATGTGCTGGGAGACATCTGTCCTTCTTAGCGAAGATAAAGGGGAGATCTGTGCCAGTCTGGATTATTACAATGCGGTTTAATGGCGTCCTATAAATGCAGGTTTCAACCTTATCCTTTGAAGTGCCTGAAAATGAAGCCTCGCCTCTCTCTGTGTTAATTATCATCCATTGGGGCGGCTGCAGATCAAACACAGTTTCAGAGACGAGGAAAGTCTGACTATGGGAAATTCACATTCAGAGAGCACTGTGGGAAATATGGATGGAATTAATGATAATATAGCAAGGTCTGTCGACTACAACCCCCAGCATTCCTTGTTTGCATTCCCAACCTACCAGTTGCTGTGGTTAGTTCTGTAATGGTCCTTATTTCCATATTTTTCCCAGGATGCACCACATGTTCCTTACAGTAATTTCTACTGATTGACTGTTGGATGGGTCAGACATGCTCAGAACTCAAAACAGGAATTCGTACTTTAGAAACAATAATTTCATACCCATTAATAGTTACACTTATAGAAATAACATAGTACAGAGCTGCAGGGGGAGGATAATGAAGTGAACCTGATCTTAATACAGCTCTGTGTAATGTATTTCTCAATATCACAACTTTAATAGTTACACTTATAGAAATAACATAGTACAGAGCTGCAGGGGGAGGATAATGAAAGGATAATGAAGTGAACCTGATCTTAGCACAGCCCTGTGTAATGTATTTCTCAATATCACAACTTTAATAGTTACACTTATAGAAATAACATAGTACAGAGCTGCAGGGGGAGGATAATGACGTGAACCTGATCTTAGCACAGCTCTGTGTAATGTATTTCTCAATATCACAACTTTAATAGTTACACTTATAGAAATAACATAGTACAGAGCTGCAGGGGGAGGATAATGAAATGAACCTGATCTTAGCACAGCCCTGTGTAATGTATTTCTCAATATCACAACTTTAATAGTTACACTTATAGAGATAACATAGTACAGAGCTGCATGGGGAGGATAATGAAGTGAACCTGATCTTAGCACAGCCCTGTGTAATGTATTTCTCAATATCACAACTTTAATAGTTACACTTATAGAAATAACACAGTACAGAGCTGCTGGGGGAGGATAATGAAGTGAGCCTGATCTTAGCACAGCCCTGTGTAATGTATTTCTCAATATCACAACTTTAATAGTTACACTTATAGAAATAACATAGTACAGAGCTGCAGGGGGAGGATAATGAAGTGAACCTGATCTTAGCACAGCCCTGTGTAATGTATTTCTCAATATCACAACTTTAATAGTTACACTTATAGAAATAACACAGTACAGAGCTGCAGGGGGAGGATAATGAAGTGAACCTGATCTTAGCACAGCTCTGTGTAATGTATTTCTCAATATCACAACTTTAATAGTTATAGAAATAACAGTACAGAGCTGCAATCGCACATTATAACGGTACGATGTGCCTTAGCCATAACTAATAATGGTGTATGTTACTCGGTAGAACATTTTTTTTCAGGTGAATGTTTCTTGCCATAAAAAAACCTGTTGTTTAAAAACATAAAATTTTCCTTTCCTAAGATCCCTAGATCTGAAGCCTACACAGGTAAAGGGGCCCATACACAATCCAATCTCAATCGTACGATATTGCAATATTGTGCGATTGTCATGTTATGTAACGATTGCCCGATCGTTGGCCAATTTTCAGCTTTGTCGGGAAATAGGATACAAATTTATTGGACCAATCCGCATTGTACGATTGGTCTATGTATGGTCCACTGAACAGGGAGCCGGTAAGAAGTGATTTTCCAACATAAACTGAATCCCTGTGTAATTAAATCCTGGAGGAAGATTTTGTTGTTTAACATTTTATTAGAAACAGGAGAATGTCTGTGGAATATAGCGGGGGCAGTGTGTAACCTTATAGCAGCGTTTATAGTAAGTCTGTGTAGGTGGAACTGATTGGGAGGGAGCCCGCAGTGTGTGGAAGTGAAATAAAGCTATCCTATTAAAGGGGAAGTATACACAATAACAAAGGATATTATTATTTCCATAAACCCCTACAATGATTATTGGGGCAAGGACAGAGCGATATTCCCCCTTTAATACTGAAGGAGAACTTAACTTTAACACTAAGAAGGACTAAATCCAAGGTACGTGTCCTCTTTAAAAATAAGTCAAATGATGTAACATTATTCCCAAGACAACCCATGTCCCTGTGTAGGGCCCTATATCCTGAATAACAGCCCTGCCTGGGGCCCTTTTTGATCTTAATCTATCTCTGCTCCTAACCAATCAAGGAACATGCTGAAAGATTCAATAAAGATTGTGCAACCAGATTGTAAAGTGTATGGGTTGTTGTTATAGATTAAATTACATTTAAACCTTCTCAGTGGCCTTGGAAATGAACAGGGGATGTGAGGCCACTGAGAGCCAAGGTTTGTGTCTCTGGCATTGTGTCAGTTTGAAGTGTGAATGGTAAATTGGTAAATTGCAGTGATCTGATCTGGGGATGAACAGGATCTGAGCTAAGGGCAAGTCCACACTGCAACGCAAACGCCATAGCATGCGATTTCATGTGCGATTTTTTTTGCGTTTGCGCTTGCGATTTATTCAATAAGTATAGGAAAACGCATGCGATTGCGATTAAAAATGCAGAACGCAAAACGCAATCGCAATGCACTGAAAGACGCGTGTTTTTTTTGCATTGCCGCGTTTTCAATGATTTTTTTAAAAAATGCAATCGCAAGCCAAAACGCAAACGCAAAAAAAACGCAGCAGTGTGGCCGAGCCCTAAAACACAATCTACAGGCTCCGGATCTAAAGCCCCTAATGGGTTTGAAGAGAAAAAAAATAACACCGCACATTAACCCTGTAGTCCCTCCCATTAACCCCTCGTATTCAGTGGAGTTTGGGATGATCGAAATATTCCAGTTTTTTTTAAAGAGAAAGGTCATGTTTGCAAGAAATAACATTTCACGTGTCACGGATCATTAAAGGGCCAGGCGCCACTAGTGAATTTTTCACGATTGCGCCCGCGGTTTTCACGAACATGGAAATCACGGGAACATGAACATTCCTGCGATTTCCTATGCGCTTGCATTTTTTTCTTGTCCGTTTGCGTTAAGTATTCAAGCATTTTTGGAGGGTAGGTACCTAGTAAAAGGGGAATGTTAGAGGGTAGGTACCTAGTAAAAGGGGAATGTTATAGGGTAGGTACCTAGTAAAAGGGGAATGTTTAGGTACCTAGTAAAAGGGGAATGTTAGAGGGTAGGTACCTAGTAAAAGGGGAATGTTGGAGGGTAGGTACCTAGTAAAGGGGGAATGTTAGAGGGTAGGTACCTAGTAAAAGGGGAATGTTAGAGGGTAGGTACCTAGTAAAAGGGGAATGTTAGAAACCCTTAGTTTTCCGTTTGTGTCTTTCTCTTTAAATAATCTCACACAAGACAAGAAGTGACTGATTGGCAGGTACATTCCATGTAATGTCTCTTACTGGTTCTTTGTCTCGGTGCCATGAAACTGGAATGAAAAACATTTTATTAAAGGTGAAGTTTATTGTCTCAGTAAAGCTGCCTGAGGACCAGAGATAAAATTGTCTCTAGTCTAGAGCTTTTGTCTTTCCTGGACGTCCTCATTAAAGGGCCATAAACGTTTTTCTTTTTGACTTTTTAATATTTCTGCTGAGCTGACTCCCCTGTGAACAGGAATGTGACTTTGAATACTTTGTGTCACTGGATGAATGAGAACCTTTGTATTGTGGAGTTTTTGGGGATATCTATATGGCAACTCCCAAGAAAAGAGACACCATGTTCTGTATAGACAGATATTTATCCACATTCACACAGTAGTTTGTGCTGGAATTGTATTGACATTGAAAACACTGGAATGTAGAACTGACTTGTCCTTTCCTTTGTCTAGATAATTCTCTGATGGACAGATGAGGATAAAAGGATGTCTGGCTGGGCTCGCATCTCAATGCTGCTGATTTTGCTTTCAGTGATGTCTTCTAAAGGTAAATCCGATTGGACCTGACAGAGAATGGATTAATACATTATATGTAATGGCGGTATGCTGTCAGGGAATGCTGGGAATTGTAGTTTGTAAACATAGCGGACATCCCACAACAGAAACAGCATGAAGAGGTAACATTAAAAATGAAAAATTGCTTTATTAGTCCAACCTTATGAGCAATGAACCCAGGTCCCCTGTGATACTTTGGGGGGCTGGGGGGTCCTCTCAAATGCAACCCCCCTCCTGCCCTACCCCATTTTCAGCATCTTCCAGGTTTTGAGGTTAACGTGTCCTTTAAATACAGTGTTTCTCTTTTGACTTGATAATTCTTGACTTTCAAATATAAAACACATTATGTTTGCAACCTTTCATTCACAGTTAAGCTGGGTGGTGCTAGAGATACATTTTGACATCATCATTAATGACATCATTAACACCAATGCCATCATGTATTTGTCCTGTTTTTTATTGACCGGTAGGTTATGGATCTCTCCCAACTTGGTTTTCATTATACTTACCTTTACCAAAGAGGTTTCTAAACATACGGCTTTAGTTTAGAAGTTGGAGATTCCCTTTTAAATAAGTGATTTAATGGGCCCTATTTATCAATACCGTGCGTTATCGATAATGTACGTCCGGCCGTATATTTACACCGAACGTTCGTTAATTAACGTTCGTTAATTCAGTAGTAAACTACCGCAAAGATATTCTATGGGGATCACAAATCTCTCATCGTGTTATCGTAGATTTCCGATATCGGTAATTTACGATCATTATTATTAATTAACGATCGCAAATGAATGATCACTAGACCGATTGGAAATTAATGATCGGTTTAACCCGATCGTGAAAGGCACGGTATTACTAAAAAGCGATACCGCCCCTTTATGAGTATGGCACAATAACAAGGCAGGCACATTTTAATAAGCTTCGTACACACGTGCGGTTGCGGGATCCGATCCATGACGCACAATGTGTACTGAACATCGCTGGGTATCTATCAATGTATGGGTGTTGTGTTTAGGGGCCTTTAAAAACCCCAGGATATAAGTCTTGTACATCATTTATTAAATAAACAAAGAAATATTTCCAGTTCACTGCCTGGCTTATGATGGGAAGAGCAGGTTTGCTCCTTTTTCATGATGTATTTTTGCCTGGGGTATTAATTCGGTCCCTGCTGTCTGGTAATATCCAGCAGTTTCCCATTGCACAGGAGAAGAACAAAAGAGGAAAAACCTTAGATGATACAATAACAGTTCTAGAGATGATGTGTATTAAGCTGTTTTCTAAGCTCTTTCCTCTTCTTCCCGACAAAGAAAGAAAATGGTTTCTTTGTCGTGTTTTTATCCATCGAACAAAACGCAAAAATCGATAACAGACGATCTGAACCTATTCAACTTTTTTTTTTTTTAAATAAAGGAAACGATGACATCAAAACTGAAACATTGTTGCCATTTTCAAAAAAGTTACAGTTACTGGAGGATGTAACAGTTACAGTAAAGTAGGGTTGGCTGGTGGATTAGCCAATCACAGGATTCCACGTCAGCCAATCACAGACTGTATATACATTTAAAGTCCCAAATCCTATTTTCTAAACTGGGACAACCAAAAGGATGCCAAGTTGCCAAGCTATGTCTATATTATTCTGATCACCTTGTATCCATCTACATGCCTTTGCCATAAGGACATCAGATAGTGGCCAATATTATTCTCTAAACAAAGATAAATAAGACTGAAAATATACAGGACACAGGGTGGGATTTCCTTTCCCTTAATGGGGGTTAATACAGATTCCTAGCAGTAGTGAGATGATTAATTAAACGTCTTTAATGAATGAAATTCAATATGATGCATCATTTGACATTAACATGAAAGTGTTTACACCTGATACATTGTATCCAGTGTAAGGTTGTAGCACCTACAGCACAGAGCGCACACAGTTCCCACAAAGCTTTGTACATGTGCTTCACATTACAGCTGTCTGGCTCTAACCCGCAACTTCTGCATATGGGAAGGAGAAGCAAGTTGTTTACTTTACGTGACCACATCAAGCAGCAATAGTTATGATGTGTTGGAAGGGAACAGAAATTTAAATTCAACCCAAACCTCTAGTATGGACCTGATCCAATCGCATGGCATCTTTGTCGCCTGCACTTATGTCCACCATCTGGAGGGTTGAACGAGGAACTATCCCTTTAAAAGACCTGGGCAATTATTTTCACTTGCTTAGGGCCCGAGCCGTTCCTTTACGTGCCCAGTGAAGGCCCAGAAAATTCTAATG
This sequence comes from Hymenochirus boettgeri, assembly GCA_019447015.1. NCBI lineage: Eukaryota > Metazoa > Chordata > Amphibia > Anura > Pipidae > Hymenochirus > Hymenochirus boettgeri. The sequence continues at coordinate 9,412,066 of CM033471.1, read as the reverse complement.
GGCTAATTCCCCTTGACAGTTATTCTCCATACTGAATTCATATAACTATAGTACCCAAAACAACATAATGTCCTAAATGGCTATTTTCTTTTAATAATAACCAATGCTAAGTACACAAACACACAAAAGGCACTACAGTAACATAGTAACATCAATAACATTGTGACAGTACATATTCTATTACATTCTACATACAGGGAACATGTTCTAGAGTATGTTTCAAGGACTGACATTATAAGTAGTAACCAGCATGGATTTAGGAGGAATAGATCTTGTCAAACTAACTTGCTTGGCTTTTATGAGGAAGGAAGTAGAAATTTAGACTCTGGTATAGCAGTAGATGTAGTTTACTTGGATTTTGCAATGGCTTTTGATACAGTCCCCCATAGGCGACTAATGAATAAGCTAAGGTCTGTTAGTCTGGGGGGTCACATTTGTACATGGATAGAAAATTGGTTAATGAATAGGATGCAGAGAGTAGTTGTTAATGGGGCTTCATCATTATGGACTAAAGTGCTAAGTGGGGTGCCACAGGGTTCTGTGTTGGGGCCACTTCAATTTAATCTATTATTATTATTAATGATTTGGAAGAGAAAAATGGAATTCTCCCTCTTTACAAAGCATTGGTAAGGCCTCATTTGGAATATGCAGTGCAATTTTGGAATCCTGTGTACAAAAAGGACATCTTTGAAATGGAAAGGGTTCAGAGAAGGGCAACTAAATTAATAAGGGGATTGGGGGAGCTTGAATATGAAGAGAGACTGGAAAAGTTACAATTATGTACGCTGGAGAAAATGCGCTTGCGTGGGGATATGATTACTGTGTATAAATACATTAACGGGCCATACAATAAACTATCTGGGGCATTGTTCACCAATAGAACATGTCAGAGGACACGTGGACATCCCTTAAGACTTGAAGATAAAAGGTTTAGGCTTCAAGTTGGGAAAGGGTTTTTCACTGCGAGAACGGCAAAGCTATGGAACTGTCTTCCAGTGGACGTTGTTATGGCAGGTTCATTGGTCAGTTTAATATAAAGCTGGATGAGTTTCTACAAACAAGGAATGTTACAAGTTACTGGATGGATGATACATAAAGTAGAGTTGGGAAAGGGTTTTTCACTGCGAGAACGGCAAAGCTATGGAATACTGTCTTCAGTGGACGTGTTATGGCAGGTCATTGGTCAGTTTAATATAAAGCTGGATGAGTTTCGACAAACAAGAATGTTACAAGTTACTGGTATTGATCATAAAGTAGAGTTGGGAAAGGGTTTTCACTGTGAGAACGGTAAAGCTATGGAACTGTCTTCCAGTGGACGTTGTTATGGCAGGTTCATTGGTCAGTTTAATATAAAGCTGGATGAGTTTCTACAAACAAGGAATGTTACAAGTTACTGGGATTGATACATAAAGTAGAGTTGGGAAAGGGTTTTTCACTGCGAGAACGGCAAAGCTATGGAAACTGTCTTCCATTGGGACGGGTTATGGCAGGTTCATTGGTCAGTTTAATATAAAGCTGGATGAGTTTCGACAAACAAGGAATGTTACAAGTTACTGGTATTGATACATAAAGTAGAGTTGGGAAAGGGTTTTCACTGTGAGAACGGTAAAGCTATGGAACTGTCTTCCAGTGGACGTTGTTATGGCAGGTTCATTGGTCAGTTTAATAAAAAGCTGGATGAGTTTCTACAAACAAGGAATGTTGCAAGTTACTGGGATTGATACATAAAGTAGAGTTGATCCAGAGAAATTTCCCATTGCCACTTGGAGTCAGGAAGGAATTTTCCCCCTTCAAAAATTTGGTGGGTTTTTTTGCCTTCCTCTGGATCAACAGGCAGGAAATGAGGATATTGCTAGATGGGTTGGACTGGATGGACGTATGTCTTTATTCAACCTCAAATACTATACTATACTATATTATACTGTACTGTACTGTACTGTACTATACTATACTATACTATACTATACTGTACTATATTATACTATGCTATACTATACTGTACTGTACTGTACTGTACTATACTATACTATACTGTACTGTACTATATTATACTATGCTATACTGTACTATACTATACTATACTGTACTGTACTATACTGTACTATACTATACTATACTATACTATACTGTACTGTACTGTACTATATTATACTATACTATACTGTACTATACTATACTGTACTGTACTGTACTATACTGTACTATACTATACTATACTGTACTATACTATACTGTACTGTACTGTACTATACTGTACTATACTATACTATACTATACTGTACTGTACTGTACTATATTATACTATGCTATACTGTACTATACTGTACTGTACTATACTATACTATACTGTACTGTACTGTACTGTACTATATTATACTATACTATACTGTACTGTACTGTACTATATTATACTATACTGTACTGTACTGTACTATACTATACTATACTGTACTGTACTGTACTATATTATACTGTACTATACTGTACTATACTGTACTATACTGTACTATACTGTACTGTACTATATTATACTATGCTAGACTGTACTATACTATACTATACTGTACTGTACTGTACTGTACTATATTATAATGTACTATACTATACTGTACTATACTATACTGTACTGTACTGTACTGTACTGTACTGTACTGTACTGTACTATATTATACTATACTATACTGTACTGTACTATACTATACTATACTGTACTGTACTGTACTATATTGTACTATGCTATACTGTACTATACTGTACTGTACTGTACTATATTATACTATACTATACTGTACTATACTGTACTATACTGTACTATACTATACTGTACTGTACTATACTATACTGTACTATGCTATACTGTACTGTACTATACTATACTGTACTGTACTATACTATACTGTACTGTACTGTACTATATTATACTATACTATACTGTACTATATTATACTATGCTATACTGTACTATACTATACTATACTATACTATACTATACTATACTGTACTGTACTGTACTATACTATACTATGCTATACTGTACTATACTGTACTATACTATACTGTACTATACTATACTGTACTATACTATACTGTACTATACTATGCTATACTGTACTATACTGTACTATACTATACTGTACTATACTATACTATGCTATACTATACTATACTATACTATACTGTACTATAATATACTATGCTATACTATACTATACTATACTGTACTATACTATACTATACTGTACTGTACTGTACTGTACTGTACTGTACTGTACTGTACTATACTATACTGTACTATACTATACTGTACTATACTATACTATACTGTACTATACTATACTGTACTATACTGTACTGTACTGTACTGTACTATACTATACTATACTATACTGTACTATACTATACTGTACTATACTATACTGTACTATACTATGCTATACTATACTATACTGTACTATACTGTACTGTACTATACTGTACTGTACTATACTGTACTGTACTATACTGTACTGTACTGTACTGTACTGTACTATACTATACTGTACTATACTATACTATGCTATACTATACTATACTATACTGTACTATACTGTACTATACTATACTATGCTATACTATACTATACTGTACTATACTGTACTATACTATACTGTACTGTACTATACTATACTATGCTATACTATACTATACTGTACTATACTATACTGCACTGTACTATACTATACTATGCTATACTATACTGTACTATACTGTACTGTACTATACTATACTATGCTATACTGTACTATACTATACTGTACTATACTATACTGTACTATACTATACTGTACTATACTGTACTATACTATACTGTACTATGCTATACTGTACTATACTATACTGTACTATACTGTACTATACTATACTATACTATACTGTACTATACTATACTATACTGTACTATACTATACTGTACTGTACTATACTATACTATACTGTACTATACTATACTGTACTATACTATACTGTACTATACTGTACTATACTATACTATGCTATACTGTACTATACCGTACTGTACTATACTATACTGTACTATACTATACTATACTGCACTATGCTATACTGTACTATACTATACTGTACTGTACTGTACTATACTATACTATACTGTACTATACTGTACTATACTATACTGTACTATACTGTACTATACTATACTGTACTATACTATACTATACTATACTATACTGTACTATACTATACTATACTGTACTATACTATACTGTACTATACTATACTGTACTATACTATACTATACTATGCTATACTGTACTATACTATACTATACTATACTGTACTATACTGTACTGTACTATACTGTACTAATACTATACTATACAGTAACATAGTAACATTAGTAATATAATAACATTTATGACTCTGTGACAGTAACATTAGTAACATTAATAACACAGTGACAGTAACATATTATATAGTAACATTAACAATAATAACATTGTCATAGTAATAACATAAGTATTATTAGTAACAATTGTAACATATCAGTCAAGAATTAATAAAGACGTCCATCTTGTTAAATCATTTTTAAGATTGTTTCTTTGGCTTTCCATGTATTTAATGCCCAGACGGGGAATTCTGATTAAATGAGAAAGGGGATTTAGAATGAAGAATAAATGTCATTTAAGTGACGGTTACGTTCAGTATTTAGGTGACACAATTTAAGTAGAAATTAAAAGACATAATTAAAATTCAGTGTCTTTATTACTAGAGATGTCCGAACTTCGCAAAATCCGCGAAAAAAATTTGAAAATCCGCAAGCAGACACATTAAAACCTATTAAAATTCGAAAATACGAGGATTCTTCGAAAATACGAGGTTTCTGCGATTTCTCGTATTTTCCTGTAATTTCGAAAACTTTCGAAAACGCGGTTCGGAAAAATTCGGAAGGCGGAAAACCGGAAAATCCGCGATATCCGCCGTTCGTGAACGGGGTAAATCCGCCGTGGATCTGGGTTTGGATCCGTGAACTGGGACATCACTATTTATTACCAGACTTCACTGCAAAATGTCCAACATTTTATTTTTATTCTCCGTGTTTATTGAGTGGCGGAATGAGGGAAATGACTCGGTAATTACAAAACGTAAGGTGGCCAAAAAAAGTTTCTATTCCAGGTCAGAGCAAATTAGCAAAACTGTAACTTTCCCAACTTAAAATAAAATACCATTTTATCGTTAAATGACATAGAACGCAATGTGTATAGAGTCAGTGAAGTTAACAGCAGCAAGATGCAAAATTGAATATTCGTGTACAACCAGCCAGAGACAAATGGGACAATAAATAAGAATTCTAAGTTACAGAAACAAAACTAGTTTATGTATCAGGGAAGATAACAATACAGAAAATACAAGGTGTATCCAAACTGTGTAGTTAAAGGGACAGTTCAGTGGAAATGATCAATATTAGTTAAATTGTTAGTTTGTGTAATGCCTCCTTTTATTCATTCATTATTCATTTTATTGATTCTATTAAAGGAATAGTTTACTTCAAGGGTGAACATTTCCTTTAATATATTCATTGAAGTGTGTCAGGTTAAGGAGTGATGCCTTACCTCTCGTTCTTCAATCAATAACTCAGGAGCCAGGGCCGAAGGTAAGTACATTACTTTTCGTGTGATCCACCGCTGCAGAACTCCAAATCTCCATCCGCTTCCTGGTTCTAATCATCTTCAGTACCCATGCACTTCCTGGTTCTAATCTTCTTCAGCACCCATGCACTTCCTAGTTCTTATCTTCTTCAGCACCCATGCACTTCCTGATTCTAATCTTCTTCAGCACCCATGCACTTCCTCCATGCACTTCCTAGTTCTTATCTTCTTCAGCACCCATGCACTTCCTAGTTCTTATCTTCTTCAGCACCCATGCACTTCATGGTTCTAATCTTCTTCAGCACCCATGCGGGTAGTACCTAGTAAAGGGGAATGTAGAGGGTAGTATACCTAAGTCAAAAGGGGAATGTTAGATGGTAGGTACCTAGTAAAAGGGGAATGTTGGAGGGTAGTACCTATAAAATGGGAATGGTGAGGGTAGGTACCTAGTAAAAGGGATGTTAGAGGTAGTACCGGTAAAAGGGGAATGTTTTAATGGTATGTACCTAGTACCAGGGTACTGTTAGAGGGTAGGTCCCTATTAAAGGGGGAATGTTGTAGGTATGTCCCTAGTAAAAGGGTAATGGGTTTAGGGAAGGTACCTCGTAACAGGGGACATGTTTAGAGGCGTAGGTACCTAGTAAAGTGCATGTTAGAGTAGTACCTAGTAAAAGGGAATGTTACGTAGGCCTAAGTACAAGGGAATGTTAAGGGTATTACCTAGTAAATGGGAATGTTATAGGGCAGGTCACCTAGTAAAAAAGTGGAATTTTTGGAGGGTAGTTACCTCTTACAAGGGGAAATGTTGGAGGTTCGGTCCCTATAACCTGGGACTCTGTTCGAGGGTTAGGTACCTGTAAAGGGGACTTTTGGCGGGTAGGTAACCTTCAAAAGGGGAAGTTAGAGGGTATGTCCCTAGTAAAAGGGGAATGTTGGAGGGTAGGTACCTAGTAAAAGGGAATGTTATAGGGTAGGTTCCTAGTAACAATGGGAATTTCGAGGGTAGGTACCTAGTAAAGGGGCATGTTAGAGTAGTCCCTAGTAAAGGTGAATGTTGGAGGGTAGTACCTAGTAAAAGGGGAATTTTTAGAGGGTAGTACCTATAAAAGGGGAATGTTAGAGGGTATTTACCTAGTAAGACAGGGGAAGAAAAAAAATGTTGGAGGGTAGGTTACCTAGTAAAAGGGGAATGTTAGAGGTAGTGTACCTCAGTAAAAGGGGAATGTGGGAGTGTATGTACCATAGTAAAAGGGGAATGGTTAATAGGGTAGGTACCTAGTAAAAGGGAATGTTAGAGGGTAGGTACCTATTACAATGGGAATGTTGTTGAGGTAGGTACCTAGGTAACAGGGAGTCATGTTTTGAGGGTAGGTACCTATAAAGGGGAATGTAAGAAGGGTAGTTACCTATACAAGGGAATGTTAAGAGGGTAGGTACCTATTAAAAGGGAATGTTGGAAGGGTAGGTACCTAGTAACAGTGGAATGTTCGAAGGGTAGGTACCTAGTAAAAGGGGAATGTTGGAGTTAGGTACCTAGTCAAAGGGGAATGTTGAGAGGGTAGTTACCTAGTAACATGTGAATGTTCTAGGGTAGGTACCTAGTAAAAGGGGAATGTTATAAGGGGTATGTACCTATTAAAAGGGATGTTGGAGGGTAGGTACCTAGTAAAAGGGGATGTGTATAGGGTAGGTTACCTCGTAAAAAATATCAGGGACTCTATAGCAAAGGGGGGATAGGTAGCCGTAGTAAAGGGAAATGTTAGAGGGTAGGCTACCTAGTAAAAGGGGAATTTGGCGGTAGGTACCTAGTAAAGGGGAATGTTGGAAGGGTAGGTCCCTAGTAAAAAGGGGAATTGGAGGGTAGGTACCAGTAAAGGGAATGTTAGAGGGTAGGTACCTAGAAAAGTGGAAGGTTTATAGGTAGGTACCTATAAAAGGGAATTTTGGAGGTAGGTAACCTAGTAAAGGGGCAATGTTGGAAGGGTAGGTACCTAGTAAAGGGACTGTTAGCGGTAAGTTACCTCGTAAAAGGGGAATGTTAGATGGTAGCACCTAGTAAAAGGGGAATGTTATAGGGTAGGCACTAGTAAAGAGGGGAATGTTGGAGTGTATGTACCTATGAAAGGGATGTTAGAGGTAGGTACCTAGTAAAAGGGGAATGTTAGAGTGGTAGGTCCTAGTAAAAGTGGAATGTTGGAGGGTAGGTACCTGAGTAAGGGGTGAAGTTAGAGGTAGTAACGTATTACAGTGAATGTTAGAGGGTAGGTACCTATTAAAAGGGGAATGTTAGATGGTCGGTACTAGTAAAGAGGGAATGTTATAGGGTAGGTACCTAGTAAAAGGAATGTTGGAGGGTGGTCATACTAGTAAAAGGGGAATTTTTGGAGGGTATGTACCATATAAAGGGGAATGTTAATGGTAGGCACCTATTAAAGGGTAATGTTATGGGTAGCACCTAGATAAAAGGGGAATTTTGTAGGGTAGGTACCTCGTGAAAGGGGAATGTTAGAGGGTAGTGTACCTAGTCAAAGGGGCCTGTTGGAGTGTAGGTACCATACAGGTACCCAGGTGAAGCGTGGTTAGTCTCTCAGGGTAGGTCCTAGTAAAAAGGGAATGTTAGAGGGTAGGTACCTATTAAAAATGGGAATGTTGGACGGTAGGTACGCGTGAGTAAAGGGGGAATGTTACGGGTAGGTACCAGTTAAAAGGGCAGATGGTTATAGGTATGTCCCTCGTCAGGGAATGTTAGAAACCCTACGTTTTCGCGTTTGTGTCTTTCTATCTTTAAATATAATCTCACACAAACAAGAAGTGACTGATTGGCATGTACAATTCATGTAATTTCTCTAATGTCTCTTACGGTTTTTGTCCTCGTTGCCATGAAACTGGAAGAAAAACATTTATAAGGTGAAGTTTATTGTCTCAGTAAAGCTGTGCCTTAGGACCTCAAGATAAAATTGTACTGTATCTAGGAGCTTTTGTCTTTCCTGGGCGTCCTCATTAAAGGGCCATAAACGTTTTTTCTTTTTGAACTTTTTTAATATTTCTCGCTGAAGCTGACTCCCCTGTGAACAGGAATGTGACTTTGAAATCTTTGTGTCACGGATGAATGAGAACCTTTGTATTGTGGGAGTTTTTTGGGATATCTATATTGGGCAACTGGCGCGGCGGAGGGGGGGCAAGAGACACCATGTTCTGTATAGACAAGATATTTATCCCATTCACACAGTAGTTTGTTGCCTGGACTTGTTGGGACATTGAAAACACTGGAATGTAGAATGACTTGTCCTTTCCTTGTCTAGATAATTCTCTGATGGACAGATGAGGATACAAGGCTGTCTTGCTGGGCTCCGCATCTCAATGCTGCTGATTTTTGCTTTCAGTGAATGTCTTCTAAAGTCAATCCGATGCCTGACTAGATGGATTCATACATTATATGTAATGGCGTATGCTGTCAGGGATGCTGGGAATTGTAGTTTGTAACAAGCGGACATCCCACAACAGAACAGCATGAGAGGTAACCATTAAAACAGAAAAATTTGCTTATTAGTCAACCTTATGAGCAATGAACCCGGTCCACCTTGAGACTTTGGGGGGGCTGGGGGTCTCGTCAAATGCACCCCCCTCCTGCCCACCCCATTTCAGCATCTTCCGAGGTTTTGAGGTTAACGGTCCTTTAAATCCGTGTTTCTCTTTTGACTTGATAATTCTTGACTTCAAATATCAAAACCCATTATTTTGCAACCTTTCATTACAGTTAAGCTGGGTGTGCTAGAGATACATTTTGAATCATCATTAAGTGACATCATAACACCAATGCATCATGTATTTGTCCTGTTTTTATTGACCGGTAGTTTATGGTATCTCTCCCAACTTTGTTTTCATTATAACTTACCTTTACCAAAGAGGTTTCTAAACATACGGCTTTAGTTTTAGAAGTTGAGAATCCCTTTTAAATAAGTGCTTTAATGGGCCCTATTTATCAATACGTGCGTTATCGATCATGTACGGCCGGCCGTATATTTACTACACCGAACGTTCGTTATTAACGTTTCGTTATTCAGTAGTAAACTAACCTAAACGTTACCGGCAAAGATATTCCTAGGTTCACAATCTCTCATCGTGTTATCGTAGATTTCCGATATCGTAATTTACTGATCATTATTATTAATTAACGTCGCAATGAATGATCCCTAGACCGATTTGGAATTAATGTCGGTTTATAACAAACCCGACGGAAAGGGGGGGGGGGGGGGGGGGGCCCCAAAAAAAAAAACGTTATTACTAAAACTCGATACCATACCGCCCCTTTATGAGTATGGTCAGCAATACCAGGGCAGGCACTTTTAATCAAGCTTCGTACCACGTGCGTTGCGGGAATCCGATCCTGACGCACAAATGTGTACGAACAGCGCTGGGTATCTATCAGTATGGGTGTTTGGGTTAGGGGCCTTTAAAAATCGCCAACGAGCACACCCCAAGCTTGTACATCATTTATTAAATAAACAAAGAAATATTTCCCATTCCAGTTCACTGCTCTGGCTGAGATGGGAAAGAGCAGTTTGCTCCTTTCTTCTCGAACTGTTATCTTTCTTGCCTCGGGTCGAAATACTTCAATTTCCGGTCCACTAACGACTGTATGCTCCCTGCTGTCTGGTAATACTCCAAGCCACCCTTTTCCCATTGCACAGCAGGAGAAGAAAAAAAGAGGAAAACCTTAGATGATACAATACCATTTCTAGAGATGATGTGTATTAAGCTGTTTTTCTAGCTCTTTCCTCTTCTTTCCCGACAAAGAAAGAAAATGGTGTTTCTTTGTCGTGTTTTTTATCCATCGAACAAAACGCAAAAAAATCGATAACAGACGATCTGACCTATTCAACTTTTTTTTTTTTTAAATAAGGAAACGATGACATCAAAACTGAAACTTGTTTGCCATTTTCAAAAACAAAAAGTTACAGTTACTAGAGGATGTAACAAGTTACAGTAAAGTAGGGTTGGCTGGTGGATTAGCCAATCACAGGATTCACGTCGCCCAATCACAGACTGTATATACATTTAAAGTCCCAAATCCTATTTTCTAAACTGGGACAACCAAAAGATGGCCAGTTGCCAAGCTATGTCTATATTATTTCTGATCACCTTGGTATCCATCTACATGCTTTGCCATAAGGACATCAGTATTGGCCAATATTATTCTCTAAACAAAGATATAAGACTGAAAATATACAGGACACAGGTGGGTTTCCTTTCCCTTATGGGGTTAATACGATTCCTAGCAGTATGAGATAAGTAATTAAACTTCTTTAATGATGAAATTCAATATGATGCATCATTTGACATTAACATGAAGTGTTTACCCCTGATACATTGTCTCCAGTGTAAGGTGTAGCAGCACCTCTACACAGGCGCAAGTTCGGCAAAGTGGCTTTCACTTACAGCTGTCTGGCTCTAACCCGCAACTTCTGCATATGGGAAGGAGAAGCAGTTGTTTACTTTACGTGACCAATCACAGCAATAGTTATGATGTGTTGGAAGGGAACAGAAATTTAAATTCACCCAAACCTCTAGTATGGACCTGATCCAATCGCATGGCATCTTTGTCGCCTGCACTTATGTCCACCATCTGAGGGTTGAACAGGAACTATCCCTTTAAAAGACCTGGGCAATTATTTTCACTTTGCTTAGGGCCCGAGCCGTTCCTTTACGTGCCCAGTGAAGGCCCAGAAAATTCTAATGGGCTAATTCCCCTTACAGTTATTCTCCATACTGAATTCATATAACTATAGTACCCAAAACAACATAATGCCTAAATGGCTATTTCTTTTAATAATAACCAACCAATGCTAAGTACACAAACACACAAAAGCACTACAGTAACCTAGTAACTCCAATACATTGTGACAGTACATATTCTATTACATTCTACAGAGGGAACATGTTCTAGAGTATGTTTCAAGGACTGAATTCATAGTAACCACATGGATTTAGGAGGAAAAGATCTTGTCAAACTAACTTGCTTGGCTTTTATGAGGAAAGGAAGTAGAAAATTTAGACTCTGGTATAGGCAGTAGATGTATTTACTTGGATTTTGCAATGCTTGTGTACTGTCCCCCATAGGCGACTAATGAATAAGCTAAGGTCTGTTAGTCTGGGGGCACATTTGTACATGATAAAAATGTGGTTAATGAATAGGATGCAGAGAGTAGTTTGTTATGGGGCTTCATCATTATGGACTAAAGTGCTAAGTGGGGTGCCAAGGTTTCTTTTGGTGGGGCCACTCAATTAATCTATGATTATTATGAATGTTTGGAAGAGAAAAATGAATTCTCCTCTTTACAAAAGCATTGGTAAGGCCTCATTTGGATATCATGCAATTTGGATCCTGTGTACAAAAAGGACATCTTTTGAGATGAAGGGTGTCATAGAAGGGCAACTAATTATAAGGGGATTGGGGGACTTGATATGAAGAACTGGAAAGTTACAATTATGTACGCTGGAGAAATAATGCGCTTGCGTGGGGATATGTAATTACTTGTGTAATAATACATTAACGGGCCAACAATAAACTAGCTGTGGCATTGTTCACCAATAGAACTGTCAGAGGACACGTGGACATCCCTTAAGACTTGAAGATAAAAGGTTTAAGGCTTCAAGTTGGGGAAGGTTTTCACTGCTAGAACGCAAGAGCATATGGAACGTCTTCCAGTACGTGTTATGGCAGGTCATTGTCAGTTTAATATAAAGCTGGATTGATTTCTACAAACAAGGATGTTACAAGTTACTATGGATTGATACATAGAAGTAGAGTGGAACGGTTTTTGCACTGCGAGAACGGCAAAGCTATGGACTGTCTTCCATTGGACGTGTTATGGCACGGTTTCATTGGTCCGTTTATTAAGCTGGATGAGTTTCGACAAACAGGATTTCAAGTTAACTTGGTATGAACCATAATTAGAGTTGGAAAGGTTTTCACTGTGAGAACGGTAAAGAACTATGGAACTGTCTTCCGTGGACGTTGTTATGGCGGTCATTGGGCAGTTTAAAATAAAGCTGGATGAGTTTTCACAAACAAGGAATGTTACAAGTTACTGGGATTGATACTAAAGTAGAGTTGGGAAAGGGTTTGTCACTGTGAAATGGTAAAGCTATGGAACTGTCTTCCAGTGGACGTTGTTATGGCCGGTTCATGGTCCATTTAATAAAAGCTGGATGAGTTCTACAAACAGGAATGTTACAAGTTACTGGTGATTGATACATAAAGTGAGTTGGGAAAGGGTTTGTCACTGTGAACGTAAAGCTATGGAACTGTCTTCCAGTGGACGTTGTTATGGCAGGTTCATCATGGGTCAGTTTAATAAAAAGCTGGATATTTTCTACAAACAAGGAATGTTGTCAAGTTACTGGGATTGATACATAAAATGTTGATCCAGAGAAAGTTTCCCCTTGCCACTTGGAGTCAGGAGGAATTTTCCCCCTTCAAATTTGGGTGTTTTTTGCCTTCGCTGGATCAAGGCAGGAAATGAGGATATTGCAGATGGGTTTGCTGATGGACGTAGTCTTTTCAACTCAAATACTATACTATCTATATTATACTGTACTGTACTGTACTGACTATACTTACGATACTTACTATACTGTACTATATTATACTATGCTATACTATCTGTACTGACTGTACTGGGGACGTACTATACTTACTATACTGTACTGTACTAATTATACTATGCTATACTGTCTATACTATACTATACTGTACGTACTATACTGTACTATACTATACTATACTATACTATACTGTCACTGTGACTGTACTATATTATACTATACTATACTGTACTATACTATCGGACTGTACTGTACTATACTGTACTATCTATACTATACTGTACTATACTATACTGTACTGTACTGTACTATACTGTACTATTACTATACTATCTATATATACTGTACTGTACTGTACTATATATACTATGCTATCTACTAGACTGTACGTACTATACTACTACTGTACTGTACTGACTGTACTATATTATACTATACTATACTGTACTTACTGTACTATATTATACTAAATACTGTACTGTACTGTACTATATACTATCCTATACTTTACTGTACTGTTACTATATTATACTGTACTATAACTGTACTATAACTGTAACTATACTGTACTATACGCTGGTACTGTACTATATTTATACTATGCTAGACTGTACTATACTATACTATACTGTACTGTACTGTACTGTACATATTTAACTGTACTATACTATACTGTCCTATACTATACTGTACGGTACTGTACTGTACTGTAACTGTACTGTACGTACTATATTATACTATACATACTGTACTGTACTATACTATACTATAACTGTACTGTACTGTACTATATTGTACTATGCTAGCTGTACTATACTGGTACTGTACTGTACTATATTATACTATACTATACTGTACTTACTGTACTATACTGTACTATACTATACTGTACTGTCTATACTATACTGTACTATGCATCTGTTACTGTACTATACTATACTGTACTGTACTATACTATCTGTACTGTACTGTACTATATTATACTATACTAACTGTACTAATATTATACTATTCTATACTGTAACTATACTATACTATACTATACTATACTAATACTATACTGTACTGTACTGTACTATACTATACTATGCTATACTGTACTATACTGTAGTATACTATACTGTACTATACTATACTGTACTATACTATACTGTACTATACTATCACTGTACTATACGTACTATACTACGTACTATACTATACTATACTATGCTATACTATACTACTACTATACTATACTTCTATACTATACTATATATACTAGCTACTATACTATAACTATAACTGTACTGTACACTTACTGTACTGTACTGTAACTGTACTGTACTATACTATACTGTTGTACTATACTATAACTGTACTATACTATACTATACTGTACTAACTATACTGTACTATACTGTACTGTAACTGAACTGACTATAACTATACTGTACTATACTGTAACTATACTATACTGTACTATACTAATACTGTACTATCATATCATCTCATACTATACTGTACTATAACTGTACTGTACTATACTGTACTGTACTATAACTGTACTGTACTATACTGTACTGTACTGTTACTGTACTGTACTAATACGTATACTTGTACTATACTGTACTATGCTATACTATACTATACTATACTGTACTATACTGTACTATACTATACTATGCTTACTATACTGTACTGTACTATACTGTTACTATACTATACTGTAAACTGTACTATACTATACCTATGCTATACTATACTATAACTGTACTATACTATACTGCACTGTACTATACTATACTATGCTATACTATACTGTACTAACTGTACTGTACTATACTATACTATGCTATACTGTACTATACTATACTGTACTATACTATACTGTACTATACTAGTACTGTACATATACTGTACTATACATACTGTACTATGCTAACTGTACTATACTATACTGTATACTAAACTGTACTATACTATACTATACTATACTGTACTATACATACTATACTGTACTTACTATACTGTACTGTACATACTATACTATACTGTACGATACATACTGTACTATACTTACTGTACTATACTGTACTATCACTAGTACTATGCATACTGTACTATACCGTACTGTACTATACTATACTGTACTATACTATACTATACTGCACTATGCTATACTGTACTATACTATACTGTACTGTCTGTACTATACTATACTATACTGTACTTAACTGTACTATACTATACTGTACTATACTGTACTATACTATACTGTACTATACTCTACTATACTATACTATACTGTACTATACTATACTATACTTTACTATACTATATCTATACTATACTGTACTATACTATACTATACTAATGCTATACGTACTATACTATAACTATACTATCTAATACTGTATGTATCTATACTGTACTAATACTATACTAAAGTAACATAGTAACATTAGTATATAAAACATTTATGACTCTGTGACAGTAACATTAGTACATTAATAACACAGTGACAGTACATTTATATAGTAACATTAACAATAAACATTGTCATAGTAATAACATAAGTATTATTAGTAACAATTGTAACATAATCAGTCAAGATTAATAAAGACGTCCATCTTGTTAAATCATTTTAAGATTGTTTTCTTGGCTTTCCATGTATTTAATGCCCGACGGGGAATTCTGATTAAATGAGAAGGGGATTTAGAATGAAGAATAAATGTCATTTAAGTGACGGTTACGTTCAGTATTTGGTGACACAATTTATAGTAAATTAAAAGACATATTAAAATTCAGTGCTTTATTACTAAGAGAGGTCCGAACTTCCAAAATCCGCGAAAAAAATTTGAAAATCCGCAAGCAGACACATAAACCTATTAAATCGAAAATACGAGGATTCTTCGAAAATACGAGTTTTCTGCGATTCTCTCGTATTTTCCGTAATTTCGAAAACTTTCGAAAACGCGGTTCGGAAAAATTCGGAAGGGCGAAAACCGGAAAATCGCGATATCCGCCGTTCGTGAACGGGGTAATCCGCCGTGGATCTGGGTTTGGATCGTGAACTGGGACTCACTATTTATTACCAGACTTCACTGCAAAATGTCCAACATTTTATTTTTATTCTCCGTGTTTATTGAGTGGCGGAATGAGGGAAATGACTCGGTAATTACAAACGTAAGGTGGCCAAAAAAGTTTCTATTCCAGGTCAGAGCAAATTAGCAAAACTGTAACTTTCCCAACTTAAAATAAAATACCATTTTAATCGTTAAATGACATAAACGCATGTGTTATGAGTCATGAGTTAACAGCAGCAAGATGCAAAATTGAATATTCGTGTACAACCAGCCAAGACATGGGACAATAAATAAGAATTCTAAGTTACAGAAACAAAACTAGTTTATGTATCAGGGAAGAAACAATACAAAAAATACAAGGTGTATCCAAACTGTGTAGTTAAAGGGACATTTCCGTGGAAATGATCAATATTATTAATTGTAGTTTTGTGTAATGCCTCCTTTTTATTCATTCATTATTCATTTATTGATTCTATTAAAGGAATAGTTTATCTCAAGGGTGACATTTCCTTTAATATATTCATTGAAGTGTGGTAGGTTAAGGAGTGATGCCTTACCTCTCGTTCTTCAATCATAACTCAGGAGCCGGGCCGAAGGTAAGTCATTACTTTTCGTGTGATCCACCGCTGCAGACTCCAAATCTCCATCCGCTTCCTGTTTCTAATCATCTTCAGTAC
>CM033471.1:9343690-9394648 GCA_019447015.1 Hymenochirus boettgeri | reverse complement strand
TCAGCACCCATGCACTTCATGGTTCTAATCTTCTTCAGCACCCATGCACTTCCTGGTTCTTATCTTCTTCAGCACCCATGCACTTCCTGGTTCTAATCTTCTTCAGCACCCATGCACTTCCTGGTTCTTATCTTCTTCAGCACCCATGCACTTCCTGGTTCTTATCTTCTTCAGCACCCATGCACTTCCTGGTTCTAATCTTCTTCGGCACCCATGCACTTCCTGGTTCTTATCTTCTTCAGCACCCATGCACTTCCTGGTTCTAATCTTCGGCACCCATGCACTTCCTGGTTCTTATCTTCTTCAGCACCCATGCACTTCCTGATTCTAATCTTCTTCGGCACCCATGCACTTCCTGGTTCTAATCTTCTTCAGCACCCATGCACTCTAACTAAGGGATCCGGTGGGGGGGGGGCGTGGGATCTCCATTGGTTGATTCCTTGTTTTACGTATGCGGCAAAAGGAGACGTCTGTATGGCAACGTGTGGTCTTTAGAGCGAAGAGATATGGTGGGTCGCCGGTTTAGGATCTACTACTAGGCCGGGGGCATAGACACCATGCCTGGTACTAGACAGCAAACCGTAGGAGGGGGTTGGGATAACGGGGGGTGGTTGTGTCACTGTGAGAGGAGATGAAGACGCGCGGTAAAGCTATGGGAACTACTTCAAGTCTTTCCAGATTGGCTGGAACGTCGTTTTAGCTGGGTTAGATGAGCAAAAGGGTTCCTTATTGTGGTGGGTCAGTTGTTTCACCCGCTCCCAAAGCTGCTTCGTTTTTCTCTCCGTTTCTTCTCCTCTTCTTCGCTTTCTAACGCCAACACACAAGAGGACTGTTACACCCTTTCCTTCCTGGGCTTGCTCCTATTATCGTTTGGCACGTTTTTTCTCACTCCCTCGGTGAGAATGGTTAAGCAGCTATGGAACTGTCATTCCCGTGGGCACGTTGTTATGAGCGGGTTCATTTGGTCAGTTTAAAAAAAAGCTGGATAGTTTTCTACAAACAAGGAATGTTACAAGTTACTGGATTGATCATAAGTAGAGTTGGGAAAGGTTTGTCACTGTGAGAACGGTAAAAGCTATGGAACTGTCTTTCCAGTGGACGTTGTTATGGCGGTTCATTGTGTCATTTAATACATATTAACAAAAAGCTGGATGAGTTTCTACAAACAAGGAATGTGCAAGTACTAATTACCTGGGATTGATCATACATAAAGTAGAGTTGATCGATTGATCCAGAACTTTCTCATTGCCTTGCCACTTGGAGTCAGGAGGAATTTTCCCCCTTCAACAAATTTTGGTGGGTGTTTTTTGCCTTCCCCTGGATCCAACAGGCAGAAATGAGGAATATGCAATGGGTTGCTGGATGCGTATGTCTTTATCAACTCAAATACTATATATCTACTATTATACTGTACTGTACTGTACTGACTATACTTAGCTACTATACATACTGTACTAGATTATACTATGCTATACTATCTGACTTACTGTACCTGTACTATACTATACATACTGTACTGTAACTATTAACTGTACTATGCTATAATGCAATACTATACTATACTGTACTGTACTATACTGTACTATACTTATACTATACTATACTATACTGTATCTGTACTGTAACTATATTATACTATACTATACTGTACTATACTATCTGTACTTCCTGTACTATACTGTCTATATCTATACTATACTGTACTATACTATACTGTACTGACTCTGTACTATACTGTATACTATACTATACTATACTATACTGTACTGTACTGTCACATATTATATCTATGTCTATCTGTACTAGATACTGTACTGTACTATACTATCTATACTGTTGTACTGTACTGTACTATATTATACTATACTATACTGACTGTACTGTACTATATTAACTAACTGTACTGTAACTGTACTATACTATACTATATGTACTGTACTGTACTGTACTATATTATACTGTACTATACTGTACTATACTGTACTATACTGTATACTGACTACATATTTACTATGCTAGACTGATTACTATACTATACTGTACTGTAACTTACTGTACTATATTATAATGTACTATAACTATAACTGTACTATAACTATACTGTTACTGTACTGTACTGTACTGTACTGTACTGTACTGTACTATATTATACTATACTATCCTGTACTGTACTATACTATACTATACGTACTGTACTGTATCTATATTTTACTATGCTATACTGTACTATACTGTACTGTACTGTACTATATTATACTATCATACTGTACTTACTGTACTATACTGTACTATACTATACTGTACTGTACTATACTATACTGTACTATGCTGATAACTATACTGTACTAATACTATACGTACTGTACTATACTATAGATGTACTGTACTGTACTATATTATACTATACTACGAATAACTATATATATACGTATATCTATACTATACTATCTATACTATACTATCTATACTATACTTACTGTACTGTACTATACTATACTAACTATGCATACTGTCATACTACATACTATTACTATACTGTACTATACTATACTGTACTATACTATACTGACTATACTATGCTATACTGTACTATACTGTACTATTTACTGTACTACATATCTATGCTATACTATACTATACTATACTATACTGTATACATACTATATATATACTATACTATACTTACTTAATACTATAACTGTACTGTATGTACTGTACGTACTGTACTGTACTGTAACTATACTATCTGTACTATACTATACGTACTATACTATACTATACTGTACGTAACTATACTGTACTACTGACTGTACTGTACTGTACTATACTATACTATACTATACTGTACTATCTATACTGTACTATACTATACTGTACTATACTAATGCTTACTATACTATACTGTACTATACTGTACTGTACTATACTGTACTGTACTATACTGTACTGTACTAATACTGTACTGTACTGTACTGTTACTGTACTATACTATACGTCTATACTATAGCTATGCTATACTATACTATACTATACTGTACTATACTGTACTAACTATCTAGCTATACTATACTATACTATACTGTACTATACTGTAAATACTATACTGTACTGTACTATACTATACTATGCTATACTATACTATACTGTACTATACTATACTGCACTGTACTATACTATACTATGCTATACTATACTATAACTGTACTGTACTATACTATACTATGCTATACTGTACTATACTATACTGTCCTATACTATACTGTACTATACTATACTGTACTATACTGTACTATACTATACTGTACTATGCTAACTGTACTAACTATACTGTACTATAACTGTACATACTATATACTATACTATACTGTACTATACTATACTATACTGTATATACATACTGTACTGTACATACATACTATACTGTACTAAACTATATACTGTACTATACTATAACTGTACTATACTGTACTATACTACTACATGCTATACTGTACTATACCGTACTGTACTATTACTATACTGTACTATACTATACTATACTGCACTATGCTATACTGTACTATACTATACTGTACTGTACGTACTATCATACTATACTGTACATACTGTACTATACTATACTGTACTATACTGTACTATACTATACTGTACTATACTTACATACTATACCTATACTGTACTATACTATACTATACTGTACTATCCTATATGTACTATACTATACTGTACTATACTATACTATACTATGCTATACTGTACTATACTATACTACTATCTGTACTAACTGTACTGTATACTATACTGTACTAATACTATACTATACAGTAACATAGTAACATTAGTAATATAATAACATTTATGACTCTGTGACAGTAACATTAGTACATTAATAACACAGTGACAGTACATATTATATAGTAACATTACAATAATAACATTGTCATAGTAATAACATAAGTATTATTAGTAACAATTGAACATATCAGTCAAGAATTAATAAAGACGTCCATCTTGTTAAATCATTTTAAGATTGTTTTCTTTGGCTTTCCATGTATTTATGCCCAGGGGAATTCTGATTAAATGAGAAAGGGGATTTAGAATGAAGAATAAATGTCATTTAAGTGACGGTTACGTTCAGTATTTGGTGACACAATTTAGATAGAAATTAAAAGACATAATTAAAATTCAGTGTCTTTATTACTAGAGATGTCCGAACTTCGCAAAATCCGCGAAAAAAATTTGAAATCCGCAAGCAGACACTTAAACCTATTAAATTCGAAAATACGAGGATTCTTCGAAAATACGAGGTTTCTGCGATTTCTCGTATTTTCCGTAATTTCGAAAACTTTCGAAAACGCGGTTCGGAAAATTTCGGAAGGCGAAAACCGGAAAATCCGCGATATCCGCCGTTCGTGAACGTAAATCCGCCGTGGATCTGGGTTTGGATCCGTGAACTGGGACACCTCATATTATTACCAGACTTCACTGCAAAATGTCCAACATTTTATTTTTATTCTCCGTGTTTATGAGTGGCGGAATGAGGGAAATGACTCGGTAATTACAAAACGTAAGGTGGCCAAAAAAGTTTCTATTCCAGGTCAGAGCAAATTAGCAAAACTGTAACTTTCCCAACTTAAAATAAAATACACATTTTAATCGTTAATGACATAGAACGCAATGTGTATAGAGTCAGTGAAGTTAACAGCAGCAAGATGCAAAATGGAATATTCGTGTACAACCAGCCGAGACAAATGGGACAATAAATAAGAATTCTAAGTTACAGAACAAAACTAGTTTATGTATCAGGGAAGATAACAATACAGAAAATACAAGGTGTTCCAACTGTGAGTTAATAAAGGGACGTTCCAGTGGAAATGATCTATTAGTAAATTGTTAGTTTGTGTAATGCCTCCTTTATTCATTCATTATTCATTTTATTGATTCTATTAAAGGAATAGTTTACTTCAAGGGTGAACATTTCCTTTAATATTCATTGAAGTGTGGTCAGGTTAAGGAGTGGATGCCTTACCTCTCGTTCTTCAATCATAACTCAGGAGCCAGGGCCGAAGGTAAGTACATTACTTTCGTGTGATCCACCGCTCGAACTCCAAATCTCCATCCGCTTCCTGGTTCTAATCATCTTCAGTACCCATGCACTTCCTGGTTCTAATCTTCTTCAGCACCCATGCACTTCCTAGTTCTTATCTTCTTCAGCACCCATGCACTTCCTGATTCTAATCTCTTCAGCACCCATGCACTTCCTGGTTCTATCTTCTTCAGCACCGCACTTCTGTCTAATCTTCTCAGCACCCATGCACTTCCTAGTTCTATCTTCTTCACCAGCACCTTGCACTTCCTAGTTCTTATCTTCTTCAGCACACCATGCACTTCATGGTTCTAATCTTCTTCAGCACCATGCGCTTCCTGGTCTAATCTTCTTCAGCACCCATGCACTTCCTGGTTCTAATCTTCTTCTAGCCCACCCTGCACTTCATCCTGGTTCTTATCTCTTCAGCACCACTGCACTTCCTGGTTCTTATCTTCTTCAGCACCCATGCACTTCCTGGCTAATCTTCTTCAGCACCCATGCACTTCCTAGTTCTTAATCTTCTTCATCAGCCCCATGCACTTCCTAGTTCGTATCTTCTTCAGCACCCATGCACTTCATGGTTCTAAATCTTCTTCGCACCCATGCATTCCTGGTTCTTCTTACTTCTCGCACCCATGCACTTCCTGGTTCTATCTTCTTCACAGCACCATGCACTTCCTGGTTTCTTATCTTCTTCAGCACCCATGACACTGCACTTCCTGGTCTTATCTTCTTCTTTTTCTCACACCCATGCACTTCCTGGTTCTAATCTTCGGCACCCATGCACTTCCTGGTTCTTATCTTCTTCAGCACCCATGCCCTTCCTGGTTCTAATCTTCGGCACCCATGCACTTCCTGGTTCTTATCTTCTTCAGCAACCCATGCACTTCCTGATTCTAATCTTCTTCTTCGGCCCCATGCCTTCCTGGTTTCTTACTTCTTCAGCATCGCCCCCATGCACTTTCTCTGGTTCTAATCTTCTTCTTTCGGCACCCCTGCACTTCCTGGTTCTTTCTTCTTCCAGCACCATGCAAACTTTCCTGGTTCTAATCTTCTTCAGCACCCATGCACTTCTGGTTCTAACTTCTTCAGCACCATGCACTTCCTGGTTCTCTATCTTTCAGCACCCATTGCACTTTCCGCTCCGGTTCCTAATCTTCTTCATATCTTCTTCAGCACCCATGCACTTCCTGGTTCTTATCTTCTTCAGCACCCATGCACTTCCTGGTTCTAATCTTCTTCAGCCCCCATGCACTTCCTGGTTCTAATCTTCTTCAGCACCCATGCACGAAAATGCACGCTATAGAGAATTAGAACTGGAAGGGGTCGGAGATTTGTAGTTCTGCAGCGGTGGATCACATGAAAAGTAAATATACTCACCTTCGGCCCTGGCTCCTGAGTTATTGATTGAAGAACGGGAGGTAAGGCATCACTCCTTAACCTGACACAATTAATACATTAAAGGAAAAGTTAACTTTGGGGGTGAATTATTCCTTTAAATCTATGTTTGTAAAAGAAAGAATCCACAGTGTATTGTACATGTTTAACAACGTTGTCGGGAATATAACTCTGCTGTGGTACAGTTCCCATACCAGACTACCAAAGCCTAATGTTCTTATAGTTGTGTTAATACAGTAACACACTTGGTGGGAGTTTCTTCTATAGTTGTGTTAAATTGTGTTACACATCACAACAAACATGCTAAATGACGTTAAATAGTCGAACACCCCTGAGATATATTTCTGCATTTCTGCCAATAGAACACGGGGCGGATAAAAAACATTTTGTCAGTAGAAACTTTTGCTGATAAATGTTTCTGCTTTAGTAATAATTACAGGACAATCCCAGAATCCTCCACGTTATCTTTTATTTTATTTTTCAGCTTCTTCTGGGCATTTTCGGGTTTGTGAGCCTTATGAGGACCACAAGGGGCGCTACCACTTTGGTTTCCACTGCCCGCGCCTTTCCGACAATAAATCTTACATCTTCTGCTGTCACCATAACAACACGGTCTTTAAATATTGTTGTAACGAGACGGAGTTCCAGAACGTCATGCAGATGAACTTGACAATGACCACAGACGGGTATGTTCATAAGTAAGTAGACATGACATCCCATAATCCCCTGCTCTAGTGGAAATAGGAAAGGTATTTATTCAACCTCCAATACTATGTTACTGTGTAACTGTTATACAGACATTATGGGTAGGGTATAAAGGTTGGACTAGATGGACGTATGTCTTTATACAACCTCCAATACTATGTTACTATGTAACTGTTATACAGACATTATGGGTAGGGTATAAAGGTTGGACTAGATGGACGTATGTCTTTATACAACCTCCAACACTATGTTACTATGTAACTGTTAGACAGACATTGTCGGTAGGTTCATACTCATGGAATTGGGGTGATAATTGCAGATCTCCCATGTATTCAAACTGTCAGTGTGAAATCTTTAATTCCCACCTGTATTGGTGTTTGATGATCGACGTTTTATGAAATGATTTTTACTTTGACCTTTCACACTTGGTATAAATATAACTTTGCCATCCTGTTCATTCTGTTATCAGAATTATCTGTTAGTCTGTGTCTCTGTGTGTGTGGTGGTTGGGGGCATCGCTGCTTTATACACAGATTAATGCTAGAACGCCATTGCCCTACGCAAAGGGCTGAATTCATTTCCATTTCAATTCTTGACTCCAATTAATAACATTTATAAATAAATGTATAATCCATTCATTAGTTCATTGCCATAGCAACTGTGTAAAGGAAAAATAACCCATCAGAGGATCCCGTCAAACAATTCCCATCCCAGTTACTGGGACCTAATGTTCAATAGAACTGGTTCCATTCATTCTACAGTTTTATTTAACTGGTCAAACATGAATAGCAATGGACTAATGAAATACAGTGAAACCCAGCTAAATGGCAGCTTCCTCCTGAATACAGGCAGATAGTATTTTCTGTACATACAATAATCTATACCCTCATACTGTACTGTCTAAGGGAAACAATATGGCAGCTCCCACCCATATGTATAAATATAAATATACAGAGAAGGAATGTTCTGTACACACAATAAGCTATACCCTCATACTGTACTGTCTAAGGAAACACTATGGCAGCTCCCACCCATATGTATAAATATACAGAGAAGGAATGTTCTGTACATACAATAACTATACACTCATACTGTACTGTCTAAGGAAACACTATGGCAGCTCCCACCCAATGTATAAATATACAGAGAAGGAATGTTCTGTACATACAATAAGCTATACACTCATACTGTACTGTCTAGGGAAACAATATGGCAGCTCCACCCATATGTATAAATATACAGAGAAGGAATGTTCTGTACATACAAAAATCTATACCCTCATACTGTACTGGCTAAGGGAAACACTATGGCAGCTCCCACCCATATGTATAAATATAAATATACAGAGAAGGAATGTTCTGTACACACAATAAGCTATACCCTCATACTGTACTGTCTAAGGGAAACAATATGGCAGCTCCCACCCCTATGTATAAATATAAATATACAGAGAAGGAATGTTCTGTACACACAATAAGCTATACCCTCTACTGTACTGTCTAAGGGAAACCATATGGCAGCTCCCCCCCATATGATAAATATAAATATACAGAGAAGAATGTTCTGTACACACAATAATCTATACCCTCATACTGTACTGTCTAAGGGAAACAATATGGCAGCTCCCACCCATATGTATAAATATAAATATACAGAGAAGGAATGTTCTGTACACACAATAATCTATACCCTCATACTGTACTGTCTAAGGGAAACAATATGGCAGCTCCCACCCATATGTATAAATATAAATATACAGAGAAGGAATGTTCTGTACACAATAAGCATACCCTCATACCATACTGTCTAAGGGAAACAATATGGCAGCTCCCACCCATATGTATAAATATACAGAGAAGGAATGTTCTGTACACACAATAAGCTATACCCTCATACTGTACTGTCTAAGGGAAACAATATGGCAGCTCCCACCCATATGTATAAATATACAGAGAAGGAATGTTCTGTACACACAATAAGCTATACCCTCATACTGTACTGTCTAAGGGAAACAATTGGCAGCTCCCACCCATATGTATAAATATAAATATACAGAGAAGGATGTTCTGTACACCATAAGCTATACCCTCATACCATACTGTCAAGGGAAACAATATGGCAGCTCCCACCCATATGTATAAATATACAGAGAAGAAAGTTCTGTACACACAATAAGCTATAACCTCATACTGTACTGTCTAAGGGAAACAATATGGCAGCTCCCACCATATGTATAAATATACAGAGAAGGAATGTTCTGTACACACAATAAGCTATACCCTCATACTGTACTGTCTAAGGGAAAACACTATGGCAGCTCCCACCCATATGTATAAATATACAGAGAAGGAATGTTCTGTACACACAATAAGCTAACCCTCATACTGTACTGTCTAAGGGAAACAATATGGCAGCTCCCACCATATGTATAAATATAAATATACAGAGAAGGAATGTACTGTACATACAATAAGCTATACCCTCATACTGTACTGTCTAAGGGAACAATATGGCAGCTCCACCCATATGTATAAATATAAATATACAGAGAAGGAATGTTCTGTACATACAATAAGCTATACCCTTATACTGTACTGTCTAAGGGAAACCATATGGCAGCTCCCACCCATATGTATAATATAAATAACAGAGAAGGAATGTTCTGTACATACAATAAGCTATACCCTCTATGTACTGTCTTAAGGGAAACAATATGGCAGCTCCCACCCCTATGGTAAATATACAGAGAAGGAATGTTCTGTACCACAAAATAGCTATACCCTCATACTGTACTGTCTAAGGGAAACAATATGGCAGCTCCCACCCATATGATAAATATACAAGAGGAATGTTCTGTACAAAACAATAAGCTATTCCCTCATGTACTGTCTAAGGGAAAATATGGCAGCTCCCACCCATATGTATAAATATAAATATACAGAGAAGGAATGTTCTGTACATACAATAAGCTAAGGGGAAATACAAAACTTCTAAAGAAAATTATATACCCAAGGGAATAACCCAAGTTAATACCCCTGGGATGAACCCTGCAGGTGCTCTAAAAGGATATATAAATATACTGTATACAGTGAAGGGGGTTTCTGTGTAATAATTTATTTAGGACTGAGATCCCGTCATACACACACAGTAAAGTTGCAATTAGAA
This sequence comes from Hymenochirus boettgeri, assembly GCA_019447015.1. Taxonomy (NCBI): domain Eukaryota; kingdom Metazoa; phylum Chordata; class Amphibia; order Anura; family Pipidae; genus Hymenochirus; species Hymenochirus boettgeri. Next base: position 9,384,291 of record CM033471.1, on the reverse strand, counting down.
ATTACAGATTTAAACAAACAATTTTATTTTAAGTGAACACAATCTATGACAATTTTCTAACCACAGAGCTCTGTGTGCGCCCATCTGCTCCTTGTAAATAACATCTGTTTCATATGGCGCTTTGTCAAGAATGTTCATCAACACCATCACAACAAATGGCACTCAATAGGCCATTTATCAGGGTGGCTCATAGGAACAGACATAACCCGAATTCCTACTCTCTATATTTATACATATGGGTGGGAGCTGCCATATTGTTTTAGATGGATAGTTAGATAGTTAGATAGTTAGATAGTTAGATAGTTAGATGATAGATGGATGGATGGATGGAGGATACTGTTTATATCCGTATCGTGTATAAGGTTGGTGACCCTTGTGATTTTTTTTCCCAGCAACTACAGTGCTCTGGTTGGCGTCTGGATCTACGGGTTCTTTGTTGTGGTTTGTTGGTACTGGATTTCATGTACTATTCAGCTATGAACTATGAGATCTGTAAGGTTTACTTGGCCCGCTGGGGGATCCAAGGAAATGGATGAATCAGGGACAGAGGCAATTAAATAAAGATTTTCAGGACGCCGGTGGAAAGACGCAGACATCACACGGCATTCACACGTTAAAGGGAGAAGTTGTTAGTCCAACACTGATGTCCTTTCAGACTTCAACTGCCTGGTAAGTTTGGGGACTATTAGCTTAGCGGAGGATGATGGGAGTTGTAGTTGAAATTTCCTGTCAATAAAGAGTTACGTTTTATTGCCAGGATACAAAGAAACAATTTGGTTATAACTTTCCGACAGATTTGGTGGATATTTTTGGAGCAGGGAGTCCAATCCCCTGCAATGCCCTCCCAATGTAATAACCCGGAATCTATAGTTTATAGACCAGGTTCTCTGCTCTGTGTATCTCTTCCTCTACGTATTATACATATAACTGACGATCAGTCTGGGTTTGGGCCATTCCACATGAACATTTTGTCAAGGCCGACAAGAACATTGAAGTTAAAGGCACGGTAACCTTGTGCAATAGAACATTGCGATCCCTGTGGACGTCTCTGTAATGGCCAATAGATGGATGAGTTTGTCACTCATATGAAATTCCCTGATGTTAAAGACCTAAAGGCAGCGGCGGAACTAGGAATCACTGGGCCCCCCAGCAAAACTATGATGGGGCCCCTATCCGTACTTCATCCACAGCGTTTTATGGGAGGAGGCTATATCTGCATAGGAAAAATAAGATGGGGCCCCCTTGGCTCCCGGGCCCCTGCGGTTGCTCCCTGCTCCCCTCTAGTTACTCCCCTGCCTTAAGGGAAGCTTGGAGTGGGAATTGCTGTAATCTTCTATACTAACCTAGGGCTGTAAACATGCACGGACACCGGACGAATTTGCTCGAAGCTCATCACAGTGTGGGCGGAGAGGGATGTGCATGGAAGGTGGGATACATGTGTGAGGTTTGTGCGCCGCGGGTGTGCTAGAACCAACTAATAACAGCAGAGAAAATACCGACTCTGCAGTCAGCGGAGACATCTGTCGATTTCTGAAAGCGGAATGATCACTAGTAATTATCTTATTCTAGCAGGAACACCCGGAAAGCTGACTATACTAATCTATTAGCCAAGGATGAGGATAACTATAGTCAGCTTGAGGCCATTACAACTTTTTGTCGTTAAACTAACTGGCAATTTTTTTTAAAAGAAATGAAAATCCGGGAAGAGTTTCTGCTAAATTTGAATTGCGCTATGAAGTATTGCAATAGAACCCAGTTGCACAATGCCACAAAGTATCGATATTTCATGACCGTAACGCTAAATACTGACTATGGGCCATATACATATACAGGGCTTAGGGAATTCCCGATACCGATCATCGTAATTTTACGTCCGTTAAGATCGATTTCATGTGCGATTTCATTGCATTTGCGCATGCGTTTTCTTTATTAGGTATAGGAAAACGCATGCGATTATGATTAAAAATGCAGAACGAAATCACAACACAGCCGAACACGCACATTTTCGGTGCATTCCCACATTTCAATGATCTGAAAAAGTGCAAACGCACAAAAAACGCAGCCTGTGACCTAGCGCTAGCGATTTATTATTCCCATGTGACTTTTCAAAGCAAGTATGGAGAGATTTTAAATAACTAGACGGAGCTGCCTTTGGATTTCACGGTTGATGGAATAGACTGAATGAGGTTGGAACACGCAAACAGGAAATGAATTTTGTTTACTGTGTTAATGGATGCGGTGGATGTAATTACTGGCTCATTGGTAAACTTGTAATTAATTATTATTATCCACATAATTATCATTGTTGTGAAGCTGGGAAATTTTATAGCGTTTTTATGGCGCCCACGCAGTGGAGTGAAATAAAAAGTCTTTTACTTGAGAGCGAATTAGGAATTTCCCAGAGGTCACAGCTTCACAGAGAGTGACAATCTGCATTGCTATTGTGTACAAATGTCCTCTGTAAACCCAACCCCCAAGACCACAACAGTAAGAAAGGCATAGGATAATTTCCTCCTCTCCAAGCTTTTTTACAAGCTTGCACATGCTCAGAAGAGGCATCAAGGGAATAGCATTCATTCATTGGTGTGGTGTCAACTGTCAACTATACAGTGTTGGGGTTTTGTGGGTTAATTATTTTGGGGTGACTTTGTCCCTGTGTTTTCTCTATGAGATATGTTTGTTTAATAAACCATTATCATAATATTATTATTATTCATTTTCCTTTTAGAAAACGAAAGTGTCTAATTCTGGGCACCGATTGAAACCCCCCCCCCCGCCAGTGAACACCTGATCGGAGGGCGACCATTGGCAGGAGGATGGTGACAGTGGCGAATGTCGTTTGGAGGAGACTGACAATCGGTGGTTAACGCTCTCCTCCAGCGTAGAGACCGTTGGGGCCCTCGGGTCGGGTCCTCTCCACTTCTCTTTGTTTGTAAGCAATATTTTTCTTTGTAGCATAAGAGGATTATTTTTTTGAATGGACCTGACCCTGCAAAAGTTTGATTTGGGATTCGATGCAGGGTTCAACCCGGGACAGCAATTCCTTCAATAAGCAATGACGAACTGTAACTCTCTGATTATTCCTATATATAAATATATATATATTTTTGTCGTTAACTACCTATCCTGTGTGTGGATTTTAAAGACAAGCACTTTCATTCTTCTCTGCTCAAGCGTTGATGTCAATTTTCTTGCTGTTTTAACCCAAATGTTTTATTATTTGGGGGTCTCTCTCTTTGTGCTATGAAGAAAATGATCATTTTTGGGGGATGCCCTATTGAGTTCCGTGGTCTGTTGATTTATGAGAATCCACACAGCCCTCCTCTCTTTCTTCTTCCCTCTGGGATTCCTGTGGTCCCTAAAATCAATTCCTTGCTCACTGTATAAAAAAACCACAAGTGCTCTTAATAGATACATTGTAACTGTAATCACTCATCATCAGAATTCGCAACATTGTAACTGTAATCACTCATTCATCGGAATTCGCAACATTGTACTGTAATCACTCATTCATCAGAATTCGCAACTGTAACTGTAATCACTCATTCATCAGAATTCGCAACATTGTAACTGTAATCACTCATTCATCAGTATTTGCAACAATGTATGTGTTCCTCTGTGTCATATGGTAACACAATATTTATATATAGTAAATTCCCCCTATTGTAAAATATAACAATATTAGAAGTCACGAGGGTTCAATGACCATATAAAAATACAGGTATACAGGCCAAGATTTAGAGCATGAAAATCCAAGGTGCTTCAATATTTTATAATTTCGGTAGGGGGAAACGAACTTCCTATAATCACAAGGCTAGTAGGTCATGTGACCCTGACTATGTGACTGATTATAACCGATAACTAAGCGCCGATTAGAAATGATAACATTGCAAATTACTTTTATAAGGATATAATTTACAGGTATCCGTGGCTTTTGTGTATTATGTATAAGAATCAGCAATCAGGATGTTAAAGGAAGTTCAGTGTAAAAAAAAAAATATATTACTTTGTGTGGTCTGTAACGAGCTGCCATTTCAGGTTCTGTAATATTCCTTCTTCCCAGGATGCACCACTTCCTTATATGTTCCTAAGAATAATTTCTACTGATTGACTGTTGGATGGGTCACACATGCTCAGATAGGGGTCCTGCAATCATTTTTACAGAGAGATGACTGGGTGGGCAAATTATGGTCACTGAAATGAGGAAATACCCCTAGTATTTTGTGTTGTGCTGAACCCTTTAAGGTTAAAGTCTAAGCAATCACTGACCAAAGATGTGACCGAGTTCTGAGCAGATTAATAATAACCATTGTGGTCATACATTTAAACTGCTCATGCACAGCCTGTGACTTTAACTGTGAACTACAACTCTCAACCTACATGTCTAGCATTAAACAACAACAGTAATGTACAGAGATTTGTAGGTTGTAAATCCCGAATCCTTTGTATTTTCAGTCATTGAATTGGTTGTGGTACAAACCCCCAGACAATGGATATTTTAACACAGTAGCATAATAACAACAGTAACATGGCAACACTAAACATAGTAACAAAGTAACACAGTAACAGAAACAAAGTAACACACTAACTAATAACACTAATATAGTTACAAAGTAACACAGTATCAGTAACACAGTAAAAAAGTAACACAGTAACAGTAACAAGTAACACACAATATAGTAACACTAATTTAGTAACAAAGTAACACAGTAACAGTAACAAACACAGTAACATAGTAACACCAATATAGTAACAAATAACACAGTAACAGTAACACAGTAACACAGTAACAAACATAGTAACAAAGTAACACAGTATCAGTAAACACAGTTAGAATAACACACTAACATAGTAACACTAATATAGTAACACAGTGACAGTAACAAAGTAACACAGTAACAAAGTAACACAGTAACATAGTAACACTAATATAGTAACAAATTAACACAGTAACAGTAACACAGTAACACTAATATAGTAACAAAGTAACACAGTATCAGTAACACAGTTACAAATTAACACACTAACATAGTAACACTAATATAGTAACACAGTGACAGTAACAAAGTAACACAGTAACAAAGTTTAACACAGTAACAGTAACACAGTAACACTAATACAGTAACAAAGTAACACAGTATCAGTAACACAGTTACAAATTAACACACTAACATAGTAACACTAATATAGTAACACAGTGACAGTAACAAAGTAACACAGTAACAAAGTAACACAGTAACATAGTAACATAGTAACACAGTAACAAAGTAACACAGTAACAAAGTAACACAGTAACAAAGTAACACAGTACAAGTAAATAGAACACTAATATAGTAACAAAATTAACACAGTAACAGTACACAGTAACATAGTAACACTAATATAGTAACACAGTAACATAGTAACACAGTAGATAGCATTAATATAGAACACAGTAGCATAATATAGTAAAATAGTACAACTGTAACAGTAATATAGTAACAAAGTAACAAAATAAGTCCTCACTGTTGTTGGGTCCTGGATTTATATCACAATTGTCTTGCTTAGGAGAGAAGGTGTCATTCATTCTCTCATTAGCCACACTGTACAGTAAGGATAGTGGTTACAGTCACAGTGTTTTATGAGTGCGGGTGATTGTGCATTTAAACACCATTCATTCCAAGCTGTGGCCTGTGCTTGTTGGTGCCGTGAGCCTGTACATAGACTGTAAGGTTCTGCTCTGTACTTTCCACAATCCAGTCGGCTATAGTAACCCAAACTGGCCCAGTAATACAGTAATAATTGTTTGAGTGTATTTACCCCAGGTAAGTAATGCTTCGTACACGCCTCCACGCTGCTAAGATCAGACATGTGTATATGAGACTTAACACAGTGGTCAGTGTTAACCCCGGGCCAGTAACACAACAATCAGTACTTACACTTAAGCTTGTACACATGTCTGATGCACGGACTGACAAACGACCCCCAAGCGCACGACACAGGTGTAGCGAATGAGCGCTTGGTCGATAATCACACGTGTGTCTGCGTTTCATATCACCGGCCCCCAATCGCTTTGGTAAAACACAGAATCTTGTTCCAGGAATCGCCAGATATAAAGCGACTGGATATAAATCTACTTACCTTATCTCTAACACAATGAAATAAATGTCACGCTTTGCAAACTGAACAACCCAATGCGATAAACTACCAGTATATTGTAGTTTCTCCTAGAGGAGACTGGGATTTGTAGTCCACGATCCTAGTAATATAGTGAAAAGCTAAGATCTAATTGGTTCCTATGGATTTCCTTTATTACACAACCCCTAATAATAGTAAACAATCAGTAATAGACAAGGTGCTGCAAGGGGGTAACTTTTCACCAATGATAACAGTTCATACTAAGGATTTGGGGGGTTTGGATTGGTCAGGCAGGATGCTGGATACAGCCATAGAAATGCTCCTGTTTGGCCATTTCCGACAATATCAATTCCACTTTGACCTGTTCCAGGTGTTTTCTACCTGTAAACTTTCCATTCTATTCATGACATTTTAGGGCTGGTCAGATAAAGGACTTGGGGCCCCAAAGGTTCTTCAGCAGAAAATATAAAAAGTCTGATGAAAAATAATTTTACATCTTTGGAATAATTCTAGATTTTCTTAAGAAAAGGCGGCTACAAAGCTTAGGGAGAGAGGGGCCAAAAGAAGCAAAAAGCCTTCACCGAGTATAAAAGCAGAGAACCACCTTCTTATAACAGAAGGCATCTTGCAGTCTCATGTTATATGAATAGCATTGCCCACAAAGCCTAAGAAACAAGAAGTAATTCTTACTCCCATGTTTCCCAGAGTAAGGGGCGGAGATATGCAAAACACTCCTTTATGTCCCTTAGCTAATGCATGTGTCCAGAACCGCTGGCTAATAACAGCATAAAGCTTATATAAAGAGCCAATCATCTGATTTTCTAAATATATTTAACTTTTCAATGTGTATTTTTTAGCTGAACTTCAATTCCCAGCATCCCCTATGAGTTCCTGCCCTAACCCCTTTTCCTCCCATGTGTATAAGCAGCTCAGTTGCTTCCAGATTCTGCTGCCTGTTAGTCTGTGTAGTTAGACCATCGACTGGTACAAGGGAGACTTGATCCACCTTCCCTAGGCTAAGAATTTCCTACAGATTAAAGCTGCAAACGCCACATTATTCCCTGGGTCGTGTTCAAGGCTCTTGGCTGCGTCTGTCGTGCTCATTTCTCTCCAATTCCATCTCATCTCTTCTCACATCAAAGCAACGTTTTTATTACTCGACACTTGGCTTTAATTTCTCTGCCCCTCTGCCAGGATGACAATTGCTGGTCCTCCGCAGGTGATTAACGCTCCAATCCTGCTGGACAATGATTTTCATTGGCTATGGGATCGGGGTCATATAGACCAACCGGTGTTATTGACACAATGCGATGGGCCTATCTGGACTGGTTACCTGGAGAATTTCATGTCTGGGATTTTAAAGGCACATTTTGTCCAGCTGATTTAAAACAATCAACCGTTCATCTTTCTGTCCATACTAAATAGGATCAAGTGACCTGTTATATACCATAGAATAATGAACGTTAAGGGCAAATTAACCATAAAACAAAAAACTGGTGACTTGTCAGTTATCTGCCTGCAAACTCCAACTGCTATTTTTCCCAGTTTATTACATGGATTTGTAACCAGTATTTAATATTTATATTCTGGCAAAGGTTCTGCCTCCTCCCTCTGCTCAATGAGCTTTTTATAAGCTTGAGCGTGTGCAGTGGAGACAGCAGGATATATATATTACGGTTGGGGGCAGGTAAAGGCCCAATTTACTATTTTAGTATTTTTGGTGGACGTGGCCTTTAATTTCAAATTCATAAGATATCAGTGACTGGGGGACTTTACCTTCTGTCGTGGTAACTTACCTCCTCTCTGAGGACTTGTGTCTAACCTCATTTTAACGAGTAGGTACTCACCTGTGTTACTTACTGTATGTGTGAAGGTTCCTTCCCAGTTGGGAATGTTGTGTTATTATTATAAATGAGCAGTTTTATGCTTTTTATTCTTGTAAATGTGAAATTGTAACAACTGTAGGTTTTTTTGGAATCTAGAAATGAATAACGCAGTAGAGAGGAGTCTATGGGTTTATGAAATGGGATTTCATGAATAGTTGTTACATTGTTATCGATCATCTGAAATCCGGTTCTTGGACTGAACATTTATCGTGAATAACAGCCCAGAAAATGCTTATTCTGTCATTCTATAGAATCCCTGACCAATGATAAACAGTAATATCTTCAGTACAGAAATCCTGCAGTTACCGCCCCTTCCGTAGTTTAGTGACCTCGGACGCTCAGTGTGAGAGGAATTCTCCAATCTGATACATTGTATCACCCTATGCTAAAGGTAAAGGGTAAAACTGGACATAAAAAGCGGAGGGTTTTCTGTAGTGAAAGGTATTTACCGGAGATTCAATATCAACAAACCGTCTTACGTTTCCGCCATCCCACGATGCAGTAACACGATTACATCCTGGTAATTAAACAAGACCTATTAAATGTTTCAACACAAACTATAAAACATTCAAGTCAAGACGTTCCCAGCCTGAAGGTAAGTTTACAGTGTAACGACCCCATTTACTGGCAAAACACATTTTTTTCTGACTTGCAGACAAAGAACTTCAGATTAAAAAAAGGGCTGATTATAAACCTCCAGTATCACTGTCTATCTCTAACAATCCTAAAATACCAATCGATAGTATGTTACATGACATCGCCATGTTATGGTCGATATTGTCCTGAATATGTATTACACCGCGGTCATAAAATACTGACGGGAACGTAAATAACCGCACGGTAGGGCTATTTTACGATAGTGATAAAGTCGCGTTACCAATAACTTAAACAGACCCGAAGTATTGATTACTTTTCCGTATTCTTACTAATTCCTATACACATATACGGTCACCCAGCGGGTAGTCATTAACTAAATGACCCTGAGGGCCACTAATTTGCTGGTTTAGTTGAAGACAACACAGGTTGGGCAATTTCAAACTCAGGAAAAAAAACTATAAAGGGAGATATGGTTTTAGTAAACTGGAGAAATGAAATCAGCTCCGAATAAAAGGTGCGCAGCCCGGGAAATCAAAGGTTCGAGGTTGAAGAAACAATTGGCTCTTTGGCCCTAAACATTGTTCCAGTTAATAAAACTCCACGGACGCGCTGACTAGAATATCAATCCTTTCTATTTCCAGAAAGCTTTGTAAAGAACATGGGATTTTATTTACTCCCTAGGAAGCAGCGGTAACATACTTACAAGTAACGATTCTAGGAACGTATATGGATAATTAGATTATTCCCTCCGTGTGGACAATAGGGAAATAGGATTTCTACAGATCGGAAGCTCTAACAGTAATTATATAGCAAGAAAGGGATTATATTTATTATTCTTAATACATTTAATGTATAAAAAATAGAAAACGTGAATCTCCATAGTCCAGCCTACAGTTTATTATAACATTCAGGCTGTGATGTCAACTGTTACATCAATGACTGACAGTTACTAATAAAAGAACCAGGCAGCAGGAAGATAATAGAACATCAAGCAGCATTTAGTTAGTCTTTCATCTTCAGAATTCTAATAGTGATAAAATCCGAATCAGATCTGGTTCCGAATCAGAACCCCCAAATTCTAAACTTTCCATATTTACGAGGCTACTTTCCAAGGTTACTGGTACTCAAGGCTACTTTCGAGGCCTTGAATATACACGTGAAAGCTCGAAAATAGTTTGCGTGAAAGGAGGTAGTGTTTTATTAAGTTTTGGCAATTCGTAAGTGTTCCCCTGACCCTTTCCAGGTGCCTGAGCCATGTACAATACGTTACCATGCTTTATTCACCTACGGTGCCCATACACTGGACTCATATTACGATCGATCCAACAGTGAATAGATGTTTCCATGAATGGCCCTTATTATGTGACATTAGATCGTAGTATCAATCATTTAGACCAGGAAATTAATTATTTAAGTTGATTGGTTTAAAGATCGTAGTACATTCTGAAGTTCGGATTAAATGTAATAGATGACATTAGACATCAATCACCAAATGAATGTCGAACATATGTATGGTACATCTACCTACATATCATTGTACATCGTCTATCAGATATCGGTTGGTGTTAGGATTAGAGATGTTCGAAACTGAGTTTCTTTTTCCGTTTTCTAATTTTCTAAATTTTCGGAAATTTCAAAAGTTTGAAAATTCGAGATTCGATTTTTTAAAATCGACTACTTTCGATTTTCAAAACTCGTCTTCTTCTTCCGATTTTCGAAAACATACAGGGTTACTCAAGAAAAGTTCTTACTGTTTAAAATGGTGTTAATTTTGCCCCAACCAATCAGATCTTATTTAACATTTGAAAGCTAACATCTGATTGGTTGGGGCAAAATTAGCACCATTTTAAACGATAAGAACTGTTATTGAATAACCCTGTATGTTTGAACATCTCTCTTATTCCAGTTTTTAGGAAGGTGAATTAAATATACCCAATATTTCATTGAGGGATGAATTGTCTTTTAACACTGTTATCTTTGGGGTGATCATTAAGTCAAGAAGTGGCTGGACTAGAACACTCTGATGTCACCCTACAGGGGGAGGGCAGTGTGTAATATATATCTATTGGCAGCTCTATAGCCTTTTTTTTTAAAGAATAAAGGGCGATATTATAAATCCTCGCTATCGTTATCGCAAAAATACCGATCGCTATCGGTAAATACGATCATTATCGGTTAATACCGCGCGATAATAACGATCGGCATTTTCCAATAACGCTCGATTACCGATAACGATGTATTTTGCGATATCGGAAAATACCGATCGCTATCGTAAAATACAGATCGTTATCGGTTAATACGCGCGTTATCGGAAAATGCCGATCGTTATTTTCCGATAACGATCGGTATTTTTGCGATAACGCTAGCGAGGTTTTATAAATATCGCCCAAAGATCTCTTGCCCGCCGTCTTAATTGCTGGATGAAATCTTTTCAGGCCTATCAGCTGTGATTTTCCTTTAAGACGGAGGTCCCTATTATCATCTGGAAATCGAACGCAGATCCCCCCCTCCCATAGCGGCTAATTTAACGTGTCACATGGTAACGTGCGCGGTTTTATCAGAAACATCTTGAAAAATATTTGTTTCCAGCAACATGTATTGTCAGTGAGCGTAAGAAAGAAATACCAGATGGAAAAGTTCCTTCTCAGATGATTTCCTTGGATGACACACAGCAAGCCAGTAACATTGTATCCAATCCCGAAACCTGGATTCAACAAAAAAAAAGTTACTCTTGCGGAAAAAATCTAATGGCAGCTTCCAAGCGCAGAACGTAAACATTATAAAGAAATTTGGGATCCCCATTCACATGCGATTCTACGTTGCCAAGTGGAAATAATATTTAGGTCACATGGGGGTTACTCTTGCCTTGTTATACATTAACGTGTTTTCCAGGCACTGGTTTTACTGCGTAAATTACTGAAATATAAAAAATATTGGCCTGATACTCCACAGAGCAATAGCGAATTCAATCTAATAGCAAACAGGTTGTCAACCCTCAATCAGAATCACAAATTGGAGCCTTGTTGTATTACCTCTTGCTAGTGTAGGGGCAGTATAGAGACTCTAATATAATAGGGGCAGAACATGAGATACTACGGACCATATTATAAAGGCACAGTATTGGGTCTGTCACGATACCACACCATTCACGCTATTTTTACCACCCTGATTGCACAATGATTTGTACAATTACAATCGAATTGATTGCCTGATTGTGATTGTATACATGTATTGTAAAGCGATAGGAAGATGTTCACGCTATATAAATCTACAATAATAATAATAATAATTGTATGATGCCTATACAATTCTACAGTATCCCTTGGATTGTACAGCTGCATGGTCATACGTTCACGCTAACCTGTGGTACCGGAAACTTCCCCATTATTATCATGTCTTCGATCGTACATTTAGAACGTTGGTGTAAAATTGCGATTGCGATCTACTTCCACATGCATTATACAGCTGAACAATTGGAAATGCAAAATCATGCCCCATAATGGGGAAACCAGAGTGCCCGGAGGAAACCCACGCAAACGGGGTGAACATACAAACTCCTTGCAGATGTGTCCAAGGGTGGAATCGAACTCAGGACTTCAGTGCTGCAGATACTTATAGGTCTCTGTCGGGGAGCCCTATCATTTTTTCCATCTTAAAGTCACGTAACCTTGGTACATGACTTGAAGACGGTAAAAGACAAACTAACAGTGTGTGGTACGTAAAACTGTGTTGCGAATATACACTTGAGATCCACCATCGGCTCAGTGCATTGCCTAGAGGAGGCAGTAGGGGGGATAATCACTCTCCGTACATACCCTATTTGTATCTTTCTGAGCTAATACAATATTTGACTGACGTGCAGGTGTTTTATCTCTGGTTAGGAATGAAATAGAAAGATGTTGATATATCGTTTTAATCGGATATTTTAAAGTTCACATCAGAGAAAATGTTTTGTCTGAAATTAATAATATTTAAAAAAAAACAAAGTCCGATGTCTGTAGCTGTTAAAGACCGCGCTGTTCTTAGTGACCTGAGCAGATTTATTGCGTGATAGGGCGAGTGCGGGAAATGTTAGCACAATCCGCTGACCAATCAAAGGCTCCCGTCTGGCTTCTTATATTCCCTTTAAATAATATGAAATGTCTGATTTGCGCTGGGGGTTTGGCTGTTTATTCTGAGTCTAGTTCAAATGGTAAAAATCCTTAGTGTATTTGAAAGTTTTGGAATGTTCCGTAATCAGGTTTTATGGTTTCCTCTCGTATAACAAGAATTTGTGGAGACAGAGGAGGTGTTACTGCCCGGAGCTGTGGGAATATTCAATATTAACCCTTGGATTTATAAAACCAGAGGGTAGATTTTAAAGGGAAAGTTCACATCAATCCTGAAAATTGCAATAGTTAGAAATCTAAAAGGTGTAAGTCTAACCTGCAGGAGGTTAGTCCTACATCTTTCAAATTTTTAACTATTGTAGTTTGGGGTGATTTACATATATATTATTTTTTTTAATTAAGGGTTAAACATGCCCTTTAACTGTAACCAAGGCCATCATGTTAGCGGTACTAAATACCTACCGTATTGGGGGGGGCACAGAGGTGAATGTAACTGAGCAGGCTGTCGGCCATCAAGGCCCCGCATGGCTGCAAATGTTTCTATTTATTGTGGTTCTATTTCCTAGGGAAGGTATCAGAGTGCCCTGCCATCAGATTATATTAATCATTTGTAACCTAATGTTGATTTAATTCGGATAATTCATTCTGCTCGGTGGAAAGCTAATAAGTAAAAAAATAAATCTCTTGGTCTCTCGGTTAAGTAAAGGGGGAGGGGTGTTTTTTTTTTTTAACAGCGCACATGTTGATTTCGGATATTCGCGTCTGTGGCAATCAATGGGTGTCTTTGTGCTAGGTACCATTTTGGTGTCAAAAAAAAAAAAAGGATGATGAATACTTTCTGTACATGGAAATCTGCAGCAGCGTGGAAGCCGTCAGGAAGAGATTTTATTATTTATTGTGATTTTCCTACCTGCATGCTGTATTGGAGCTCTGGGTTCTAGGCACAAAGAGACTTTACATACATGTAATGTGTCTAGCAGTACTTGTTTTTTATTGTTTTTTTACAACAATAACATTGTTAACATTTCAAATGATAGTATAGACTCTAGTGTTGCTGCTCCGCCCCCCCTTCTGCCCCAGGGCCTAACCAATAGAAAAATTCGGCAAGAAGCATTTTTTCCTATTGGACAGATCACAGAAGAGGGGGGTGGAGCTTGGACATAACAATGGGATTCTGTATATCATCAATGGCTCTAGTAGAACCTACTACTACAGTTTGGTGGATGATTGGGAACATTTGGTATCAGTTTCTCCCATAAACAGTGGTGGATCCATATGTATAACGGTTTTCTTTTACATAAAGGAATACGCCCCAGGGCCATATTTATAAAGGTTCGCATCGGTAATTACCCATTACAAGCCTTCAGTCTCACAGTCGAAAATATTTTCTATACCACCTGGCAGCGCCCCATTGTTGCTGGCGATATTTTATGACGCAGTCGTAAAGTGACCAATTTCGCCCCGTAGTTTACAACTGCGCTGCGTTTCCCAGTAGAAGGATTGATGTCGGTAATTACCAGTATTGATCCTTTATAAATACGCCTCCAAACCCTGGAACTTTTCCAACAAATCGGCCTTAAAATCTGCCCAAAATTCCCCGTGTTTGGCGGAGAGGAACTGAACCTCCGTTATGGGGAGGATAAAGGTTTCATCAGACGAAGATGACGGTTTTACTCCAAACAGCAGCTGGAACAGCGACGTGTTTATTTGTATTGTTGTTCTGGTAGATTGTGTCATTATCAACAATAAGAAACTAGGACCACCCTAGCAGAGACTGGGCGAGACGCACAGAGGGAATTGTCGTTAGAGACGGACTGGGGCCCTTTTATTTCTCGCTCACTAAAGTGCTTCTGGGAAAGATGCCCAACGTTCTATTCCACTACAGACACAATACTTCTCCATTTAGGAAGAAGACAAAGGGTGTTTTAATTAAACATTTATTACATCTTATGGTTTCACCGTCAGCACTGGAAATGGAGAAATATTGTCCCATCAGCCTTTAGCATTAATCCATTTGTACATATAATGGGCCATACCCAGAATTCTGCTGAAAGGAAACAACAAGCCTTGGAGTAAAATTATCCCTATGGGGTTTCATCCTTAATAATTCGCTGACTGTATTTAGCTATTAAGTTCAACGGCTTCGATTTAAAGGAGAACTAAACTTGAAATGCACATTGACTGTATAATCTCTATCTGCTGTAATACAGATCTGGCGGCAGGGGGGAGGGGCTAAAGCATTAACTGAGCATGTGCAGCGTATAATTGGGTCACTGACCACTGAGTTTTAAGGCACAAACTTGCAGAATGAATACAGATGATTTATTCACCAGCAATCGGTTACTTAGAGACTCTAGAATTCTTGCAGGATCATTATATTTTACGGAGGTGTTTATAGAAGAATTAGAGTCAGATTGCTCCTTTTCCTGATGCAGGCATCATTTTATATACCAGGTAAAACACCTGGTATGAAATACTGAACGCTACTGGTAAATTGCCACCTTGTGGTATGAAAAAATACCCCCAAGCAAAACTTATACAGGGCCCCTTCCCTGATTAATCTACAGAGGCTGTGTCTGTAATAGGAAAAGTAAGAACTTGTTTCCTTGGCTCTCCCCTGGTCCCCTTGCCCCTCTAGTACGTATGCCCCTGCAATACAGCCCTTCATTAACTGATCCCCACATCGGGCAGCACGGTGGCTCAGTGGGCAGAATGGTGGCTCGTGGTTAGCACTGATACCTCGCAGCGCTGAAGTCCTGAGTTCGATTCCACCCTTGGACACATCTGCAAGGAGTTTGTATGATCTCCCCGTGCTTGCGTGGGTTTCCTCCGGGCACTCCGGTTCCCCCACAATCATAAAGACATACCATAGGTTGTATGTGTACATAAAGTGATTAGATTGTAAGCTCTTTGGGCAGGGCCTGAGTGTGAATGTATACATGGAATTGTAAAGCGCTAGGAAGATGTTGGCCACCAGTTTAGCCTGGCATTTCTATACCACAATTTACCAATCAACCAATATTGGTCTGAGCCATGCTTACAGCGATTTGAGTCCTACGGTGAGAAAAGCGCTTTACAAATGTTATTTGTTGTTTTTGTTATATAAACCCCAAATAATAATAAGGATAAAGGATTGTGGCTATGGTTCAGATTAGCACATTGAGGTTTATTATAACTCAATTCAGTTTGTGTTAAAGTTAAAATAGAGACAATGTCCCTTTAATAATGACAGAACCCCCCCCCGGCCCTCGTTTAATCGCGAAACATTGATTTAGAACGTTACTATAAACAGCAAGATTAGTCAAGTTCATTTTTCCGAGCGCAGGATTAATCCACAGACAGGACACAGGAAATTGTACTTTGTTTTGTTCCGTGGGATTAAGGACACAATGGGATTTTAATCAGGATGAACAGAGAAAATACAACAAATACCACAAAGTGCATCTCAATAATGTATCCACATCACCTCCTGGGAAGTTTTTGTGTTGGATTCAAGTTCTAGGGAATTTCTCTTAATAAGGATTTAGTACTTTATTAGAATCTCCAGCCGGGCTGTTAATTAAAAATGTTAACCAATAAGTTCAGCCTAAAAACGTTTTTTACGCGATTAAAATAATATAAAATTCCTCCTCCGAACCACTGGTTCAGACATGCTCAGTGTGATGACAGCATTGCCAACACATACGGTTATCGGACGAATGGGGCAATTCTTTTGGCCTTAGGCAGATTCTCCTGGCTGGAAATATCCTACATGAACATAGAGTGGAAGTCAAACTTGTCTGTTTAATAATGAGATTTGCACACGACCCTGAGCTCTCCCATCCACCCCGACTGACAGGTCACCAGCACTCGTTATGTTTGTGTTTTTCTTCCAGTAAAAATCGTCAGAGGGATGAGAAGTTCTACCAGGGGCACCACTGATATCAATCACTTTGTACATTACAAGAAATTAATCACAGAGGGTGAAAATTCCCCTTAATTTGCACGAAATGTCATTGTGAGGTCTGTGCACCATACACCGTACCAGGTCTGTGCCCATTACACCGTAACCAGGTCTGTGCACCATACACATACCATGTCTGCACCATTTCCACGTAACCAGGTCTGTGACACCATTACACCGTAAACCAGTCTGTGCACCATTACACTTGTGCATCAGGTCTGAGCACCATTACACCGTAACAGGTCTGTGCACCATTACACCGTAACCAGTCTGTGCACCATTACACCGTGATCAAGTCTGTGCACCATTACACCGTAACCAGGTCTGTGCACCATTACAACCGTACACAGTCTGTGCACCATTACACCTCGTAACCAGGTCTGTGCACCATTACACCGTGATCAGTCGTGTGCACCATTACAACGTGATCAGGCTGTGAACAATTACACCTGATGCAGTCTGGCACAAACCTTACACCGTGATCAGGTCTGTGCACCATTACACCGTGATCAGCTGGCACCATTACACCGTAACCAGTCTGTGCCCATACACTGTGATCAGGTCTGAGCACTTACACCGAACCATCTGGTGCACCATTACACCGTAACCAGGTCTGTGCACCATTACACACCGTGATCAAGCTGTGCAACCATTAACACCGTAACCAGGTCTGTGACCATTACACAGTTAAACCAGGTCTGTGCACCTTACACGGATCAGGTTGTGCACATTACACCGTGATCAGGTCTGAGCACCTTACAACCGTGATCAGGTCTGTGCACAATTACACGTGATCGGTCTGTGCACCATTACCGGACCGTGATCATGGTTCTGGCCACCATTACAATGTGATCAGGTCTGTGCACCAGTACACCGTGATCAGGTCTGTGCACAATTACACCGTGATCAGGTCTGTGCACCATACACGTGTCAGTCTGTGCACCATGACACGTGATAAGTCTAGTGCCCATTCACCGTGATCAGTACTGTGCACCATTACACCGTGATCAGGTCGTTGCACAACACCGTGATCAGGTCTGTGCACCATTCACCGTGATCAGGTCTGTGCACCCATTACACCACGATCCGGTAATGAGCACCATTACACCGTGCATCAGGTCTGTGCACCCTTGACACAGTGATTAGGTCTGGTGCACCATTACACCGTGATCAGGTCTGTGACCATCACACCGTAACAGGTCTGTGCACCATTACACCGTAACCGGGTCTGTGCACCAATTACCGTGTATCGTCTGTGCACCATCTACACCGTAACCAGGTCTGGCACCATTACACCGTGATCAGTCTGTGCCCACCATCACACCGTAACCAGTCTGTGCCACCATTACCAACCGTGATCAGGTCTGTGCATCACACACTGTAACCATGTCTGTGCACATTACACCGTGACTCAGGTACTGGGCACCATCCACCGTACCAGGTCCTGTGCACCATTACAAACGTAACCAGGTCTGTGCACCAGTTTCACACGTAACACAGGTCCTGTGCACGCATCACCTTAACCAGGTCTGTGCACCATACCCGTGATCAGGTCTGTGCACCATTACACGTGATCAGGTCTGTGCACCCTACACAGTGATTAGGGTCTGTGCACCATTACACGGTTAACAAGGTCTGTGACCATTACACCGTGATCAGGTCTGAGCACCAGTACAGCAGTGGGAGGGCCGGGGACGTATCAGAAATGAAATAAAGGTGGTTCCCGTAGGTTAGAAAATAAAAGGAGTATAGTATACGGTAGCCTAGTAGGTAGGAGTTGAGCTCGAGCGGAATATGTTTCGGAGTATAAGAGTAGGTGGGGAACGCATTATAGTATTCCAGAGTATAGGTATCATTATATTAGTTTCAGGTTACCGGTATTAATCAATAGATCCCGTTAGTAGTTAGGTATAGTTAGAGCCGGTAGTTAGTTATTGGACTTATAGGTAGCGGTAGTAGAGGTAGTAGTATTCATAGTATAGTAGCAGTAGGTTAGTCATAGTATAGACAGGATCAGTTAGAGACAGGAGAGTTAGTCCGTATAGTATGATGAGATAGTAGGTAGATCCGTTAAGTTAGTAGCCTTATTAGGTAGGTATATAGCAGTAGTTATCCAGGTAATGTAGATTCCGTTATTATAGGATCAGAAGTAGTACATAGAGTGAATTATCAGGTAGTAGTTAGTACAGTAATTAGTAGAGGTAGGTATCAGGTAGAGCCGTTACCATAGGCGCATTTCCGGTAGTAGGGAGAGAGAGGTAGTATCAGTAGAGTGACCGGAGTAGGCAGTAGATTTATCCGTTAGTTAGTATATATCAGGAGTAGTAGATCCAGGAGGAGTAGAGTTACCAGTAATAGCAGTATTTTAGTAGTCAGTAGAGGAGTCCTTAGGTATAGGATAGTGATCATTAATGTAGTATAGCAGTACAGTACCTGATTTTCAGGATTTTTGTTTTTTTGTGTTTTTTAGGGTGTTGTTTTTTTTTTTTTTTTTGATGTTGAGTTTTTTTTTTTTTTTGAGAGAACCGTGGGGAGGGCATGAGCAGCCGCTGCAGCAGAGGAGAAGAGCTCGGGATGGGGGGTGGCACCCGCTCAGATGAGCGGAGGGGAGGGATTAGAGAGCCGTCCGGAGAGGAGCTCGTGGAGTCGGATCTAGGAGGGAGTAGGGATGTTCGGGGCGAGGAGTAGGGAACTAAGGGGGGGGGTCCTGGTGGTTTCACGCGAGGACTGAGTAGTAGAGATGCAGAGGAGGTGAGGTGGGATTTGGTGTCATTTTTTTATTATGGGTCATGTATTATTAGTTTTTATAATGATTAGTCATTTAGATTTATTTTATTTATCTTTTTATGTATCATTATTAGTAGGTTATCTGTATTTTTTATTACGCTTTATATTTTCATTTTCTTATTAATTAGATATTCCTTATTTATATCTTATCCTATTTATATTATTATTATATCATATACTTACTTCCTATTAATTTCAATATAATTTTATTATGCACTGATTACTCTCTTTTTTCTGCATCATTTATATTATTATCATTTAGCATATATTATTCTTTCTATCAACTATTGCTCTTATTCTACAATTTTTCCATTATTATATTTTCTATTATATATTTACCCATCTTGCCTATCATGCTTTGTGTTCCTTTATTTACGGGGTTGAATGTTATTCAGAATTTAGAGGTTTCCTGGTAATAATTTGCCTCCATGGATAAACGTTCCTTGATCCTCCCCATCTCTATCTATAATGGGGGACGACTCCACGTTCTCTCTCCGACAGGCGCTGTAGGGGTGGATCACCGACTGCTCCACCGACTAGAACCGCACGGAATACGGCAAATTCTTCTCTGTGCTCATAAACTTCTACACCCGGAAGTAGCAAGCGCCGCTCCCCCTGGGTCTCCGCTGCCCGTTCACGCTTGCTGATTCCAACTCCCACGACTCGTGGATTGTTAAAATTAAAGGACTATAATAAATTTTATTTACCCAACAGCGTCATCAAATAAGTAATTACACATCAGATGGGAACTAGAAAAGCGGGTTCCTTAACTTTCATTTTACCTGTCCTGTTTAGGAAAAAACACTTATCAACAATAGAAAGGATTGTGGGAAGCTTCAAATCTTGTTTTAGTCTATATGGAATGCCTCCCCCCAAGGCATCGAGGGTGGGAAGATGAGAGGTGATCACCTGATGAAGGGGGAATTAGACCCTCGAACGTTGTGATTATTTGAATGTGTGGTTTACAATAAATACAATTCTTGCGTTGGAGGTGTGTCTGCATCTTATCTTATTTTTGTAAGCCGTCTCAATATAGATCACCGACAGTGGCCATAATCCAGGCTTGTGGCTATGGCCCCCGTGTAGCTTTAAAGAATCAGGGGCAAACTCAACTTAAATCAAATCTAAACCCAATATTAGGTTCGTTGGAAATCTAAGCGCACTGTCAGTGGCCGACTTCTGTAGTAATTTGGTCTTTCAAAATGGGAAAATGATATGTACATTTCTTTTAATGTTCTAGCGGCAACGAGTGAATGATTAAGCAAATAGATTTTATTCAAACAACGGAAAACGCCGTCTCCCAATGATTTCATTAGTTTAAAGCTATGGCACATCAGAGACGTACAGTTCCTTAAAGTGGAGCTCTGTGCAACTTTGTATTTCAAAAGTAAAATGGCTGTTATAAAATAAAATGTTATTCTGTGCACAGAAGAAACAAAGGAAACGATTCATTCAACCTTCAGATTTTGTCTACAAAAAAACAAAAAAACCCGCATTGTAGGCGATGGTACAAGCTTAAAGCCGATCTTTCCAGACTTCTAGACCAGAACAAGTAAAACAATTTACCACTTGCCTTTCTAAATTATTTCCTAGCAAAGATATAGACTGTTTAACTCCTCCTCTTTTTAATCACTACCTTGACATTGCTCATTTCTCCCACGGAGAGAAAAAGAGAGACTTTCAGGAAGATCAATAAAGTTATTGCATTTGGTGCTTAACTTGCCCCAACCAATCAGATGTTAAGCTTTCAAAATTAAATAAATCTGATTGGTGGGGCAAAATTACGCAACCATTTTTAACGATAGATAACTTTATTGATCTCCTGTTTGGTTTCTAAGCTACAGTATACTATATGCGGTGGGGATTAGGACTAAAGGGGGCTTGCGGCACGTTATGATTTTACGACTTAATACTTAATGTTGCGCATACACTTTTGTTTTTAAATGGAATCAACGGCGGAGGGAAGTGCAAAAATTCCTTTGTGATTTCCAATGCGCACAGGTTTGCATGCGTTTTTAATAATATTAAAGTTACAAAACGCATGGTGCAAATGCAGGCAACTGGGACAACGCACGAGAAAGAAATCGATTGCAAGTAGAGACGTCCGAACTTCGCCAAACTCCAGTCCGCTCAAGGATACACGGAATTTTCTAAAAAATTTCGAAAATCCCGCGAGCGGACCCATTAAACACAGTAAAATGAAAAAATTCCTCGAAATAGAAATCACCGCATTTTCGAAAAAAATCATAAATCCTCGTAATTTTTTAAGTTTCGAAGAGCGTGGTTTCGGAAAAGTCGGAAGGCGGAAAACCGGGAAATTCCACGATATCCACCGTTCGTGAATGAGGGTTAATCCGCCGCGGGCATTCGTATCCTGCGACTGGGCCATCACTACTTGGCAGGCGTGGCCCGATATAGTGCGGTAGTGGGGCCTCAGTCCTAACGCACGAAACTCTTCACCACAATTTCATAGGGTAAATATAAACGTTCACGTCTATACTATGTATGGGATCAAAGTGTTCCGATATCGTTATCTTAAGGGGTATACCACTCCATAATCCAACAGGATCTGAAATTTTCCAACTTGGAGATCGAAGAGAAAAAAACAATTAATAATGTATTTAGTTTTTCATTTTGTTTTCATTAGATTAATTCAGATTTCTTCTTTTTGCAATAAACAAAACACAATCTCGTACCTAAAACCGCGGTTTGTTTTACATTAAACAGTACGTGTTCGTCATATGGGACGGCAAACATGCAAATTGCTGTAGGTTCTTCTTGTGTAATTTGCATTTGAAGTTCTCTGCTCCCCAATTCGCTGCGTCCTGAACTTTATCTTTTATAGGTCTCATCTGTGGTTGTGCTTAAGGAACAAGTCTATACAAATCCTCAGAGTGGCCTTGAGATCTCCTTCCCAATATCTAGGAAAGCTA
The DNA here is from genome assembly GCA_019447015.1 of Hymenochirus boettgeri. Classification (NCBI taxonomy): domain Eukaryota; kingdom Metazoa; phylum Chordata; class Amphibia; order Anura; family Pipidae; genus Hymenochirus; species Hymenochirus boettgeri. Next base: position 9,361,919 of record CM033471.1, on the reverse strand, counting down.
AATACAGAGATACGTGGCAGAATGGAAAAGAGATAAATCTGACCTTAAATATCAACAGAAATGCACCACCTTGTTTCAGTTTCTTCGGATCAAACCGTGATAACGATACCCAATACAATGAAGATTTCCATAACAGACACTTTCAAAGGCAGGCATGCCCAGATACCACCCCAATTGTTATAAATAGATATAGACGACCAATAGAAAGACAATAAATAATAGTATATAATATAGATAGATCGATAGATGATAGATATGATAGACAGATCAGACCAGACAGACAGACAGATAGATAGATGTGATATAGAAATAATAGATTATAAGGATAATATAAGATAGATTAAGAGATAGATAGAGAACAGACGACCACTAGGGGGCATTTTTATAAAGGTTCAGGCTAATACCATGTTTAACTATTGCTGCACATTGACACGGCAAAGATCACTATTATTGGTGTGTTTATCAAGGTGATCTTTTTTTGCGGTGATATGAGCGGCGGTAGTAGCTTCTACTGTTAGGTAGGGTTAAAAAAAAGAGGGTGAATAGGTTGGACTTGATGGACGTATGACTTTATTCAACCTTAATTACTATGACATTATGGGTAGGGTATAAAGGTTGGACTAGATGGACGTATGTCTTTATACAACCTCCAATGCTATGTTACTATGTAACTGTTATACTATACTGTACTGTCTAAGGGAAACAATATGGCAGCTCCCACCCATATGTATAAATATAAATATACAGAGAAGGAATGTTCTGTACATACAATAAGCTATACCCTTATACTGTACTGTCTAAGGGAAACAATATGGCAGCTCCCACCCATATGTTAATATAAATATACAGAGAAGGAATGTTCTGACAACAATAAGCTATACCCTCATACTGTACTGTCTAAGGGAAACAATATGGCAGCTCCCACCCATATGTATAAATATACAGAGAAGGAATGTTCTGTACACACAATAGCTATACCCTCATACTGTACTGTCTAAGGGAAACAATATGGCAGCTCCCACCCATATGTATAAATATACAGAGAAGGGAATGTTCGTACAACCCAATAAGCTATACCCTCATACTGTACTGTCTAAGGGAAACAATATGGCAGCTCCCACCCATATGTATAAATATAAATATACAGAGAAGGAATGTTCTGTACATACAATAAGCTAAGGGGAAATACAAAACTTCTAAAGACAAATTATATACCCAAGGGGAATAACCCAAGTTAATACCCCTGGGATGAACCCTGCAGGTGCTCTATAAAGGATATATAAATATACTGTATACAGTGAAGGGGGTTTCTGTGTAATAATTTATTTAGGACTGAGATCCCGTCATACACACACAGTAAAGTTGCAATTAGAAATTACAGATTTAAACAAACAATTTTATTTTAAGTGAACACAATCTATGACAATTTTCTAACCACAGAGCTCTGTGTGCGCCCATCTGCTCCTTGTAAATAACATCTGTTTCATATGGCGCTTTGTCAAGAATGTTCATCAAACACCATCACAACAAATGGCACTCAATAGGCCATTTATCAGGGTGGCTCATAGGAACAGACATAACCAGAATTCCTACTCTCTATATTTATACATATGGGTGGGAGCTGCCATATTGTTTTAGATGGATAGTTAGATAGTTAGATAGTTAGATAGTTAGATAGTTAGATGATAGATGGATGGATGGATGGATGGATACTGTTTATATCCGTATCGTGTATAAGGTTGGTGACCCTTGTGATTTTTTTTCCCAGCAACTACAGTGCTCTGGTTGGCGTCTGGATCTACGGGTTCTTTGTTGTGGTTCTGTTGGTACTGGATTTCATGTACTATTCAGCTATGAACTATGAGATCTGTAAGGTTTACTTGGCCCGCTGGGGGATCCAAGGGAAATGGATGAATCAGGGACAGAGGCAATTAAATAAAGATTTTCAGGACGCCGGTGGAAAGACGCAGACATCACACGGCATTCACACGTTAAAGGGAGAAGTTGTTAGTCCAACACTGATGTCCTTTCAGACTTCAACTGCCTGGTAAGTTTTGGGGACTATTAGCTTAGCGGAGGATGATGGGAGTTGTAGTTGAAATTTCCTGTCAATAAAGAGTTACGTTTTATTGCCAGGATACAAAGAAACAATTTGGTTATAACTTTCCGACAGATTTGGTGGATATTTTTGGAGCAGGGAGTCCAATCCCCTGCAATGCCCTCCCAATGTAATAACCCGGAATCTATAGTTTATAGACCAGGTTCTCTGCTCTGTGTATCTCTTCCTCTACGTATTATACAATATAACTGACGATCAGTTCTGGGTTTGGGCCATTCCACATGAACATTTTGTTCAAGGCCGAACAGAACATTGAAGTTTAAAGGCACGGTAACCTTGTGCAATAGAACATTGCGATCCCTGTGGACGTCTCTGTAATGGCCAATAGATGGATGAGTTTGTCACTCATATGAAATTCCCTGATGTTAAAAGACCTAAAGGCAGCGGCGGAACTAGGAATCACTGGGCCCCCCAGCAAAACTATGATGGGGCCCCTATCCGTACTTCATCCACAGCGTTTTTATGGGAGGAGGCTATATCTGTCATAGGAAAAATAAGATGGGGCCCCCTTGGCTCCCGGGCCCCCTGCGGTTGCTCCCTGCTCCCCTCTAGTTACTCCCCTGCCTTAAGGGAAGCTTGGAGTGGGAAATTGCTGTAATCTTCTATACTAACCTAGGGCTGTAAACATGCACGGACACCGGACGAATTTGCTCGAACGCCTCATCACAGTGTGGGCGGAGAGGGATGTGCATGGAAGGTGGGATACATGTGTGAGGTTTGTGCGCCGCGGGGTTGCTAGTAACCAACTAATAACAGCAGAGAAAATACCGACTCTGCAGTCAGCGGAGACATCTGTCGATTTCTGAAAGCGGAATGATCACTAGTAATTATCTTATTCTAGCAGGAACACCCGGAAAGCTGACTATACTAATCTTAATTAGCCAAGGATGAGGATAACTATAGTCAGCTTTGAGGCCATTACAACTTTTTGTCGTTAAACTAACTGGCAATTTTTTTTAAAAGAAATGAAAATCCGGGAAGAGTTTCTGCTAAATTTGAATTGCGCATATGAAGTATTGCAATAGAACCCAAGTTGCACAATGCCACAAAGTATCGATATTTCATGACCGTAACGCTAAATACTGACTATGGGCCATATACATATACAGGGCTTAGGGAATTCCCGATACCGATCATCGTAATTTTACGTCCGTAAAATGCGATTTCATGTGCGATTTCATTGCATTTGCGCATGCGTTTTCTTCATTAGGTATAGGAAAACGCATGCGATTATGATTAAAAATGCAGAACGCAAATCACAACACAGCCGAACACGCACATTTTCGGTGCATTCCCACATTTTCAATGATCTGAAAAAGTGCAAACGCACAAAAAACGCAGCCGTGTGACCTAGCGCTAGCGATTTATTATTCCCAATGTGACTTTTTCAAAGCAAGTATGGAGAGATTTTAAATAACTAGACGGAGCTGCCTTATGGATTTCACGGTTGATGGAATAGACTGAATGAGGTTGGAACACGCAAACAGGAAATGAATTTTGTTACTGTGTTAATGGATGCGGTGGATGTAATTACTGGCTCATTGGTAAACTTGTAATTAATTATTATTATCCACATAATTATCATTTGTATGTGAAGCTGGGAATATTTTATAGCGTTTTTATGGCGCCCATCGCAGTGGGAGTGAAATAAAAAGTCTTTTACTTGAGAGCGAATTAGGAATTTCCCAGAGGTCACAGCTTCACAGAGAGTGACAATCTGCATTGCTATTGGTTTACAAATGTCCTCTGTAAACCCAACCCCCAAGACCACAACAGTAAGAAAGGCATAGGAATAATTTCCTCCTCTCCAAGCTTTTTTACAAGCTTGCACATGCTCAGAAGAGGCATCAAGGGAATAGCATTCATTCATTGGCTGTGGTGTCAACTGTCAACTATTACAGTGTTGGGGTTTTGTGGGTAATTTATTTTTGGGGTGAACTTTGTCCCTGTGTTTTCTCTATGAGATATGTTTGTTATAATAAACCATTATCATAATTATTATTATTATTCATTTTCCTTTTAGAAAACGAAAGTGTCTAATTCTGGGCACCGATTGAAACCCCCCCCCCACCGCAGTGACAACCTGATCGGAGGGCGACCATTGGCAGGAGGATGGTGACAGTGGCGAATGTCGTTTGGAGGAGACTGACAATCGGTGGTTACCGATCTCCTCCAGCGCTAGAGACCGTCTGGGGCCCTCGGGTCGGGTCCTCTCCACTTCTCTTTGTTTGTAAGCAATATTTTTCTTTGTAGCATAAGAGGATTATTTTTTTTGAATGGACCTGACCCTGCAAAAGTCTTGATTTGGGATTCGATTGCAGGGTTCAACCAGGGACAGCAATTCCTTCAATAAGCAATGACGAACTGTAACTCTCTGATTATTCCTATATATAAATATATATATATTTTTGTCGTTAACTACCTATCCTGTGTGTCGGATTTTAAAGACAAGCACTTTCATTCTTCTCTGCTCAAGCGTTGATGTCAATTTTCTTGCTGTTTTAACCCAAATGTTTCTTATTATTTGGGGGGTCTCTCTCTTTGTGCTATGAAGAAAATGATCATTTTTGGGGGATGCCCCTATTGAGTTCCGTGGTCTGTTGATTTATGAGAATCCACACAGCCCTCCTCTCTTTTCTTCTTCCCTCTGGGATTCCTGTGGTCCCTAAAATCAATTCCTTGCTACACTGTATAAAAACACCACAAGTGCTCTAATAGATACATTGTAACTGTAATCACTCATTCATCAGAATTCGCAACATTGTAACTGTAATCACTCATTCATCGGAATTCGCAACATTGTAACTGTAATCACTCATTCATCAGAATTCGCAACATTGTAACTGTAATCACTCATTCATCAGAATTCGCAACATTGTAACTGTAATCACTCATTCATCAGTATTTGCAACAATGTATGTGTTCCTCTGTGTCATATGGTAACACAATATTTATATATATAGTAAATTCCCCCTATTGTAAAAATATAACAATATTAGAAGTCACTGAGGAGTTCAATGACCATATAAAAATACAGGTATACAGGCCAAGTTATTTAGAGCATGAAAATCCAAGGTGTCTTCTAATATTCTTATAATTTACGGTAGGGGGAACAGAACTTCCTATAATACACAAGGCTAGTAGGTCATGTGACCCTGACTATGTGACTGATTATAACCGATAACTAAGCGCCGATTAGAACTGATAACATTGCAAATTACCTTTTATAAGGATATAATTTACAGGATATCCGTGGCTTTTGTGTATTATGTATAAGAATCAGCAATCAGGATGTTAAAGGGGAAGTTCAGTGTAAAAAAAAAAATTATATACTTTGCTGTGGTCTGTAACGAGCTGCCATTTCAGGTTCTGTAATATTCCTTCTTCCCAGGATGCACCACTTCCTTATAATGTTCCTAAGAATAATTTCTACTGATTGACTGTTGGATGGGTCACACATGCTCAGATAGGGGTCCTGCAATCATTTTTACAGAGAGATGACTGGGTGGGCAAATTATGGTCACTGAAATGAGGAAATACCCCTAGTATTTTGTGTTTGTGCTGAACCCTTTAAGGTTAAAGTCTAAGCAATCACTGACCAAAGATGCTGACCGAGTTCTGAGCAGATTAATAATAACCATTGTGGTCATACATTATAACTGCTCATGCACAGCCTGTGACTATTAACCTGTGAACTACAACTCTCAACCTACATGTCATAGCATTAAACCAACAACAGTAATGTACAGAGATTTGTAGTTTGTAAATCCCGAATCCTTTGTATTTTCAGTCATTGAATTTGGTTGTGGTACAAACCCCCAGACAATGGATATTTTAACACAGTAGCATAATAACACAGTAACATGGCAACACTAACATAGTAACAAAGTAACACAGTAACAGAAACAAAGTAACACACTAACATAATAACACTAATATAGTAACAAAGTAACACAGTATCAGTAACACAGTAAAAAAGTAACACAGTAACAGTAACAATGTAACACACTAATATAGTAACACTAATTTAGTAACAAAGTAACACAGTAACAGTAACACAGTAACACAGTAACATAGTAACACCAATATAGTAACAAATTAACACAGTAACAGTAACACAGTAACACAGGAGTTAACACTAATATAGTAACAAAGTAACACAGTATCAGTAACACAGTTAGAAATTAACACACTAACATAGTAACACTAATATAGTAACACAGTGACAGTAACAAAGTAACACAGTAACAAAGTAACACTAACATAGTAACAAATTAACACAGTACAAAATGAACACAATACTAAACATAGTAACACAGTGACAGTAACAAAGTAACACAGTAACAAAGTTTAACACAGTAACAGTAACACAGTAACACTAATACAGTAACAAAGTAACACAGTATCAGTAACACAGTTACAAATTAACACACTAACATAGTAACACTAATATAGTAACACAGTAACAAAGTAACACAGTAACAAAGTAACATAGTAACACTAATATAGTAACAAATTAACACAGTAACAGTAACACAGTAACATAGTAACACTAATATAGTAACACAGTAACATAGTAACACAGTAGCATTAATATAGTAACACAGTAGCATTAATATAGTAACATAGTAACATTGTAACAGTAATATAGTAACAAAGTAACAAAATAAGTCCTCACTGTTGTCTGGGTCCTGGATTTATATCACATTATTGTCTTGCTTTAGGAGAGAAGGTGTCATTCATTCTCTCATTAGCCACACTGTACAGTAAGGATAGTGGTTACAGTCACAGTGTATTAATGAGTGCGGTGATTGTGCATTTAAACACCATTCATTCCAAGCTGTGGCCTGTGCTTGTTGGTGCCGTGAGCCTGTACATAGACTGTAAGGTTCTGCTCTGTACTTTCCACAATCCAGTCGGCTATAGTAACCCAAACTGGCCCAGTAATACAGTAATAATTGTTTGAGTGTATTTACCCCAGGTAAGTAATGCTTCGTACACGCCTCCACCGTGCTAAGATCAGACATGTGTATATGAGACTTAACACAGTGGTCAGTGTTAACCCCGGGCCAGTAACACAACAATCAGTACTTACACTTAAGCCTTGTACACATGTCTGATGCACGGACTGACAAACGACCCCCAAGCGCACGACACAGGTGTAGCGAATGAGCGCTTTGGTCGATAATCACACGTGTGTCTGCGTTTCATATCACCGGCCCCCAATCGCTTTGGTAAAACACAGAATCTTGTTCCAGGAATCGCCAGATATAAAGCGACTGGATATAAATCTACTTACCTTTATCTCTAACACAATGAATAAAATGTCATCGGCTTTGCAAACTGAACAACCCAATGCGATAAACTACCAGTATATTTGTAGTTATCTCCTAGAGGAGACTGGGATTTGTAGTCCACGATCCTATGTAATATAGTGAAAAGCTAAGATCTAATTGGTTCCTATGGATTTCCTCTTATTACACAACCCCCTAATAATAGTAACCAATCAGTAATAGACAAGGTGCTGCAAGGGGGTAACTTTTCACCAATGATAACAGTTCATACTAAGGATTTGGGGGGTTTGGATTGGTCAGGCAGGATGCTGGATACAGCCAATAGAAATGCTCCTGTTTGGCCATTTCCGACAATATCAATTCCACTATTTGTACCTGTTCCAGGTGTTTCTACCTGTAAACTTTCCATTCTTATTCATGACATTTTAGGGCTGGTCAGATAAAGGACTTGGGGCCCCAAAGGTTCTTCAGCCAGAAAATATAAAAAGTCTGATGAACAAATAATTTTACATCTTTGGAATAATTTCTAGATTTTCTTAAGAAAAGGCGGCTACAAAGCTTAGGGAGAGAGGGGCCAAAAGAAGCAAAAAGCCCTTCACCGAGTATAAAAGCAGAGAACCACCTTCTTATAACAGAAGGCATCTTGCAGTCTCATGTTATATGAATAGCATTGCCCACAAAGCCTAAGAAACAAGAAGTAATTTCTTACTCCCATGTTTCCCAGAGTAAGGGGCGGAGATATGCAAAACACTCCTTTATGTCCCTTAGCTAATGCATGTGTCCAGAACCGCTGGCTAATAACATGCAATAAAGCTTAATATAAAGAGCCAATCATCTGATTTTCTTAACTAATATTTAACTTTTCAATGTGTATTTTTTAGCTGAACTTCAATTCCCAGCATCCCCTATGAGTTCCTGCCCTAACCCCTTTTCCTCCCATGTGTATAAGCAGCTCAGTTGCTTCCCAGATTCTGCTGCCTGTTAGTCTGTGTAGTTAGACCATCGACTGGTACAAGGGAGACTATGAATCCATTCCAACTAGGCTAAGAATTTCCTACAGATTAAAGCTGCAAACGCCACATTTATTCCCTGGGTCGTGTTCAAGGCTCTTGGCTGCGTCTGTCGTGCTCATTTCTCTCCAATTCCATCTCATCTCTTCTCAGTCATCAAAGCAACGTTTTTATTACTCGACACTTGGCTTTAATTTCTCTGCCCCTCTGCCAGGATGACAATTAGCTGGTCCCTCCGCAGGTGATTTAACGCTCCAATCCTGCTGGACAATGATTTTCATTGGCTATGGGATCGGGGTCATATAGACCAACCGGTGTTATTGACAACAATGCGATGGGCCTATCTGGACTGGTTACCTGGAGAATTTCATGTCTGGGATTTTAAAGGCACATTTTGTCCAGCTGATTAAAAACAATTCACCGTTCATCTTTCTGTCCATACTAAATAGGATCAAGTGACCTGTTATATACCATAGAATAATAGAACGTTAAAGGGCAAATTAACCATTAAAACAAAAAACTGGTGACTTGTCAGTTATCTGCCTGCAAACTCCAACTGCTATTTTTCCCAGTTTATTACATGGATTTGTAACCAGATATTTAATATTTATATTCTGGCAAAGGTATCTGCCTCCTCCCTCTGCTCAATGAGCTTTTTATAAGCTTGAGCGTGTGCAGTGGAGACAGCAGGATATATATCATTTACGGTTGGGGGCAGGTAACGGCCAATTTACTATTTTTAGTATTTTTAGGTGGACGTGGCCTTTAATTTCAAATTCATAAGATAGTCAGTGACTGGGAGGGACTTTACCTTCTGTCGTGGTAACTTTACCTCCTCTTGAGGACTTTGTTCTAACCTCATTTTAACGAGTAGGTACTCACCTGTGTTACTTACTGTATGTGTGACGGTTCCTTCCCAGTTGGGAATGTTGTGTTATTATTATAAATGAGCAGTTTTATGCTTTTTATTCTTGTAAATGTGAAATTGTAACAACTGTAGGTTTTTTGGAATCTAGAAATGAATAAAACGCAGTAGAGAGGAGTCTCTATGGGTTTATTGAAATGGGATTTCATGAATAGTTGTTACATTGTTATCGATCATCTGAAATCCGGTTCTTGGACTGAACATTTATCGTGAATAACAGCCCAGAAACTGCTTATTCTGTCATTCTATAGAATCCCTGACCAATGATAAACAGTAATATCTTTCAGTACAGAAATCCCTGCAGTTACCGCCCCTTCCGTAGTTTAGTGACCTCGGACATGCTCAGTGTGAGAGGAATTCTCCAATCTGATACATTGTATCACCCTATGCTAAAGGTAAAGGGTAAAACTGGACATAAAAAGCGGAGGGTTTTCTGTAGTGAAAGGTATTTACCGGAGATTCAATATCACAAACCGTCTTACGTTTCCGCCATCCCACGATGCAGTAACACGATTACATCCGGTAATTAAACAAGACCTATTAAATGTTTCAACACAAACTAAAACATTCAAGCTCAAGACGTTCCCAGCCTGAAGGTAAGTTTACAGTGTAACGACCCCATTTACTGGCAAAACACATTTTTTTCTGACTTGCAGACAAAGAACTTCAGATTAAAAAAAGGGGCTGATTTATAAACCTCCAGTATCACTGTCTATCTCTAACAATCCTAAAATACCAATCGATAGTATGTTACATGACATCGCCATGTTATGGTCGATATTGTCCTGAATATGTATTTTACACCGCGGTCATAAAATACTGACGGGAACGTAAATAACCGCACGGTAGGGCTATTTTACGATAGTGATAAAGTCGCGTTACCAATAACTATAACAGCCCGAAGTATTGATTACTTTTCCGTATTCTTACTAATTCCTATACACTATACGGTCACCCAGCGGGTAGTCATTAAACTAAATGACCCTGAGGGCCACTAATTTGCTGGTTTAGTTGAAGACAACACAGGTTGGGCAATTTCAAACCTCAGCGAACAAACTATAAAGGGAGATATTGGTTTTAGTAAACTGGAGAAATGAAATCAGCTCCGAATAAAAGGCTGCGCAGCCCGGGAAATCAAAGGTTCGAGGTTGAAGAAACAATTGGCTCTTTGGCCCTAAACATTGTTCCAGTTAATAAAACTCCACGGACGCGCTGACTATGAATATCAATCCTTTCTATTTCCAGAAAGCTTTGTAAAGAACATGGGATTTTATTTACTCCCTAGGAAGCAGCGGTAACATACTTACAAGTAACGATTCTAGGAACGTATATGGTATAATTAGATTATTCCCTCCGTGTGGACAATAGGGAAATAGGATTTCTACAGATCGGAAGCTCTAACAGTAATTATATAGCAAGAAAGGGATTATTATTTATTATTCTTAATACATTTAATGTATAAAAAATAGAAAACGTGAAATCTCCATAGTCCAGCCTACAGTTTATTATAACATTCAGGCTGTGATGTCAACTGTTACATCAATGACTGACAGTTACTAATAGAAAGAACCAGGCAGCAGGAAGATAATAGAACATCAAGCAGCATTTAGTTAGTCTTTCATCTCTCAGAATTCTAATAGTGATAAAATCCGAATCAGATCTGGTTCCGAATCAGAACCCCCAAATCTTAAACTTTCCATATTTTACGAGGCTACTTTCCAAGGTTACTGTGTACTCAAGGCTACTTTCGAGGCCTTGAATATACACGTGAAAGCTCGAAAATAGTTTGCGTGAAAGGAGGTAGTTTTTATTTAAGTTTTGGCAATTCGTAAGTGTTCCCCTGACCCTTTCCCAGGTGCCTGAGCCATGTACAATACGTTACCATGCTTTATTTACACCTACGGTGCCCATACACTGGACTCATATTACGATCGATCCAACATGTGAATAGATGTTTCCATTGAATGGCCCTTATTATGTGACATTAGATCGTAGTATCAATCGTTATTATGACCAGGAAATTAATTTATTTAAGTTGATTGGTTAAATGATCGTAGTACATTCTGAAGTTCGGATTAAATGTAATAGATGACATTAGACATCAATCACCAAATGAATGTCGAACAATATGTATGGTACATCTACCTACAATTATCATTGTACATCTGTCTATCAGATATCGGTTGGTGTTAGGATTAGAGATGTTCGAAACTGAGTTTCTTTCCGTTTTCTAATTTTCTAAATTTTCGGAAATTTCAAAAGTTTGAAAATTCGAGATTCGATTTTTTAAAATCGACTACTTTCGATTTTCAAAACTCGTCTTCTTCTTCCGATTTTCGAAAACATACAGGGTTACTCAAGAAAAGTTCTTACTGTTTAAAATGGTGTTAATTTTGCCCCAACCAATCAGATCTTATTTAACATTTGAAAGCTAACATCTGATTGGTTGGGGCAAAATTAGCACCATTTTAAACGATAAGAACTGTTATTGAATAACCCTGTATGTTTTGAACATCTCTCTTATTCCAGTTTTAGGAAGGTGAATTAAATATACCCAATATTTCATTTGAGGGATGAACTTGTCTTTTAACACTGTTATCTTTGGGGTGATCATTAAGTCAAGAAGTGGGCTGGACTAGAACACTCTGATGTCACCCTACAGGGGGAGGGCAGTGTGTAATATAATATCTATTGGCAGCTCTATAGCCTTTTTTTTTAAAGAATAAAGGGCGATATTTATAAATCCTCGCTATCGTTATCGCAAAAATACCGATCGCTATCGGTAAATACCGATCATTATCGGTTAATACCGCGCGATAATAACGATCGGCATTTTCCAATAACGCTCGGTATTTACCGATAACGATCTGTATTTTGCGATATCGGAAAATACCGATCGCTATCGTAAAATACAGATCGTTATCGGTTAATACCGCGCGTTATCGGAAAATGCCGATCGTTATTTTCCGATAACGATCGGTATTTTTGCGATAACGCTAGCGAGGTTTTATAAATATCGCCCAAAGATCTCTTGCCCGCCGTCTTAATTGCTGGATGAAATCTTTTCAGGCCTCATCAGCTGTGATTTTCCCTTTAAGACGGAGGTCCCTATTATCATCTGGAAATCGAACGCAGATCCCCCCCTCCCATAGCGGCTAATTTAACGTGTCACATGGTAACGTGCGCGGTTTTATCAGAAACATCTTGAAAAATATTTGTTTCCAGCAACATGTATTGTCAGTGAGCGTAAGAAAGAAATACCAGATGGAAAAGTTCCTTCTCAGATGATTTCCTTGGATGACACACAGCAAGCCAGTAACATTGTATCCAATCCCGAAACCTGGATTCCAACAAAAAAAAAGTTACTCTTGCGGAAAAAATCTCAATGGCAGCTTCCAAGCGCAGAACGTAAACATTATTAAAGAAATTTGGGATCCCCATTCACATGCGATTCTACGTTGCCAAGTGGAAATAATATTTAGGTCACATGGAGGGTTACTCTTGCCTTGTTATACATTTAACGTGTTTTCCAGGCACTGGTTTTACTGCGTAAATTACTGAAATAATAAAAAATATTGGCCTGATACTCCACAGAGCACTAAGCGAATTCAATCTAATAGCAAACAGGTTGTCAACCTCAATCAGAATCACAAATTGGAGCCTTGTTGTATTACCTCTTGCTAGCCTGTAGGGGCAGTATAGAGACTCTAATATAATAGGGGCAGAACATGAGATACTACGGACCATATTTATAAAGGCACAGTATTGGGTTCTGTCACGATACCACACCATTCACGCTATTTTTACCACCCTGATTGCACAATGATTTGTACAATTACAATCGTAATTGATTGCCTGATGTGATTGTATACATGTAATTGTAAAGCGCTATGGAAGATGTTCACGCTATATAAATCTACAATAATAATAATAATAATTGTATGATTGCCTATACAATTCTACAGTATCCCTTGGATTGTACAGCTGCATGGTCATACGTTCACGCTAACCTGTGGTACCGGAAACTTCCCCATTAATTATCATGTCTTCGATCGTACATTTACGAACGTTGGTGTAAAATTGCGATTGCGATCTACTTCCACATGCTATTATACAGCTGAACAATTGGAAATGCAAAATCATGCCCCATAATGGGGAAACCAGAGTGCCCGGAGGAAACCCACGCAAACACGGGGTGAACATACAAACTCCTTGCAGATGTGTCCAAGGGTGGAATCGAACTCAGGACTTCAGTGCTGCAGATACTTATAGGTCTCTGTACGGGGAGCCCTATCATTTTTTCCATCTTAAAGTCACGTTAACCCTTGGTACATGACTTGAAGACGGTAAAAGACATAACTAACAGTGTGTGGTACGTAAAACTGTGTTGCGAATATACACTTGAGATCCACCATCGGCTCAGTGCATTGCCTAGAGGAGGCAGTAGGGGGGATAATCACTCTCCGTACATACCCCTATTTGTATCTTTCTGAGCTAATACAATATTTGACTGACTGTGCAGGTGTTTATCTCTGGTTAGGAATGAAATAGAAAGATGATTGATATATCGTTTTAATCGGATATTTTTAAAGTTCACATCAGAGAAAATGTTTTTGTCTGAAATTAATAATATTTAAAAAAAAACAAAGTCCGATGTCTGTAGCTGTTAAAGACCGCGCTGTTCTTTACGTGACCTGAGCAGATTTATTGCGTGATAGGGCGAGTGCGGGAAATGTTAGCACAATCCGCTGACCAATCAAAGGCTCCCGTCTGGCTTCTTTATATTCCCTTTAAATAAATATGAAATGTCTGATTTGCGCTTGGGGTTTGGCTGTTTATTCTGAGTCTAGTTCAAATGGTAAAAATCCTTAGTGGTATTTGAAAGTTTTTGGAAATGTTCCGTAATCAGGTTTTATGGTTCCTCTCGTATAACAAGAATTTGTGGAGACAGAGGAGGTGTTACTGCCCGGAGCTGTGGGAAATATTCAATATTAACCCTTGGATTTATAAAACCAGAGGGTAGATTTTAAAGGGAAAGTTCACATCAATCCTGAAAATTGCAATAGTTAGAAATCTAAAAGGTGTAAGTCTAACCTGCAGGAGGTTAGTCCTACATCTTTCAAATTTTTAACTATTGTAGTTTGGGGGTGATTTACATATATATTATTTTTTTTTAATTTAAGGGTTAAACATGCCCTTTAACTGTAAACAAGGCCATCATGTTAGCGGTACTAAATACCTACCGTATTGGGGGGGGCACAGAGGTGAATGTAACTGAGCAGGCTGTCGGCCAATCAAGGCCCCGCATGGCTGCAAATGTTTCTATTTATTGTGGTTCTATTTCCTAGGGAAGGTATCAGAGTGCCCTGCCATCAGATTATATTAATCATTTGTAACCTAATGTTGATTTAATTCTGGATAATTCATTCTGCTCGGTGGAAAGCTAAATAAGTTAAAAAATAAATCTCTTGGTCTCTCGGTTAAGTAAAAGGGGGAGGGGTGTTTTTTTTTTTAACAGCGCCACATGTTGATTTCGGATATTCGCGTCTGTGGCAATCAATGGGTGTCTTTGTTGCTAGGTTACCATTTTGGTGTCAAAAAAAAAAAAAAGGATGAATACTTTCTGTACATGGAAATCTGCAGCAGCGTGGAAGCCCCGTCAGGAAGAGATTTTATTATTTATTGTGATTTTCCTACCTGCATGCTGTATTGGAGCTCTGGGTTCTAGGCACAAAGAGACTTTACATACATGTAATGTGTCTAGCAGTACTTGTTTTTTATTGTTTTTTTACAACAATAACATTGTTAACATTTCAAATGATAGTACTAGACTCTAGTGTTGCTGCTCCGCCCCCCCTTCTGCCCCAGGGCCTAACCAATAGACACATTCGGCAAGAAGCATTTTTTCCTATTGGACAGATCACAGAATGAGGGGGGTGGAGCTTGGACATAACAATGGGATTCTGTATATCATCAATGGCTCTAGTAGAACCTACTACCTACAGTTTGGTGGATGATTGGGAACATTTGGTATCAGTTCTCCCATAAACAGTGGTGGATCCATATGGTATACGGTTTTCTTTTACAATAAAGGAATACGCCCCAAGGGCCATATTTATAAAGGTTCGCTATCGGTAATTACCCATTACAAGCCTTCAGTCTCACAGTCGAAAATATTTTTCTATACCACCTGGCAGCGCCCCATTGTTGCTGGCGATATTTTATGACGCAGTCGTAAAGTGACCAATTTCGCCCCGTAGTTTACAACTGCGCTGCGTTTCCAGTAGAAGGATTGATGTCGGTAATTACCAGTATTGATCCTTTATAAATACGCCTCCAAACCCTGGAACTTTTCCAACAAATCGGCCTTAAAATCTGCCCAAAATATTCCCCGTGTTTGGCGGAGAGGAACTGAACCTCCGTTATGGGGAGGATAAAGGTTTCATCAGACGAAGATGACGGTTTTACTCCAAACAGCAGCTGGAAGCAGCGACGTGTTTATTTGTATTGTTGTTCTTGTAGATTGTGTCATTATCTCAACAATAAGAAACTAGGACCACCCTAGCAGAGACTGGGCGAGACGCACAGAGGGAATTGTCGTTAAGAGCGGACTGGGGCCCCTTTTATTTCTCGCTCACTAAAGTGCTTCTGGGAAAGATGCCCAACGTTCTATTCCACTACAGACACAATTACTTCTCCATTTAGGAAGAAGACAAATGGGGTTTTAATTAAACATTTATTACATCTTATGGTTTCACCGTCCAGCACTGGAAATGGAGAAATATTTGTCCCATCAGCCTTTAGCAATTAATCCATTTGTACATATAATGGGCCATTACCCAGAATTCTGCTGAAAGGAAACAACAAGCCTTGGAGTAAAATTATCCCTATGGGGTTTCATCCTTAATAATTCGCTGACTGTATTTAGCTATTACGTTTCACGGCTTTCGATTTAAAGGAGAACTAAACTTGAAATGCACATTGACTGTATAATCTCTATCTGCTGTAATACAGATCTGGCGGCAGGGGGGAGGGGCTAAAGCATTAACTGAGCATGTGCAGCAGTATAATTGGGTCAGTGACCCACTGAGTTTAAAGGCACAAACTTGCAGAATGAATACAGATGATTTATTCACCAGCAATCGGTTACTTAGCAGCTCTAGAATTCTTGCAGGATCATTTATATTTTACGGAGGTGTTTATAGAAGAATTAGAGTCAGATTGCTCCTTTTCCTGATGCAGGCATCATTTTATATACCAGGTAATAACACCTGGTATGAAAATACTGAACGCTACTGGTAAATTGCCACCTTGTGGTAGAAAAATACCCCCAAGCAAAACTTATACAGGGCCCCTTCCCTGATTAATCTACAGAGGCTGTGTCTGTAATAGGAAAAGTAAGAACTTGTTTCCTTGGCTCTCCCCTGGGTCCCCTTGCCCCTCTAGTACGTATGCCCCTGCAATACAGCCCTTCATTAACTGATATCCCCACATGAGGGCAGCACGGTGGCTCAGTGGGCAGAATGGTGGCTCAGTGGTTAGCACTGATACCTCGCAGCGCTGAAGTCCTGAGTTCGATTCCACCCTTGGACACATCTGCAAGGAGTTTGTATGATCTCCCCGTGCTTGCGTGGGTTTCCTCCGGGCACTCCGGTTCCCCCCACAATCATAAAGACATACCGATAGGTTGTATGTGTACATAAAGTGATTAGATTGTAAGCTCTTTGGGCAGGGCCTGATGTGAATGTATACATGGAATTGTAAAGCGCTACGGAAGATGTTGGCCACCAGTTTAGCCTGGCATTTCTATACCACAATTTACCAATCAACCAATTATTGGTCTGAGCCATGCTTACAGCGATTTGAGTCCTACGGGAGAAAAGCGCTTTACAAATGTTATTTGTTGTTTTTGTTATATAAACCCGCAATAATAATAATAAGGATAAAGGATTGTGGCTATGGTTCAGATTAGCACATTGAGGTTTATTATAACTCAATTTCAGTTTGTGTTAAAGTTAAAATAAGAGACAATGTCCCTTTAATAATGACACCCCCCCCCCCGGCCCTCGTTTAATCGGAAACATTGATTTAGAACGTTACTATAAACAGCAAGATTAGTCAAGTTCATTTTTCCGAGCGCAGGATTAATCCACAGACAGGACACAGGAAATTGTACTTTGTTTTGTTCCGTGGGGATTAAGGACACAATGGGATTTTTTAATCAGGATGTCAACAGAGAAAAATACAACAAAATCCACAAAGTGCATCATCAATAATGTATCCACATCACCTGCCTGGGAAGTTTTGTGTTTGGATTCAAGTTCTAGGGAATTTCTCTTAATAGGATTTAGTAACTTTATTAGAATCTCCAGCCGGGCTGTGTAATTAAAAATGTTCAACCAATAAGTTCAGCCTAAAATACGTTTCTTTACGTCGATTAAAATAATATAAAATTCCTCCTCCGAACCACTGGTTCAGACATGCTCAGTGTGATGACAGCATTGCCACACACATACGGTTATCGGACGAATGGGGCAATTCTTTGGCCTTTAGGCAGATTCTCCTGGCTGGAAATATCCTACATGAACATTAGAGATGGAAGTCAAACTTGTCTGTTAATAATGAGATTTGCACAGGACCCTGAGCTCTCCCATCCACCCAGACTGACAATGTCACCAGCACTCGTTATGTTTGTGTTTTTCTTCCAGTAAAAATCGTCAGAGGGATGAGAAGTTCTACCAGGGGGCACCACTGATATCAATCACTTTGTACATTACAAGAAATTAATCACAGAGGGTGAAAATTCCCCTTAATTTGCACGAAATGTCATTGTGAGGTCTGTGCACCATTACACCGTAACCAGGTCTGTGCACCATTACAC
>CM033471.1:9298213-9343604 GCA_019447015.1 Hymenochirus boettgeri | reverse complement strand
TACACCGTAACCAGGTCGTGGCACAGACACCATTAAACCAGGTCTGTGACCCATTACACGTAACCAGGGTCTGTGCACCATACACGTAACCAGGTTTGTGCACCATTACACGTGATAAGGTCTGGCACCATACACCGTAACCAGGTCTGTGCACCATTAACACGTAACAGGTCTGCTGCACCATTACACCGTGATCAAGTCGGCACCATTACACCGTAACCAGGTCTGTGCACCATTACACACGTAAACCAGGTTGTGCACCATTACACCGTAACCAGGTTCGGTGCACCATTACACCGTGATCAGGTCTTGTGCACCATTACACGTGATCAGGTCTGTGCACCATTACACCTGAATCAGGTCTGTGCACAATACACCGTGACAGGTCTGTGCACCATTACACCGTGATCAGGTCTGTGCACCATTACACCGTAACCAGGTCTGTGCACCATACACTGTGATCAGGTCTGAGCACCATTACACCGTAACCAGGTCTGTGCACCATTACACCGTAACCAGGTCTGGCACCATTACACCGTGATCAAGGTCTGTGAACCATTACACCGTAACCAGGTCTGTGCACCATTTACACAGTAACCAGGTCTTGTGCACCATTACACCGTGATCAGGTCTGTGCACCATACACAGTGATCAGGTCTGAGCACCATTACACCGTGATCAGGTCTGTGCACAATTACACCGTGATCAGGTTCTGGCACCATTACAGTGATCAGGTCTGTGCACCATACACTGTGATCAGGTCTGTGACACCATTACACCGTGATCAGGTCTGTGCCAACACCGTGACAGGTCTGTGCACTTACACCGTGATCAGGTCTGTGCACCATTACACGTGATCAGGTCGTATGGTGCACCCTATTGTTGATCACCGTGATCAGGTCTGTGCACATTACACCGTGATCAGGTCTGTTGCACATTACACCGTGATCAGGTCTGTGCACCATTTCACCGTGATCAGGTCTGTGCACCATTACACCACGATCAGTCTGAGGCTACATACACCGGATCAGGTTGTGCAACCCTGTACACAGTGATAGGTCTGTGCACCCATACAACCGTGATCAGTGTCTGTGCACAATCACACCGTAACAGGTCTGTGCACACCATTACAACGTAAACGGGTCTGTGCACCATTACACCGTGATCAGGTCTGTGCACCATCACACCGTAACCAGGTCTGTGCACCATTACACCGTGATCAGGTCTGTGCACCATCACACCGTAACCAGGTCTGTGCACCATTACACCGTGATCAGGTCTGTGCATCATCACACTGTAACCAGGTCTGTGCACCATTACACCGTGATCAGGTATGGCACCATCACACCGTAACCAGGTCTGTGCACCATACACCGTAACCAGGTCTGTGCACATCACCACAGGTCTGTCACCGTCTAACCAGGTCTGTGACTACACGTACAGGTCTGTGCACATTACACGTGATCAGGCTGTGCACCGTACCATTAGGTCTGGCACCATTACACGTTACAGGCTGTGCCCATTACACCGTGATCAGGTGGCACAACACAACCACAGAGGGTACGAGCAGAACCAGACATCAGGAGGAGGCGAAGACAAGGATGAGAAGTGAAGGAGCGAGGACCAGACATGGAGAAGAGGAGGAGCCGAGAGGAGTAGAGAGTGAGGAGGGAGAGGGGAGAGGAGGAGGAGGAGGAGGAGGAGCCGGAGGGAGAGGAGGAGGAGCCGGAGTGAGGAGGGGAGGGAGCCGGGAGCGAGGAGGAAGGCGGAGTGAGCGGAGAGGAGGGAGGAGGAGGGAGGAGGAGCAGGAGGAGCAGGAGGAGGATGAGGAGGCCGGAGGAGGAGGAGCGGAGGAGGAGAGGCAGGAGGAGGGAGCAGGAGCAGGAGGAGGAGGAGCAGGAGGAGCGAGAGGGAGCAGGGAGGAGAGCGAGGAGAAGGAGGAGAGACGAGGCTGGGAGCAGAGTGAGGAGGAGGAGAGGGAGGAAGCAGGAGGAGGAGAGAGGAGAGGGAGCCGGAGGAGGAGGAGGAGGAGCAGGAGGAGGAGTAGAGTGAGCGAGCCTAGGTGAGGAGTCCGAGAGGAGGAGGAGCGGGGAGCAGAGGAGGAGGAGCCGGAGGAGGGAGGAGGAGGCCGGAGGAGGGAGGAGGCGGAGGAGGAGCAGGAGGAGGAGGAGGAGGAGGGAGCGGAGGACGAGGAGGAGCAGAGAGGAGGCCGGGAGGAGGAGAGAGGAGGAGAGCCGGAGAGGAGGAGGAGCAGGAGGAGGAGCCGAGAGAGGAGGAGGAGGAGGGCCGGAGGAGGAGGAGTAGCGGAGGAGTGAGGAGTAGGACTGAGAGGAGGAGAGGAGGAGGAGCAGAGGAGAGGAGGGAGGAGAGGAGATGAGCCGGGAGAGGAGGAGCAGGAGGATGAGAGGAGGTAGGAGGAGAGTAGCAGGAGGAGAGGAGCAGAGTGGGGAGGAGGAGGAGGACCGCAGGGAGGAGTGATTCAGATTAGGATGTAGATATATGGAGGAGGAGTCAGAAGAGGAGTATATGAGAGCATTATAAGGTATGATCCATATATTATCATTATTTTATTATATTAGAGGTATTATTATTACTATTATCCATGATCATTATATATTATCATTATTATTATCATTATTATTATATTATTATCCCCCAATTTCCTTTCTGATCAGGTTTCCCATTCCATCGCTGTTCTTTATGTAGGGGTTGAATGTATTTCAGAATTTCGAGGTTCCTGGTAATATTTGCCTCCATGGATAACGTTTCCTTGTGAACTCTCCTCCCCCTCCTCTATCTAATAATGGGGACGAGCCCCAGTTCTCTCTCCGACAGGCGCCGTAGGGGTCGCGCTCTCACCGGACTAGAACCGCAGAATACGAAATTCTTCTCTGTGCTCATATAAACTTCATTACACCCCTGGAAGGAGCAAAGCGCAGTCCCCTGGGTCTCCCGCTGCCGTTCACTTGTCCTGATTTCCCACTCCACTGACTCGTGGATTTTAAATTAAGGACTATAATAAATTTTATTTACCCAAACAGGTCAATGCAAATAAGTAATTACACATCAGAGGAACTAGAACAAGCGGCCTTTAACTTTCATTTTTCCGTTCCGTGTTTAGGAAAAAACCTTATCAACAATTAGAAAGATTGTGTGGAAGCTCCAAATCTTGTTTAGGTCCTATATGGCATCTCCCACCCAAGGCATCGAAGGGTGGGAGATGAGAGGTGATCACCTGATGAAGGGGGATTAGACCCTCGAAACAGTTGTGATTATTGATGTGTGGTTTACAATAAAATCACTTCTTGCTTTGGGTGTGTGTCTGCATCTTATCTTATGTTTGTAGCCGTATCAATACGATCACCGACAGTGGCATATCCCAGGGCTTGTGGCTATGGCCCCCTGTAGCTTTTAAAGAATCAAGGGGCAGAACTCAAACTTTAAGCAAATCTAAAACCCAATTTAGGTTCAGTTGGAAATTAATCGCCTGTCAGGGCCGAACTTCTGTAGTATTTGGTCTTTCAAAAGGGAAAATGATATTTACATTTTTTTAATGATGTTCTCAGCGGCAACGAGTGAAATGATTAAGCAAATAGATTTCTATTCAAACAACGGAACGCGTCCAGCAATGATTTCATTAGGGTTTAAAGCTATGAGCACATCAGAGACGACGTTGCCTTAAAGCTGGAGCTCTGTGCAACTTTGTATTTCAAAGTAAAATTGTGTTTTATTAAAATAAAATGTTATTCATGTGCACAGAAGAAAAAAGGAAACGGATTAATTAACCGTTCAGATTTGTCTCACAAAAAAAAAAACAAAAAACGCATTGTATGCGGATTGGTAAAGCTTAAAGCCGATCTTTCCAGACTTCTAGCCCAGAAAAGTAAACAAATGTACCACTTGCCTTTCTAAATTATTTCTAGCAAGAGATAGACTTTAACTCCTCCTCCTTTTTAATCACTGACTCTGAATGCTCAGTTTCTCCACGGAGAAAAAGAGAGTACTTTCAGGGAGATTCAATAAAAGTTCTTATCATTATGGTGCTAACTTTCCCAAACAATCAGATGTTAGCTTTCAAAATTTAAATAAGATCTGATTGGTTGGGGCAAAATTAGCACCATTTTTAACGATAAGAACTTTTATGAATCTCACTGTTTGTTTCTAGCTACAGTATACTAAGGGTGGGGATTAGGACTTAAAGGGGGCTTGGTGCAGTTATAGATTTTACTGACTTAATACTTAATGTTTGCGCATACGATTTTGGTTAAAATGGAAACGCGGGAATGCAAAAAATCCTGTGATTTCAATGCGCACAGGTTGCATGCGTTTTTATAATATTAAATTACAAACCGCATGTGCAAATGCAGAGCAACATGCGACAACGCACAGAAATCGATGCAAGTAGAGATGTCCGAACTCGCCAAATCCAGTCCGCTCAAGGATACACGAATTTTCTAAAAAATTCGAAAATCCGCGAGCGGACCCATTAAAACACAGTAAAATGAAAAAAAATCCTCGAAAATACGAGAAATCCACGCATTTTCGAAAATACAAAAATCCTCGTAATTTTTTTAAGTTTTCGAAGACGTGGTTCGGAAAAGTTGGAAGGCGGAAAAACCGGAAAATCCACGATATCCACCGTTCGTTGAATGAGGTAAATCCGCCGCGGATTCAGATCCGCGAACTGGGCCATCACTACTTGCAGTGCGGTGCGCGATTAAGTGCGTTGTAGTGGGGCTCAGCCAACACACGTCAAACTCATTACACAAGCAGATTTCAGAGTAATATAAACGTTCACTCTATACTATGTATGGGATCAAGTGTTCCGATATGCTTCATTTAAAGGGGTATACACGCCAATAATCCAACAGGATCTGACAATTGTTCCAACTTTGGAGATCGAAGAGAAAAAACAATTAAAATAATGTTTTAGTTTTCATTTTGTTTCATTAGATTAATTCAGATCTTTTTGCAATAAACAAAACACAATCTCGGTACCTAAAACCGCGTTTTTTACATTAAACAGTAACGTGTTCGTATATGGGACAGGCACATGCAAATTGCTGCTGTAGGTTCCTTGTTTGTAATTTGCATTTGAAGTTTCTCTGCTCCCCAATCCGCTGCTCCTGAACTTTCTCTTTTAAGTAGGTCTAGCTGTGTTTGTGCTTAAGGAACAAGCTTACAGGATCCTCAGAGTGGCCTTTAGATCTCCATCACAATATCTAGGAAAGAAATAACAAGAGATACAGTGGCAGATGAACAATGAAGATAAATCTGACTTAAAATATCAACAGAAATGTCACCACCTTGTTTCAGTTTCTTCGGGATCAGAACCGTGATAACGTAAACCATACAATGAAGATTGTTCCATAACAGACACTTTAAAGGGCAGGTCCATGCCCAGATACCCCCCAATTGTTATAAATAGATAATAGACAGACCAATAGAAAGACCCTAATGTAGATTATAATATAGATAGATCGATAGATGATAGGCGAGGACCCCGGCCGACAGACAGACAGATCGATAGATGGATAGATCACTATCTCGATAATGCTAGGTCTGTGCACCATTACACCGTAACCAGGTCTGTGCACCATTACACCGTAACCAGGTCTGTGCACCATTACACCGTGATCAGGTCTGTGCACCATTACACCGTGATCAGGTCTGTGCACAATTACACCGTGATCAGGTCTGTGCACAATTACACCGTGATCAGGTCTGTGCACCATTACACCGTGATCAGGTCTGTGCACCATTACACCGTAACCAGGTCTGTGCACCATTACACTGTGATCAGGTCTGAGCACCATTACACCGTAACCAGGTCTGTGCACCATTACACCGTAACCAGGTCTGTGCACCATTACACCGTGATCAAGTCTGTGCACCATTACACCGTAACCAGGTCTGTGCACCATTACACCGTAACCAGGTCTGTGCACCATTACACATGTATGTCTAAGGGGAAACAATATGGCGCTCCCACCCATATGTATAAATATAAATATACAGAGAAGGAATGTTCTGTACACACAATAAGCTATACCCTCATACTGTACTGTCTAAGGAAAACACTATGGCAGCTCCCACCCATATGTATAAATATACAGAGAAGGAATGTTCTGTACATACAATAAGCATATACACATCATACTGTACTGTCTAAGGAAACACTATGGCAGCTCCACCCAATGTATAAATATACAGAGAAGGAATGTTCTGTACTACAATAAGCTATACACTCATACTGTACTGTCTAGGGAAAACAATATGGCAGCTCCACCCATATGTATAAATATCAGAGAGGAATGTTCTGTACATACAAAATCTATACCCTCATTACTGTACTGTGCTAAGGGAAACACTATGGCAGCTCCCACCCATATGTATAAATATAAATATACAGAGAAGGAATGTTCTGTACACACAATAATCTATACCCTCATACTGTACTGTCTAAGGGAAACAATATGGCAGCTCCCACCCATATGTATAAATATAAATATACAGAGAAGGAATGTTTGTACACACAATAATCTATACCCTCTACTGTACTGTCTAAGGGAAACATATGGCAGCTCCCACCCATATGATAAATATAAATATACAGAGAAGGAATGTTCTGTACACACAATAATCTATACACCCATACTGTACTGTCTAAGGGAAACAATATGGCAGCTCCCACCCATATGTATAAATATAAATATACAGAGAAGGAATGTTCTGTACACACAATAATCTATACCCTCATACTGTACGTCTAAGGGAAACAATATGGCAGCTCCCACCCATATGTATAAATATAAAATATACAGAGAAGGAATGTTCTGTACACAATAAGCATACCCTCATACCATACTGTCTAAGGGAAACAATATGGCAGCTCCCACCCATATGATAAATATACAGAGAAGGAATGTTCTGTACACACAATAAGCTATACCCTCATACTGTACTGTCTAAGGGAACAATATGGCAGCTCCCACCCATATGTATAAATATACAGAGAAGGAATGTTCTGTACACACAATAAGCTATACCCTCATACGTAATGTCTAAGGGAAACAATTGGCAGCTCCCACCCATATGTATAAATATAAATATACAGAGAAGGAATGTTCTGTACACCATAAGCTATACCCTCATACCATACTGTCTAAGGGAAACAATATGGCAGCTCCCACCCATATGTATAAATATACAGAGAAGAATGTTCTGTACACACAATAAGCTATACCCTCATACTGTACTGTCTAAGGGAAAACAATATGGCCAGCTCCCACCATATGTATAAATATACAGAGAAGGAATGTTCTGTACACACAATAAGCTATACCCTCATACTGTACTGTCTAAGGGAAAACTATGGCAGCTCCCACCCATATGTATAAATATACAGAGAAGGAATGTTCTGTACACACAATAAGCTATACCCTCATACTGTACTGTCTAAGGGAAACAATATGGCAGCTCCACCCATATGTATAAATATAAATATACAGAGAAGGAATGTTCTGTACATACAATAAGCTATACCCTCATACTGTACTGTCTAAGGGAACAATATGGCAGCTCCCACCCATATGTATAAATATAAATATACAGAGAAGGAATGTTCTGTACATACAATAAGCTATACCCTTATACTGTACTGTCTAAGGGAAACCATATGGCAGCTCCCACCCATATGTATAATATAAATAACAGAGAAGGAATGTTCTGTACATACAATAAGCTATACCCTCCTATGTACTGTCTAAGGGAAACAATATGGCAGCTCCCACCCACTATGTAAATATACAGAGAAGGAATGTTCTGTACCACAAAATAGCTATACCCTCATACTGTACTGTCTAAGGGAAACAATATGGCAGCTCCCACCCATATGTATAAATTACAAGAGGAATGTTCTGTACAAAACAATAAGCTATTCCCTCATACTGTACTGTCTAAGGGAAAATATGGCAGCTCCCACCCATAGTATAAATATAAATATACAGAGAAGGAATGTTCTGTACATACAATAAGCTAAGGGGAAATACAAAACTTCTAAAGACAAATTATATACCCAAGGGGAATAACCCAAGTAATACCCCTGGGATGAACCCTGCAGGTGCTCTATAAAGGATATATAATATACTGTATACAGTGAAGGGGGTTTCTGTGTAATAATTTATTTAGGACTGAGATCCCGTCATACACACACAGTAAAGTTGCAATTAGAAATTACAGATTTAAACAAACAATTTTATTTTAAGTGAACACAATCTATGACAATTTTCTAACCACAGAGCTCTGTGTGCGCCCATCTGCTCCTTGTAAATAACATCGTTTCATATGGCGCTTTGTCAAGAATGTTCATCAAACACCATCACAACAAATGGCACTCAATAGGCCATTTATCAGGGTGGCTCATAGGAACAGACATAACCAGAATTCCTACTCTCTATATTTATACATATGGGTGGGAGCTGCATATTGTTTAGATGGATAGTTAGATAGTTAGATAGTAGATAGTTAGATAGTTAGATGATAGATGGATGGATGGATGGATGGATACTGTTTATATCCGTATCGTGTATAAGGTTGGTGACCCTTGTGATTTTTTTCCCAGCAACTACAGTGCTCTGGTTGGCGTCTGGATCTACGGGTTCTTTGTTGTGGTTTGTTGGTACTGGATTTCATGTACTATTCAGCATGAACTATGAGGTCTGTAAGGTTTACTTGGCCCGCTGGGGGATCCAAGGAAATGGATGAATCAGGGACAGAGGCAATTAAATAAAGATTTTCAGGACGCCGGTGGAAAGACGCAGACATCACACGGCATTCACACGTTAAAGGGAGAAGTTGTTAGTCCAACACTGATGTCCTTTCAGACTTCAACTGCCTGGTAAGTTTGGGGATATTAGCTTAGCGGAGGATGATGGGAGTTGTAGTTGAAATTTCCTGTCAATAAAGAGTTACGTTTTATTGCCAGGATACAAAGAAACAATTTGGTTATAACTTTCCGACAGATTTGGTGGATATTTTGGAGCAGGGAGTCCAATCCCCTGCAATGCCCTCCCAATGTAATAACCCGGAATCTATAGTTTATAGACCAGGTTCTCTGCTCTGTGTATCTCTTCCTCTACGTATTATACATATAACTGACGATCAGTTCTGGGTTTGGGCCATTCCACATGAACATTTTGTCAAGGGCCGACAAGAACATTGAAGTTTAAAGGCACGGGTAACCTTGTGCAATAGAACATTGCGATCCCTGTGGACGTCTCTGTAATGGCCAATAGATGGATGAGTTTGTCACTCATATGAAATTCCCTGATGTTAAAGACCTAAAGGCAGCGGCGGAACTAGGAATCACTGGGCCCCCAGCAAAACTATGATGGGGCCCCTATCCGTACTTCATCCACAGCGTTTTTATGGGAGGAGGCTATATCTGTCTAGGAAAAATAAGATGGGGCCCCCTTGGCTCCCGGGCCCCTGCGGTTGCTCCCTGCTCCCCTCTAGTACTCCCCTGCCTTAAGGGAAGCTTGGAGTGGGAATTGCTGTAATCTTCTATACTAACCTAGGGCTGTAAACATGCACGGACACCGGACGAATTTGCTCGAAAGCCTCATCACAGTGTGGGCGGAGAGGGATGTGCATGGAAGGTGGGATACATGTGTGAGGTTTGTGCGCCGCGGGTGTGCTAGAACCAACTAATAACAGCAGAGAAAATACCGACTCTGCAGTCAGCGGGACATCTGTCGATTTCTGAAAGCGGAATGATCACTAGTAATTATCTTATTCTAGCAGGAACACCCGGAAAGCTGACTATACTAATCTAATTAGCCAAGGATGAGGATAACTATAGTCAGCTTTGAGGCCATTACAACTTTTTGTCGTTAAACTAACTGGCAATTTTTTTTAAAAGAAATGAAAATCCGGGAAGAGTTTCTGCTAAATTTGAATTGCGTATGAAGTATTTGCAATAGAACCCAGTTGCACAATGCCACAAAGTATCGATATTTCATGACCGTAACGCTAAATACTGACTATGGGCCATATACATATACAGGGCTTAGGGAATTCCCGATACCGATCATCGTAATTTTACGTCCGTATAAACGATCGATTTCATGTGCGATTTATTGCATTGCGCATGCGTTTTCTTCTATTAGGTATAGGGAAAACGCATGCGATTATGATTAAAAATGCAGAACGGAAATCACAACACAGCCGAACACGCACATTTCGGTGCATTCCCACATTTCAATGATCTGAAAAAGTGCAACGCACAAAAAAACGCAGCCTGTGACTAGCGCTAGCGATTATTATTCCCATGTGACTTTTCAAAGCAAGTATGGAGAGATTTTAAATAAATAGACGGAGCTGCCTTTGGATTTCACGGTTGATGGAATAGACTGAATGAGGTTGGAAACACGCAAACAGGAAATGAATTTTGTTACTGTGTTAATGGATGCGGTGGATGTAATTACTGGCTCATTGGTAAACTTGTAATTAATTATTATTATCCACATAATTATCATTGTATGTGAAGCTGGGAAATTTTATAGCGTTTTTATGGCGCCCATACGCAGTGGAGTGAAATAAAAGTCTTTTACTTGAGAGCGAATTAGGAATTTCCAGAGGGTCACAGTTCACAGAGAGTGACAATCTGCATTGCTATTGTGTACAAATGTCCTCTGTAAACCCAACCCCCAAGACCACAACAGTAAGAAAGGCATAGGATAATTTCCTCCTCTCCAAGCTTTTTTACAAGCTTGCACATGCTCAGAAGAGGCATCAAGGGAATAGCATTCATTCATTGGTGTGGTGTCAACTGTCAACTATACAGTGTTGGGGTTTTGTGGGTTATTATTTTGGGGTGAACTTTGTCCCTGTGTTTTCTCTATGAGATATGTTTGTTATAATAAACCATTATCATAATATTATTATTATTCATTTTCCTTTTAGAAAACGAAAGTGTCTAATTCTGGGCACCGATTGAAACAACCCCCCCCACCGCCAGTGAACATGATCGGAGGGCGACCATTGGCAGGAGGATGGTGACAGTGGCGAATGTCGTTTGGAGGAGACTGACAATCGGTGGTTACCGATCTCCTCCAGCGCTAGAGACCGTCTGGGGCCCTCGGGTCGGGTCCTCTCCACTTCTCTTTGTTTGTAAGCAATATTTTTCTTTGTAGCATAAGAGGATTATTTTTTTGAATGGACCTGACCCTGCAAAAGTCTTGATTTGGGATTCGATTGCAGGGTTCAACCGGGACAGCAATTCCTTCAATAAGCAATGACGAACTGTAACTCTTGATTATCCTATATATAAAATATATATATATTTTTGTCGTTAACTACCTATCCTGTGTGTGGATTTTAAAGACAAGCACTTTCATTCTTCCTGCTCAAGCGTGATGTCAATTTTCTTGCTGTTTTAACCCAAATGTTTTATTATTGGGGGGTCTCTCTCTTTGTGCTATGAAGAAAATGATCATTTTGGGGGATGCCCATATTGA
This sequence comes from Hymenochirus boettgeri, assembly GCA_019447015.1. Lineage (NCBI taxonomy): Eukaryota > Metazoa > Chordata > Amphibia > Anura > Pipidae > Hymenochirus > Hymenochirus boettgeri. Next base: position 9,332,085 of record CM033471.1, on the reverse strand, counting down.
GTTCCGTGGTCTGTTGATTTATGAGAATCCACACAGCCCTCCTCTCTTTCTTCTTCCCTCTGGGATTCCTGTGGTCCCTAAAATCAATTCCTTGCTCACTGTATAAAAAAACCACAAGTGCTCTTAATAGATACATTGTAACGTAATCACTCATCATCAGAATTCGCAACATTGTAACTGTAATCACTCATTCATCGGAATTCGCAACATTGTAACTGTAATCACTCATTCATCAGAATTCGCAACTGTAACTGTAATCACTCATTATCAGAATTCGCAACATTGTAACTGTAATCACTCATCATCAGTATTTGCAACAATGTATGTGTTCCTCTGTGTCATAGTGGTAACACAATATTTATATATAGTAAATTCCCCCTATTGTAAAAATATAACAATATTAGAAGTCACGAGGGTTCAATGACCATATAAAAATACAGGTATACAGGCCAAATTTAGAGCATGAAAATCCAAGGTCTTCAATATTTTATAATTTACGGTAGGGGGAACAGAACTTCCTATAATACACAAGGCTAGTAGGTCATGTGACCCTGACTATGTGAATGATTATAACCGATAACTAAGCGCCGATTAGAACATGATAACATTGCAAATTACCTTTTATAAGGATATAATTTACAGGATATCCGTGGCTTTTGTGTATTAGTATAAGAATCAGCATCAAGGTGTTAAAGGGAAGTTCAGTGTAAAAAAAAAAATTATATACTTGTGTGGTCTGTAACGAGCTGCCATTTCAGGTTCTGTAATATTCCTTCTTCCCAGGATGCACCACTTCCTTATATGTTCCTAAGAATAATTTCTACTGATTGACTGTTGGATGGGTCACACATGCTCAGATAGGGGTCCTGCAATCATTTTTACAGAGAGATGACTGGTGGGCAAATTATGGTCACTGAAATGAGGAAATACCCCTAGTATTTTGTGTTGTGCTGAACCCTTTAAGGTTTAAAGTCTAAGCAATCACTGACCAAAGATGTGACCGAGTTCTGAGCAGATTAATAATAACCATTGTGGTCTACATTTAAACTGCTCATGCACAGCCTGTGACTATTAACTGTGAACTACAACTCTCAACCTACATGTTAGCATTAAACCAACAACAGTAATGTACAGAGATTTGTAGTTTGTAAATCCCGAATCCTTTGTATTTTCAGTCATTGAATTGGTTGTGGTACAAACCCCAGACAATGGATATTTTAACACAGTAGCATAATAACACAGTAACATGGCAACACTAACATAGTAACAAAGTAACACAGTAACAGAAACAAAGTAACACACTAATAATAACACTAATATAGTAACAAAGTAACACAGTATCAGTAACACAGTAAAAAAGTAACACAGTAACAGTAACAAGTAAAACTAATATAGTAACACTAATTTAGTAACAAAGTAACACGTAACAGAAACAAGTAACACGAGTAACATAGTAACACCAATATAGTAACAAATTAACACAGTAACAGTAACACAGTAACACCAGTAAAAATATAGTAACAAAAGTAAACACAGTATCAGTAAACACAGTTAAAATAACACACTAACATAGTAACACTAATATAGTAACACAGTGACAGTAACAAAGTAACACAGTAACAAAGTAACACAGTAACATAGTAACACTAATATAGTAACAAATTAACACAGTAACAGTAACACAGTAACACTAATATAGTAACAAAAGTAAACACAGATCAGTAACACAGTACAAATTAACACACAACATAGTAACACTAATATAGTAACACAGTGACAGTAACAAAGTAAAACACAGTAACAAAGTTTAACACACAGTAACAGTAACACAGTAACACTAATACAGTAACAAAGTAACACGTATCAGTAACAACAGTTACAAATTAACACACTAACATAGTAACACTAATATAGTAACAAGTGACAGTAAACAAGTAACACAGTAACAAAGTAACACAGTAACATAGTAACATAGTAACACGTAAACAAAGTAACCAGTAACAAAGTAACACAGTAACAAAGTAAACAGTACAAAGTAAATAGAACACTAATATAGTAACAAATTAACACAGTACACAGTAACACAGTAACATAGTAACACTAATATAGTAACACAGTAACATAGTAACACAGTAGATAGCATTAATATAGAACACAGTAGCATTAATATAGTAAAATAGTACAATGTAACAGTAATATAGTAACAAAGTAACAAAATAAGTCCTCACTGTTGTCTGGGTCCTGGATTTATATCACAATTGTCTTGCTTAGGAGAGAAGGTGTCATTCATTCTCTCATTAGCCACACTGTACAGTAAGGATAGTGGTTACAGTCACAGTGTATTATGAGTGCGGTGATTGTGCATTTAAACACCATTATTCCAAGCTGTGGCCTGTGCTTGTTGGTGCCGTGAGCCTGTACATAGACTGTAAGGTTCTGCTCTGTACTTTCACAATCCAGTCGGCTATAGTAACCAAACTGGCCCAGTAATACAGTAATAATTGTTTGAGTGTATTTACCCCAGGTAAGTAATGCTTCGTACACGCCTCCACGTGCTAAGATCAGACATGTGTATATGAGACTTAACACAGTGGTCAGTGTTAACCCCGGGCCAGTAACACAACAATCAGTACTTACACTTAAGCCTTGTACACATGTCTGATGCACGGACTGACAAACGACCCCCAAGCGCACGACACAGGTGTAGCGAATGGAGCGCTTGGTCGATAATCACACGTGTGTTGCGTTTTCATATCACCGGCCCCCAATCGCTTTGGTAAAACACAGAATCTTGTTCCAGGAATCGCCAGATATAAAGCGACTGGATATAAATCTACTTACCTTTATCTCTAACACAATGAAATAAATGTCATCGCGCTTTGCAAACTGAACAACCCAATGCGATAAACTACCAGAGTATATTGTAGTTTCTCCTAGAGGAGACTGGGATTTGTAGTCCACGATCCTATGGTAATATAGTGAAAAGCTAAGATCTAATTGGTTCCTATGGATTTCCTTTATTACACAACCCCTAATAATAGTAACAATCAGTAATAGACAAGGTGCTGCAAGGGGGTAACTTTTCACCAAATAACAGTTCATACTAAGGATTTGGGGGGTTTGGATTGGTCAGGCAGGATGCTGGATACAGCCATAGAAATGCTCCTGTTTGGCCATTTCGACAATATCAATTCCACTTGTGACCTGTTCCAGGTGTTTTCTACCTGGAAACTTTCCATTCTATTCATGACATTTTAGGGCTGGTCAGATAAAGGACTTGGGGCCCCCAAAGGTTCTTCAGCAGAAAAATATAAAAAGTCTGATGAAAAATAATTTTACATCTTTGGAATAATTCTAGATTTTCTTAAGAAAAGGCGGCTACAAAGCTTAGGGAGAGAGGGGCCAAAAGAAGCAAAAAGCCTCACCGAGTATAAAAGCAGAGAACCACCTTTTATAACAGAAGGCATCTTGCAGTCTCATGTTATATGAATAGCATTGCCCACAAAGCCTAAGAAACAAGAAGTAATTCTTACTCCCATGTTTCCCAGAGTAAGGGGCGGAGATATGCAAACACTCCTTTATGTCCCTTAGCTAATGCATGTGTCCAGAACCGCTGGCTAATAACATGGCATAAAGCTTATATATAAAGAGCCAATCATCTGATTTTCTAAAATATTTAACTTTTCAATGTGTATTTTTTGCTGAACTTCAATTCCCAGCACCCTATGAGTTCCTGCCTAACCCCTTTCCTCCCATGTGTATAAGCAGCTCAGTTGCTTCCAGATTCTGCTGCCTGTTTGTCTGTGTAGTTAGACCATCGACTGGTACAAGGGAGACTATGATCCATCCAACTAGGCTAAGAATTTCCTACAGATTAAAGCTGCAAACGCCACATTTATTCCCTGGGTCGTGTTCAAGGCTCTTGGCTGCGTCTGTCGTGCTCATTTCTCTCCAATTCCATCTCATCCTCTTCTCAGCATCAAAGCAACGTTTTTATTACTCGACACTTGGCTTTAATTTCTCTGCCCCTCTGCCAGGATGACAATTAGCTGGTCCCTCCGCAGGTGATTAACCTCCAATCCTGCTGGACAATGATTTTCATTGGCTATGGGATCGGGGTCATATAGACCAACCGGGTGTTATTGACACAATGCGATGGGCCTATCTGGACTGGTTACCTGGAGAATTTCATGTCTGGGATTTTAAAGGCACATTTTGTCCAGCTGATTTTAAAACAATTCAACGTTCATCTTTCTGTCCATACTAAATAGGATCAAGTGACCTGTTATATACCATAGAATAATAGAACGTTAAAGGGCAAATAACCATTAAAACAAAAAACTGGTGACTTGTCAGTTATCTGCCTGCAAACTCCAACTGCTATTTTTCCCAGTTTATTACATGGATTTGTAACCAGATATTTAATATTTATATTCTGGCAAAGGTTCTGCCTCCTCCCTCTGCTCAATGAGCTTTTTTATAAGCTTGAGCGTGTGCAGTGGAGACAGCAGGATATATATTTACGGTTGGGGGCAGGTAAAGGCCCAATTTACTATTTTTAGTATTTTTGGTGGACGTGGCCTTTAATTTCAAATTCATAAGATAGTCAGTGACTGGAGGGACTTTTACCTTCTGTCGTGGTAACTTACCTCCTCTCTGAGGACTTGTGTCTAACCTCATTTTAACGAGTAGGTACTCACCTGTGTTACTTACTGTATGTGTGACGGTTCCTTCCCAGTTGGGATGTTGTGTTATTATTATAAATGAGCAGTTTTATGCTTTTTATTCTTGTAAATGTGAAATTGTAACAACTGTAGGTTTTTTTGGAATCTAGAAATGAATAACGCAGTAGAGAGGGGTCTATGGGTTTAATGAAATGGGATTTCATGAATAGTTGTTACATTGTTATCGATCATCTGAAATCCGGTTCTTGGACTGAACATTTATCGTGAATAACAGCCCCAGAAAAATGCTTATTCTGTCATTCTATAGAATCCCTGACCAATGATAAAACAGTAATATCTGTCAGTACAGAAATCCCTGCAGTTACCGCCCCTTCCGTAGTTTAGTGACCTCGGACATGCTCAGTGTGAGAGGAATTCTCCAATCTGATACATTGTATCACCCTATGCTAAAGGTAAAGGGTAAAACTGGACATAAAAAGCGGAGGGTTTTCTGTAGTGAAAGGTATTTACGGAGATTCAATTATCAACAAACCGTCTTACGTTTCCGCCATCCCACGATGCAGTAACACGATTACATCCGGTGGTAATTAAACAAGACCTATTAAATGTTTCAACACAAACATAAAACATTCAGCTCAAGACGTTCCAGCCTGAAGGTAAGTTTACAGTGTAACGACCCCATTTACTGGCAAAACACATTTTTTCTGACTTGCAGACAAAGAACTTCAGATTAAAAAAAAGGGCTGATTATAAACCTCCAGTATCACTGTCTATCTCTAACAATCCTAAAATACAATCGATAGTATGTACATGACATCGCCATGTTATGGTCGATATTGTCCTGAATATGTATTACACCGCGGTCATAAAATACTGACGGGGGAAACGTAAATAACCGCACGGTAGGGCTATTTTACGATAGTGATAAAGTCGCGTTACAATAACTAAACAGCACCGAAGTATTGATTACTTTTCCGTATTCTACTAATCCTATACACATAAGGTCACCCAGCGGGTAGTCATTAACTAAATGACCCTGAGGGCCACTAATTGCTGGTTTAGTTGAAGACAACACAGGTTGGGCAATTTCAAACTCAGGAAAAAAACTATAAAGGGAGATATGGTTTTAGTAAACTGGAGAAATGAAATCAGTCGAAATAAAAGGTGCGCAGCCCGGGAAATCAAAGGTTCGAGGTTGAAGAAACAATTGGCTCTTTGGCCCTAAAACATTGTTCAGTTAATAAAACTCCACGGACGCGCTGACTATGAATATCAATCCTTTCTATTTCCAGAAAGCTTTGTAAAGAACATGGGATTTTATTTACTCCCTAGGAAGCAGCGGGTAACATACTTACAAGTAACGATTCTAGGAACGATATGGTAATTAGATTATTCCCTCCGTGTGGACAATAGGGAAATAGGATTTCTACAGATCGAAGCTCTAACAGTAATTATATAGCAAGAAAGGGATTATATTTATTATTCTTAATACATTTAATGTATAAAAAATAGAAAACGTGAATCTCCATAGCCAGCCTACAGTTTATTATAACATTCAGGCTGTGATGTCAACTGTTACATCAATGACTGACAGTTACTAATAGAAAAGAACCAGGCAGCAGGAAGATAATAGAACATCAAGCAGCATTTAGTTAGTCTTTCATCTTCAGAATTCTATAGTGATAAAATCCGAATCAGATCTGGTTCCGAATCAGAACCCCCAAATTTAAACTTTCCATATTTACGAGGCTACTTTCCAAGGTTACTGGTACTCAAGGCTACTTTCGAGGCCTTGAATATACACGTGAAAGCTCGAAAATAGTTTGCGTGAAAGGAGGTAGTGTTTTATTAAGTTTTGGCAATTCGTAAGTGTTCCCCTGACCCTTTCCAGGTGCCTGAGCCATTGTACAATACGTTACCATGCTTTATTCACCTACGGTGCCCATACACTGGACTCATATTACGATCGATCCAACATGTGAATAGATGTTTCCATGAATGGCCCTTATTATGTGACATTAGATCGTAGTATCAAGTATTATGACCAGGAAATTAATTTATTTAAGTTGATTGGTTAAAGATCGTAGTACATTCTGAAGTTCGGATTAAATGTAATAGATGACATTAGACATCAATCACCAAATGAATGTCGACAACATATGTATGGTACATCTACCTACCATATCATGTACATCTGGTATATCAGATATCGGTTGGTGTTAGGAATTAGAGATGTTCGAAACTGAGTTTCTTTGTTCGTTTTCTAATTTTCTAAATTTTCGGAAATTTCAAAAGTTTGAAAAATTCGAGATTCGATTTTTTAAAATCGACTACTTTCGATTTTCAAAACTCGTCTTTCTTCTTCCGATTTCGAAAACATACAGGGTTATCAAGAAAAGTTCTTACTGTTTAAAATGGTGTTAATTTTGCCCCAACCAATCAGATCTATTTTAACATTTGAAAGCTACATCTGATTGGTTGGGGCAAAATTAGCACCATTTTAAACGATAAGAACTGTTATTGAATAAACCCTGTATGTTTGAACATCTCTCTTATTCCAGTTTTTTTGGAAGGTGAATTAAAATACCCAATATTTCATTGAGGGATGAATTGTCTTTTAACACGTTATCTTTGGGGTGACATTAAGTCAAGAAGTGGCTGGACTAGAACACTCTGATGTCACCCTACAGGGGGAGGCAGTGTGTAATATATATCTATGGCAGCTCTATAGCCTTTTTTTTAAAGAATAAGGGCGATATTATAAATCCTCGCTATCGTTATCGCAAAAATACCGATCGCTATCGGTAAATACCAGATCATTATCGGTTAATACCGCGCGATAATAACGATCGGCATTTTCCAATAACGCTCGGATTACCGATAACGATGTATTTTGCGATATCGGAAAATACCGATCGCTATCGTAAAATACAGATCGTTATCGGTTAATACGCGCGTTATCGGAAAATGCCGATAGTTATTTTCCGATAACGATCGGTTATTTTGCGATAACGCTAGCGAGGTTTTATAAATATCGCCCAAAGATCTCTTGCCCGCCGTTCCTTAATTGCTGGATTGAAATTTTTCAGGCCTATCAGCTGTGATTTTCCTTTAAGACGGAGGTATCCCTATTATCATCTGGAAAATCGAACGCAGATCCCCCCCTCCCATAGCGGCTAATTAACGTGTCACATGGTAACGTGCGCGGTTTTATCAGAAACATCTTGAAAAATATTTGTTTCCAGCAACATGTATTGTCAGTGAGCGTAAGAAAGAAATACCAGATGGAAAAGTTCCTTCTCAGATGATTTCCTTGGATGACACACAGCAAGCCAGTAACATTGTATCCAATCCGAAACCTGGATTCAACAAAAAAAAAGTTACTCTTGCGGAAAAAAATCAATGGCAGCTTCCAAGCGCAGAACGTAAACATTAAAAGAAATTTGGGATCCCCATCACATGCGATTCTACGTTGCCAAGTGGAAATAATATTTAGGTCACATGGGGGTTACTCTTGCCTTGTTATACATTAACGTGGTTTTCCAGGGCACTGGTTTTACTGCGTAAATTACTGAAATAAAAAAATATTGGCCTGATACTCCACAGAGCATATAGCGAATTCAATCTAATAGCAAACAGGTTGTCAACCATCAATCAGAATCACAAATTGGAGCCTGTTGTATTACCTCTTGTAGCTGTAGGGGCAGTATAGAACTCTAATATAATAGGGCAGAACATGAGTTACTACGGACCATATTATAAAGGCACAGTATGGGTTGTCACGATACCACACCATTCACGCTATTTTTACCACCCGTGATTGCACAATGATTTGTACAATTACAATCGAATTGATTGCCTGATTGTGATTGTATACATGTATTGTAAAGCGCTATGGAAGATGTTCAAGCTATATAAATCTACAATAATAATAATAATAATTGTATGATTGCCTATACAATTCTACAGTATCCCTTGGATTGTACAGCTGCATGGTCATACGTTCACGCTAACCTGTGGTACCGGAAACTTCCCCATTTATTATCATGTCTTCGATCGTACATTTAAGAACGTTGGTGTAAAATTGCGATTGCGATCTACTTCCACATGCATTATACAGCTGAACAATTGGAAAGCAAAATCATGCCCCATAATGGGGAAACCAGAGTGCCCGACGGAAGGAACCCACGCAACACGGGGTGAACATACAAACTCCTTGCAGATGTGTCCAAGGGTGGAATCGAACTCAGGACTCAGTGCTGCAGATACTTATAGGTCTCTGTCGGGGAGCCCTATCATTTTTTCCATCTTAAAGTCACGGTAACCTTGGTACATGACTTGAAGACGGTAAAAGACAAAACTAACAGTGTTGTGTACGAAAACTGTGTTGCGAATATACACTGAGATCCCCCATCGGCTCAGTGCATTGCCTAGAGGAGGCAGTAGGGGGGATAATCACTCTCCGTACATACCCTATTTGTATCTTCTGAGCTAATACAATATTTGACTGACTGTGAGGTGTTTTATCTCTGGTTAGGATGAAATAGAAAGATGTTGATATATCGTTTTAATCGGATATTTTAAAGTTCACATCAGAGAAAATGTTTTGTCTGAAATTAATAATATTTAAAAAAAAACAAAGTCCGATGTCTGTAGCTGTTAAGACCGCGCTGTTCTTAGTGACCTGAGCAGATTTATTGCGGTGTATAGGGCGAGTGCGGGAAATGTTAGCACAATCGCTGACCAATCAAAGGTCCCGTCTGGCTTCTTATATTCCCTTTAAATAATATGAAAGTTGATATTGCGCTGGGGGTTGGCTGTTTATTTGAGTCTAGTTCAAAATGGTAAAAATACTTAGTGTATTTGAAAGTTTTGGAAATGTTCCGTAATCAGGTTTTATGGTTTCCTCTCGTATAACAAGAATTGTGGAGACAGAGGAGGTGTTACTGCCCGGAGCTGTGGGAATATTCAATATTAACCCTGGGATTTATAAAACCAGAGGGTAGATTTTAAAGGGAAAGTTCACATCAATCGAAAATTGAATAGTTAGAAATCTAAAAGGTGTAAGTCTAACCTGCAGGAGGTTAGTCCTACATCTTTCAAATTTTAACTATTGTAGTTTGGGGGTGATTTACATATATATTATTTTTTTTAATTTAAGGGTAAACATGCCCTTTAACTGTAACCAAGGCCATCATGTTAGCGGTACTAATACCTACCGTATTGGGGGGGGCACAGAGGTGAATGTAACTGAGCAGGCTGTCGGCCAATCAAGGCCCCGCATGGCTGCAAATGTTTCTATTTATTGTGGTTCTATTTCCTAGGGAGGTATCAGAGTGCCCGGCATCAGATTATATTAATCATTGTAACCTAATGTTGATTTAATCGGATAATTCATTCTGCTCGGTGGAAAGCTAATAAGTTAAAAAAATAAATCTCTTGTCTCTCGGTTAAGTAAAGGGGGAGGGGTGTTTTTTTTTTTTACAGCGCACATGTTGATTTCGGATATTCGCGTCTGTGGCAATCAATGGGTGTCTTTGTGCTAGGGTACCATTTTGGTGTCAAAAAAAAAAAAAGATGATGAATACTTTCTGTACATGGAAATCTGCAGCAGCGGATGGAAGCCGTCAGGAAGAGATTTTATTATTTATTGTGATTTTCCTACCTGCATGCTTGTATTGGAGCTCTGGGTTCTAGGCACAAAGAGACTTTACATACAGTAAGGTCTACAGTACTTGTTTTTTATGTTTTTTTTACAACAATAACATTGTTAACATTTCAAATGATAGTAATAGACTCTAGTGTTGCTGCTCCGCCCCCCCTTCTGCCCCAGGGCCTAACCAATAGAAAATTCGGCAAGAAGCAATTTTTTCCTATTGGACAGATCACAGAAGAGGGGGGTGGAGCTTGGACCATAACAATGGGATTCTGTATATCATCAATGGCTCTAGTAGAACCTACTACCTACAGTTTGGTGGATGATTGGGAACATTTGGTATCAGTTTCCCCATAAACAGTGGTGGATCATATGTATAAGTTTTCTTTTACATAAAAGGAATACGCCCCAAGGGCCATATTTATAAAGGTTCGCATCGGTAATTACCCATTACAAGCCTTCAGTCTCACAGTCGAAAATATTTTCTATACCACCTGGCAGCGCCCCATTGTTGCTGGCGATATTTTATGACGCAGTCGTAAAGTGACCAATTTGCCCCGTAGTTTACAACTGCGCTGCGTTTCCCAGTAGAAGGATGATGTCGGTAATTACCAGTATTGATCCTTTATAAATACGCCTCCAAACCCTGGAACTTTCCAACAAATAGGCCTTAAAATCTGCCCAAAATTCCCGTGTTGGCGGAGAGGAAATGAACCTCCGTTATGGGGAGGATAAAGGTTTCATCAGACGAAGATGACGGTTTTACTCCAAACAGCAGCTGGAAGCAGCGACGTGTTATTTGTATTGTTGTTCTGGTAGATTGTGTCATGTATCAACAATAAGAAACAGGACCACCCTAGCAGAGACTGGGCGAGACGCAAGAGGGAATTGTCGTTAGAGGGACTGGGGCCCTTTTATTTCTCGCTCACTAAAGTGCTTCGGGGAAAGATGCCCAACGTTTCTATTCCACTACAGACACAATACTTCTCCAGTTAGGAAGAAGACAAAGGGTGTTTTAATTAAACATTTATTACATCTTATGGTTTCACGTCAGCACTGGAAATGGAGAAATATTGTCCCATCAGCCTTTAGCATTAATCCATTGTACATATAATGGGCCATTACCCAGAATTCTGCTGAAAGGAAACAACAAGCCTTGGAGTAAAATTATCCCTATGGGGTTTCATCTTAATAATTCGTGGCTGTATTTAGCTATTAAGTTCAACGGCTTCGATTTAAAGGAGAACTAAACTTGGAAATGCACATTGACTGTATAATCTCTATCTGCTGTAATACAGATCTGGCGCAGGGGGGAGGGGCTAAAGCATTAACTGAGCATGTGCAGCGTATAATTGGGTCACTGACCACTGAGTTTTAAGGCACAAACTTGCAGAATGAATACAGATGATTTATTCACCAGCAATCGGTTACTTAGAGCTCTAGAATTCTTGCAGGATCATTATATTTTACGGAGGTGTTTATAGAAGAATTAGAGTCAGATTGCTCCTTTTCCTGATGCAGGCATCATTTTATATACCAGGTAAATACACCTGGTATGAAATACTGAACGCACTGGTAAATTGCACCTTGTGGTAGGAAAAAATACCCCAAGCAAAATTATACAGGGCCCCTTCCCTGATTAATCTACAGAGGCTGCTGTCTGTAATAGGAAAAAGTAAGAACTTGTTTCCTTGGCTCTCCCCTGGTCCCTTGCCCCTCTAGTCGCTATGCCCCTGCAATACAGCCCTTCATTAACGATCATCCCACATGGGGGCAGCAGCGGTGGCTCAGTGGGCAGAATGGTGCTCCGTGGTTAGGCACTGATACCCTCGCAGCGCGTGAAGTCCTGAGTTCGATTCCACCCTTGGACACATCTGCAAGGAGTTGTATGAATCCCCGTGCTTGCGTGGGTTTCCTCACGGGCACTCCGGTTCCCCCACAATATAAAGACATACCATAGGTTGTATGTGTACATAAAGTGATTAGATTGTAAAGCTCTTTGGCAGGCCTGATGTGAATGTATACATGGAATTGTAAAGCGCCTAGGAAGATGTTGGCCACCAGTTTAGCCTGGCATTTCTATACCACAATTTACCAATACAACCAATATTGGTCTGAGCCATGCTTACAGCGATTTGAGTCCTACGGTGAGAAAAGCGCTTTACAAATGTTATTTGTTGTTTTTGTTATATAAACCCTCAAATATAATAAGGATAAAGGATTGTGGCTATGGTCAGATTAGCACATTGAGGTTTATTATAACTCAATTCAGTTTGTGTTAAAGTTAAAATAGAGACAATGTCCCTTTAATAATGACAGAACCCCCCCACGGCCCTCGTTTAATCGGAAACATTGATTTAGAACGTTACTATAAAACAGCAAGATTAGTCAAGTTCATTTTTCCCGAGCGCAGGATTAATCCACAGACAGGACACAGGAAATTGTACTTTGTTTTGTTCCGTGGGATAAGGACACAATGGGATTTTAATCAGGATGAACAGAGAAAATACAACAAAATACACAAAGTGCATCTCAATAATGTATCCACATCACCTGCCTGGGAAGTTTTGTGTTGGATTCAAGTTCTAAGGGAATTTCTCTTAATAAGGATTTAGTAACTTTATTAGAATCTCCAGCCGGGCTGTGTAATTAAAAATGTTAAACCAATAAGTTCGCCTAAAAACGTTTCTTTACGTCGAATTAAAATAATATAAAATTCCTCCTCCGAACCACTGGTTCAGACAGCTCAGTGTGATGACAGCATTGCCAACACATACGGTTATCGGACGAATGGGGCAATTCTTTGGCCTTAGGCAGATTCTCCTGGCTGGAAATATCCTACATGAACAGTAGAGTGGAAGTCAAATTGTCTGTTAATAATGAGATTTGCACAGACCCTGAGCTCTCCCATCCACCCGGACTGACAATGGTCACCAGCACTCGTTATGTTTGTGTTTTTCTTCCAGTAAAAATCGTCAGAGGGATGAGAAGTTCTACCAGGGGCACCACTGATATCAATCACTTTGTACATTACAAGAAATTAATCACAGAGGTGAAAATTCCCCTTAATTTGCACGAAATGTCATTGTGAGGTCTGTGCACCATACACCGTACCCAGGTCTGTGCACCATTACACCGTAACCAGGTCTGTGCACCATACACATCACCAGTCGTGCACCATTTTCCAGTAACCCGGGTCTGTGAACCATTACACCGTAAACAGTTGTGCACCATTACACTCCTGTGCATCAGGTACTGAGCACCATTACACCGTAACAGGTCTGTGCACCATTACACCGTAACCAGGTCTGTGCACACATTACCACCGTGATCAAGTCTGTGCACCATTACAACCGTAACCAGGTCTGTGCCCATTACAACCGTAACCAGGTTGTGCACCATGAAACACCGTCGTAACCAGGTCTGTGCACCATTACACCGTGATCATGTCGTGTGCACCATTACAACGTGATCAGGCTGTGAACAATTACACATGATCAGGTCTGGTCACAAACCTTACACCGTGATCAGGTCTGTTGCACCATTACACCGTGATCAGCTGGCACCATACACCGTAACCAGGTCTGTGCCCATACACTGTGATCAGGTCTGAGCACTTACACCGAACCAGGTCTGGGGCACCATTACACCGTAACCAGGTCTGTGCACCATTACACACCGTGATCAAGTCTGTGCACCATTAAACACCGTAACCAGGTCTGTGCACCATTTACACAGTTAAACCAGGTCTGTGCACCATTACACCGTGATCAGGTCTGTGCACATTACACGTGATCAGGTCTGAGCACCTTACAAACCGTGATCAGGTCTGTGCACAATTACACGTGATCAGTCTGTGCACCATATCACGCAACCGTGATCCGGTTCTGTGCACATTACATGTATCAGGTCTGTGCCCATGACACCGTGATCAGTTCTGTGCGACAATTACGGACCGTGATCAGGTGTACCTAACGGTAGGTGTGCAACCAATACGACACGTATAAGTACTAGCATCACCGTGATCAAGATGTGCACCATTAAGTATAGCGTTACAACAAACAAACACCGTGATCAGGTCTGTGACACCATTCATACCGTGATCAGGAGTCTGTGCCCATTACACTCAGTCGAGTGGACATCGCGTAATAGATCTGCACCATTCACATCCTTGTGCCAATTACCATCAGAAGTTCTGCACTGTACCTATCCGCTTGATACACAGTGATGAGGTCGTGCACCATTACACACGTGATCAGGTCTGTTGACCATGCACACCGTAACAAGGTCTGTGCACCATTAACACCGTAAACCGGGTCTGTGCACCAATTAACCGTGATCCGTCTGTGACACCATCTACACCGTAACCAGGTCTGGCACCATTACACCGTGATCAGGGTCTGTGCCCGCCATCACACCGTAACCAGGTCTGTGCCACATACCAACGTGATCAGGTCTGGGCATATCACACTGTAACCAGGTCTGTGCACATTACCACCGTGATCAGGTATGGGCACCATCACACCGTAACCCAGGTCTGTGCAACCATTACACGTAACCAGGTCTGTGCACCAGTTCACAGTAACACGGTCTGTGCACGCATACACCTAAACCAGGTCTGTGCACCAGTACACCGTGATCAGGTCTGTGCACCATTACACTTGATCAGGGCTGTGCACCCGTACACGTGATTAGGGTCTGTGCACCAATTACACGGTAACAAGGTCTGTGCCATTCACCGTGATCAGGTCTGAGCACCAGACAGCAGGGGGAGGGCCGGGGAGAAGAAAGGGGAGAAGAAAGGGGGGCCCGGAGGGGGGAGAAAAAAAAAGGAGGAGGAGGGAGAGGCGGAGCCGGAGGAGGAGGGGGGAGGAGGAGCTCGGAGGCGGAGGAGGATGGCGGAGGATGAGGAGGAGAGCGCGGAGGAGGAGGAGCGGAGGTAGGAGGAGCAGGAGGAGGAGGAGAAAGGAGCAGGAGCCGGATTGGAAGCAGTGGAGGAGCCGGCGGAGGAGGAGGAAGGAGGAGCCGGAGGAGAAGGAGCAGAGGGGAGCGGAGAGGGAGGAGGAGGAGCAGGAGGGAGGAGGAGCAGAGGAGCAAGGGAGGAGGACAGGAGCAGGGAGGAGGAGCAGGAGGAGGAGCCGTAAGGAGGAGGAGAAGGAGGAGGAGCCGGAGGAGGAGGAGCCGAGGGAGGAGGAGGAGGAGCAGGAGGAGCAGGAGAGTGAGGAGCCGGAGGTAGTGAGGAGCAGAGGAGGAGGAGCAGTAGGGAGTGAGGAGCAGGAGGAGTGAGAGCGAGGAAGAGGAGGGAGGAGGAGCAGGCGCAGGAGCCGGAGGCGCAGGAGGCGCAGCCGGAGGAGGGAGAGGAGGAGGAGGAGCAGGAGGAGTGGAGCCGGAGGAGGGAGGAGGAGGAGGAGCCGGTAGGGAGGAGGAGGAGCAGGAGGAGAGCGCGGGAGGAGGAGGAGGAGACGGAGGGAGAGCAGGAGGAGGAGAGCAGGAGGAGGAGCTCGGACGGAGGAGGAGGATAGAGGAGCAGGAGATGAGAGGAGCAGTAGCAGGAGCCGGAGGACAGGAGGGAGGAGCCGGAGAGGAGGAGGAGAGAGCCGGAGAGGAGGAGGAGCATGAGGAGGGCCGTGAGGAGGAGGAGGAGGAGGAGGAGCCGGAGGATGAGGGGAGGAGTGAGCAGGTAGAGGAGCCGGAGGAGGAGAGGATTAGGAGGAGCCGCAGTAGAGGAGGAGAGGGGGAGCCGGTAGGGGAGTAGCAGGATTAGGAGAGGAGAGTAGGAGGATGGAGCAGGAGGAGGAGGCAGGAAGGAGGGGAGTAGGAGGGAAACTAAGGGGGGGGGGGGGGGGGGGGGTGAGGCAGGGGAGGAGCATGAGTAGTAGGAGGATTAGCAGGAGGAGGATGCAGGAGGATGATGATTAGGTGGATCATCTTATTATTATTATGAGGATCATGTATTATGATAGTATTTTATGAGGATGATTAGTCATTAGGAGTAGTACGATTATCATGTATCATTATTAGTAGGATCATGAGTATGAGCAGGTATTCTATTATTATTATCCCCCCAATTTCCCCCTTTTCTGAATCAGGTTCCATTCCATCGTGTGTTCTTTATTTACGGGTGTTGAATGTTATTCAGAATTTAGAGGTTTTCCTGGTAATAATTTGCCTCCATGGATAAACGTTCCTTGGAATCCTCCCCATCTCTATCTAATACTGGGGGACGAGCCCCAGTTCTCTCTCCGACAGGCGCTGTAGGGGTGCGATCCACCGACTAGGCTCCACCGACTAGACCGCACGGAATACGGAAATTCTTCTCTGTGCTCATAAACTTCTTACACCCTGGAAGGAGCAAAGCGCAGCTCCCCATGGTCTCCGCTGCCGTTCACGCTTGTCTGATTCCAACTCCCACGACTCGTGGATTGTAAATTAAAGGACTATAATAAATTTTATTTACCCAAACAGGTCAATGCAAATAAGTAATTACAAATTCAGATGGGAAACTAGGAACAAGCGGGGTTCCTTAACTTTCATTTTACTGTCCGTGTTTAGGAAAAAAAACATTATCAACAATTAGAAAGGATTGTGGGAAGCTCCAAATCTTGTTTATAGGTCTATATGGAATCTCCCACCCAAGGCATCGAAGGGTGGGAAAGATGAGAGGTGATCACCTGATGAAGGGGGGATTAGACCCATCGAAACGTTGTGATGATTGAATGTGTTGGTTTACAATAAAAATACAATTCTTGCTTTGGTGTGTGTCTGCATCTTATCTTATTTTTGTAGCCGTTTCAATATAGATCACCGACAGTGGCCATATTCCAGGCTTGTGGCTATGGCCCCCTGTGTAGCTTTTAAAGAATAAGGGGCAGAACTCAAACTTAAAGCAAAATCTAAACCCAATATAGGTTCGTTGGGAAATCTAATCGCATGTCAGGGCCGACTTCTGTAGTATTTGGTCTTTCAAAAGGGAAAAAAATGATATGTACATTTTTTTAATGCGTTTGCGGCAACGGAGTGAATGATTAAGCAAATAGATTTATATTCAAACAACGGAAAACGCCGTCTCCCGCAATGATTTCATTAGGTTTAAAGCTATGGCACATCAGAGACGACGTTGCCTTAAAGTGGAGCTCTGTGCAACTTTGATTTCAAAAAGTAAAATGCGGCTGTTATGAAAATAAAATGTTATTCATGTGACAGAAGAAACAAAGGAAACGGATTAATTAACCGTTCAGATTTGTCTACAAAAAAAAACAAAAAAACGATTGTAGGCGGATTGGTAAAGCTTAACGCCGATCTTCCAGACTTCTAGACCAGAGAAAAATAAAACAATGTACCACTTGCCTTTCTAAATTATTTCTAGCTAAGAGATTTAGACTGTAACTCCTCCTCTTTTAATCACTACCTTGACATTTGCTCAGTGTCTCCACGGAGAGAAAAAGAGAGATACTTTCAGGGAGATCAATAAAAAGTTAGTATCATATGTGCTAACTTGCCCCAAACAATCAGAGGTTAAGCTTTCAAAATTAAATAAGATATATGGTGGGGCAAAATTACGCAACCATTTTTAACGATAAGAAACTTTTATGAATCTCACTGTTTGTTTCTAAGCTACAGTATACTAAGCGGTGGGGATTAGGACTTAAAGGGGGGCTTGCGTGCAGTTATAGATTTTACGACTTAATACTTTAATGTTTGCGCTACGATTTTGGTTTTTTTAAAATGGAAATCCACGGGGGGGGAGGGGGGAAGGCAAAAATTCCTTTGTGATTCCAATGCGCACAGGGTGCATGCGTTTTTATAATATTAAAGTTACAAAAAAACCGCAATGTGCAAATGCAGCGCAACTGCGGACAACGCACGAAGAAAGAAATCGATTGCAAGTAGAGACGTCCGAACTTCGCCAAATCCAGTCCGCCTCAAGGATACCGGAATTTTCTAAAAAATTTCGAAAATCCGCGGAGCGGACCCATTAAAAACAGTAAAATGAAAAAATTCCTCGAAAATACAGAGAAATCAACGCATTTTCGAAAAAAAATACATAAAATCCTCGTAATTTTTTAAGTTTTCGAAGACGCGTGGTTTTTCGGAAAAAGGTCGGAAGGCGGGAAAAACCGGGAAAATTCCACGATATCCACCGTTCGTGAATGAGGGTTTAATCCGCCGCGGATTCAGTATCCTGCGAACTGGGCCATCACTACTTGCAGTGCGGGCGAGAGTAAGTGCGGTAGTGGGGCCTCTCAGTCCTAACGACACGTAAACTCATACACCAGCAGATTTCATAGGGTAAATATGAACGTTCCACTCTATACTATGTATGGGATCAAAGTGTTCCGATATGCGTTCAGTTTAAGGGGTATTACCACGCCAATAATCCAACAGGATCTGCACAATTGTTCCAACTTTGGAGATCGAAGAGAAAAAAAAATTAAAATAATGTATTTAGTTTTCATTTTGTTTCATTAGATTAATTCAGATTTCTCTTTTTGCAATAAACAAAACACAATATCGTACCTAAAACCGCGGTTTTGTTTTACATTAAACAGTACGTGTTCGTCATATGGGACAGGCAAAATGCAAATTGCTGTAGGTTCCTGTGTGTAATTTGCATTTAAGTTGCTCTGCTCCCCAATTACGCTGCGCCTGAACTTTATCTTTTATAGGTCTCAGCTGTGGTTGTGCTTAAGGAACAAGCTATACAGAATCCTCAGAGTGGCCCTTTGAGATCTCCTCCGAATATCTAGGAAAGCTAAAACAGAGATTACGTGGCAGATGAAAAGAGATAAATCTGACCTTAAATATCAACAGAAATGCCACCACCTGTTCAGTTTCTTCGGATCGAACCGTGATAACGGAACACCAATACAATGAAGATTTCCATAACAGACACTTTCAAAGGCAGGTCATGCCCAGATACCCCCCAAATTGTTATAAATAGATATAGACCGGACCAATAGAAAGACCAATAAAATATAGTATAAATATAGATAGATCGATTAGATGATAGATAGATAGACAGATCAGACCAGACAGACAGACAGATAGATAGATGCTAGAAATTTATATAGGATAATATAAGATAGATTAAGAGATAGATAGAAACCTCCAATACTATGTTACTATGTAACTGTTATACAGACATTATGGGTAGGGTATAAAGGATGGACGTATGTCTTTATACAACCTCAAATACTATGTTACTATGTAACTGTTATACAGACATTATGGGTAGGGTATAAAGGTTGGACTAGATGGACGTATGTCTTTATACATCCTCCAATACTATGTTACTATGTAACTGTTATACAGACATTATGGGTAGGGTATAAAGGTTGGACTAGATGGACGTATGTCTTTATAGTGTGATCAGGTCTGTGCACCATTACACAGTGATCAGGTCTGAGCACCATTACACCGTGAATCAGGTCTGTGCACAATTACACCCGTGTCAGTCGTGTGCACCATTACACGTGAATCAGGTCTGTGCACCATACACGTGATCAGTCTGTGCACCATACACCGTGATCAGGTCTGTGCCAATACACCGTGATCAGGTCTGTGCACCATTACACGTGACAGGTCTGTGCACCATACACTTATCACTGTGCAATACCGTGATCAGGTCTGCCACCATTACACCGTGATCAGGTCATGTTGCACATTACACCGTGATCAGGTCTGTGCACATTTCACCGTGATCAGGTCTGTGCACCATTACACCACGACAGGTCGTAGCACATTAACGCAGTGATAGGTCTGTGCACCCTTACAACAGTGATTAGGTCTGTGCACCATTACACCGTGATCAGGTCGTGCACCATACACACGTAACAGGTCTGCACCTACAGTAAACCGGGTCTGTGCACCATTACACCGTGACCGGTCTGTGCACCTATCACACCGTAACAGGTCTGTGCACCATTACACCGTGATCAGGTCTGTGCACCATCACACCGTAACCAGGTCTGTGCACCATTACACCGTGATCAGGTCTGTGAGCATCACACTGTACAGAGTCTGTGCACCATTACACGTAATCAGGTCTGTGCACATTCCAACCGAACCAGGTCTGGCACCATTACACCGTAACCAGGTCTGTGCCACATTTCACCGTAACCAGGTCTAGTGCACCATTACACCTAACCAGGTCTGTTGCACCATTACACGTGATCAGGTCTGTGCACCATTACACCGTGATCAGGGTGTGCACCCTTACACGTGATTAGGTCTGTGACACTTACACTGTACCAAGTGCACATTACACGGAAGGGCTGGCACCATTACATCATAGGCCTGTGATCAGACAGATAGAGGCCCAGGTGTAGAAACAATGAGGTGAGTGGCCGAGATGAGGAGGAGAGCCGGAGGGGAGGAGGAGCCGAGGAGGAGGAGGAGCCGGAGGGAGAGCAGGAGGAGGAGGGAGCAGGAGGAGGAGGAGAAGGAGCAGGAGCCGGAGGCAGGAGGAGCCGGAGGAGAGAGGAGGAGGGAGGAGGAGGAGGAGGAGCCGGAGGAGGAGGAGGGAGCAGGAGGAGGAGGAGCAGGAGGAGCAGGAGGAGGAGCAGGAGCAGAGAGGGCAGAGGAGGAGCCGAGGAGGAGAGAAGAGGAGGAGCCGGAGGATAGGAGCCGTGAGGAGGAGGGAGGAGGGCAGGAGAGCAGGAGGAGGAGGAGCCGGAGGAGGGGAGCAGGGAGGAGGAGCAGGAGGAGGAGAGAGGAGAGGAGGAGGAGGAGAGGAGGAGCAGGAGCAGAGAGGAGGAGCAGGAGGAAGCGGAGGAGGAGGAGGAGGAGGAGGAGCAGGAGGAGGGAGCCGGAGGAGGAGGAGGAGGAGGAGCAGCGGAGGAGGGAGGAGGGAGGAGGAGGAAGGAGCCGGAGGAGGAGGAGGAGCAGGAGGGGAGTAGCAGGAGGAGAGGAGCAGGAGGAGGAGCAGGAGGAGGAGGAGGAGGAGGAGCAGGGAGGAGGAGTAGAGGAGAGGAGCCTAGGAGCAGAGAGGAGCCGGAGAGAGGAGGAGGAGGAGGCGAGGAGGAGGAGGGAGCAGGAGTGAGAGCCGGAGGAGGAGAGGAGGAGAGAGGAGGAGGAGCCGAGGAGGAGGAGGAGCGGAGCAGGAGGAGGAGGCAGGAGGAGGAGGAGGAGAGGGATGAGCGCGGGAGAGGAGGAGCAGGAGGAGGAGCCGGAGGAGGAGGAGCAGAGGAGGAGAGGAGGAGAGGAGGAGGAGCATAGGAGGAGCAGCAGATGAGGAGGAGTAGAGGAGGCAGTAGGAGGAGAGAGGAGGAGATGAGGGAGTAGCATAGGAGTTAGCAGAGAGTGAGGAGGAGAGGAGCAGCAGGATGAGGAGGAGGATGAGTCAGGATTGATTATCAGTAGGATGATATTAGTATTATGAGCTTAGGATGATTATTATCTAATTAAGTATTCATTATTATTATTCCATGTATATGGATCATATATTATTATTATTATCCCCCATTTCCCCTTTCTGATCCGGTTTCCATTCCATCGCTGTTCCTATTTACGGGGTTGAATGTTATTTCAGAATTTCGAGGTTTTCCTGGTAATAATTTGCCTCCATGGAGAAACGTTCCTTGTGAATCCCCCCTCTCTATCTAATAATGGGGACGAGCCCCAGTTCTCTCTCCGACAGGCGCTGTAGGGGTCGCGCTCCACCGACTAGAACCGCAGAATACGAAATTCTTCTCTGTGCTCATAAACTTCATTACACCCCGGAAGGAGCAAAGCGCAGCATCCCCTGGGTCTCCCGCTGCGTTCAATTGTCCTGATTTCCACTCCACTGACTCGTGGATTTTAAAATTAAAGGACTATAATAAATTTTATTTACCCAAACAGGTCAATGCAAATAAGTAATTACACATCAGATGGAACTAGAACAAGCGTTCCTTAACTTCATTTTCCTGTTCGTGTTTAGGAAAAAACCTTATCAACAATTAGAAAGATTGTGTGGAAGCTCCAAATCTTGTTTAGGTATATGGCATCTCCCACCCAAGGCATCGAAGGGTGGGAGATGAGAGGTGATCACCTGATGAAGGGGGATTAGACCCTCGAAACGTTGTGATTATTGATGTGTGGTTTACAATAAAATCACTTCTTGCTTTGGGGTGTGTGTCTGCATCTTATCTTATGTTTGTAGCCGTATCAATATCGATCACCGACAGTGGCATATCCAGGGCTTGTGGCTATGGCCCCCTGTAGCTTTTAAAGAATCAAGGGGCAGAACTCAAACTTTAAAGCAAATCTAAAACCCATTTAGGTCAGTTGGAAATCTAATCGCCTGTCAGGGCCGAACTTCTGTAGTATTTGGTCTTTAAAAGGGAAAATGATATTTACATTTTTAATGATGTTCTAGCGGCAACGAGTGAAATGATTAAGCAAATAGATTTCTATTCAAACAAGGAACGCCGTCTCCAGCAATGATTTCATTAGGGTTTAAAGCTATGAGCACATCAGAGACGACGTTGCCTTAAAGCTGGAGCTCTGTGCAACTTTGTATTTCAAAGTAAAATTGTTGTTTATATAAATAAAATGTTATTCATGTGCACAGAAGAAAAAAAGGAAACGGATTAATTAACGCTTCAGATTTGTCTAAAAAAAAAAAAACAAAAAACGCATTGTATGCGGATTGGTAAAGCTTAAAAGCCGATCTTTCCAGATTTAGCCCAGAAAAGTAAACAAAATTACCACTTGCCTTTCTAAATTATTTCTAGCAAGAGATAGACTTTTAAACTCCTCCTCCTTTTTATCACTGACTTGACATGCCAGTTTCTCCCACGGAGAAAAAGAGAGATACTTTCAGGGAGATTCAATAAAAGTTATTATCTATGGTGCTAACTTTGCCCCAACCAATCAGATGTTAGCTTTCAAAATTTAAATAAGATCTGATTGGTTGGGGCAAAATTAGCACCATTTTTAACGATAAGAACTTTTATGAATCTCACTGTTTGTTTCTAGCTACAGTATACTAAGGGGTGGGGATTAGGACTTAAAGGGGGCTTGGTGCAGTTATAGATTTTACTGACTTAATACTTAATGTTTGCGCATACGATTTTGGTTAAAATGGAAATCGCGGGAATGCAAAAATTCCTGTGATTTCCAATGCGCAAGGTTTGCATGCGTTTTTATAATATTAAATTACAAAACCGCTGTGCAAATGCAGAGCAACATGCGACAACCACAGAAATCGATTGCAAGTAGAGATGCCGAACTCGCCAAATCCAGTCCGCTCAAGGATACACGAATTTTCTAAAAAATTCGAAAATCCGCGAGCGGACCCATTAAAACACAGTAAAATGAAAAAAAATCCTCGAAAATACGAGAAATCCACGCATTTTCGAAAATACTAAAATCCTCGTAATTTTTTTAAGTTTTCGACGACGTGGTTCGGAAAAGTTCGGAAGGCGGAAAACCGGAAAATCCACGATATCCACCGTTCGTGAATAGTAGGTAATACGCCGCGGATTCAGATCGCGAACTGGCCATCACTACTTGCAAGTGCCGTGCGCGATTAAGTGCGTTGTAGTGGGGCCTCAGCCTAAACAACGGCAAACTCATTACAACAGCAGATTTCAAGGTAATATAAACGTTCACTCTATACTATGTATGGGATCAAGGGTTCCGATATGCGTTCATTTAAAGGGGTTATACACGCCAATAATCCAACAGGATCTGACAATTGTTCCAACTTTGGAGATCGAAGAGAAAAAACAATTAAAATAATGTTTTAGTTTTCATTTTGTTTCATTAGATTAATTCAGATTCTTCTTTTTGCAATAAACAAAACACAATCTCGGTACTCTAAAACCGCGTTTTTTTACATTAAACAGTCACGTGTTCGTATATGGGACAGGCACATGCAAATTGCTTGTAGGTTTTCCTTGTGTGTAATTTGCATTTGAAGTTTCTCTGCTCCCCAATCCGCTCTCTGAACTTTCTCTTTTAAGTAGGTCTCAGCTGTGTTTGTGCTTAAGGAACAAGCATACGAATCCTCAGAGTGGCCTTTAGATCTCCATCACAATATCTAGGAAAGAAATAACAAGAGATACAGTGGCAGATGAACAATAGAAGATAAATCTGACCTTAAAATATCAACAGAAATGTCACCACCTTGTTTCAGTTTCTTGGATCAGAACCGTGATAACGTAACCCATACAATGAAGATTGTCCATAACAGACACTTTCAAGGGCAGGTCCTGCCCAGATACCCCCCAATTGTTTATAAATAGATAATAGACAGACCAATAGAAAGACCAATAAAATAGATAGATAGAAAGAAGACGATGTGATAGATAGATAGACAGACAGACAGACAGACAGACAGAAGAAGATATAGATAATGTATAAGATAAAGAGAGAGAAGATAGATAGAATATAGATGAGAGATAGTAGATGGAGAAGATAGATGGCTAGATAGAAGTAGATAGATAGATGAGATAGATAGATAGAATAGGAATAGAAGATAGATTAGAGTAGATAATAGATAGATACGTAGATAGATAGGATAGATGGATAGAGTAGATGATAGCATAGATAGATAGAGAGATTAGATAGATAGAGATCAGAGGTAGATAGATAGAGATAGATGATAGAGAGAGAGAGTAGATAGGATAGATAGTAGATAGATAGATAGATAGATCGATACGATGATAGTAATATATAGATAATAGATAGAGATGAGAGAGAATATGAGAGTGAGGAGCGAGAAGATGATAGATAGATAGATAGATCGAAGAGAGAGAGAGTAAGATAGAGATAAGAAGAGATAGATAGCGGGAGAGAGAGAATCGAGATAGAGAGATAGATGAGATGAGATAGAGCAGATAAGAGAAGAAGAGAGAGAGATAGGAGATAGAGGAGATAGAGAGAGAGAGAGATTAGATAGGACAGAAGGAGAGAGAGATGATAGATGATTTGAGATAAGCGATAGAGAGATAGATAGCATAGATAGATCGATAGATTAATCTAGACGATGAATAGATAGTAGAGAGTGCTAGATAGAAGATCGATAGCGAGATAGATAGATAGAGCGATAGATCGATCGTGAATAGAGAGAAATAGAGAGATAGATAGCTAGAGAGAGAGAGAGACGGACGGAGAGAGAGATGAGAGAAGATTGAGAGATAATAGAGTAGATAGAGAGAGTAGCGAGAGAGATAGAGAGAGAGAGGGATAGATAGATGAGAGAGATAGGAGGAGATGAACAGAGAGAGCTAAGAGATGAGATAAGAGACTAGGAGAGAGAAGGAGAGATAGAATATAGAAGAGAGAGATAGAGAGAGAAGAGAGCGAAGATAGAGAGAGAGAGAGAGAGAGAGAGAGAGAGATTAGATAGATAGATAGATAGATGAGAGAGACGACGGAGGAGAGAGAGGGGGTAGATAATGATAGATAAGAGATAGATAGATAGAGAGAGAGATAGGTAGAAGAGAGAGAGACGGAAAAGGAGAGAGAGATGAGAGAGAGAGGATGAAATAGATAGATGGAGAGAGAGAGAGAATAGATAGATAGATAGATAGAGAGATAGATATAGAGAGAGAGATAGAGAGATGAGAGAGATAGATAGATAGAGAGAGACACATAGAGAGAACGCTAGATAGATGAAGAGATAGGAAGATAGAGAAGAGATAAGGAGAGAGGATAGATAGAAGAGAGAAGAGAGAGAGATAGAGAGACAGATGATAGAGTAGAGGATAGATAATAATAGAGAATAGATAGGAGAGATCGAGGGCGAGAGAGAATATAGATGATAAGAGAGAGAGAGAGATCGATAGAGAGAGGAGGGACAGACGGACGGAGGATAGAGGAGAGATAGAGGGAGAGAGAGAGGAAGAGATAGAGGGAGAGATGAAGATGTAGATAGAATAGATAGATAGATGAGAGATGAGACATGATAGAGAGAGAGATAGATAGCGAGATAGATAGATCGAGAGAGATAGATAGAGAGAGAGACAGGACAGAGAGGAAAGAACCAAGAGGAGAGAAGAGAGAGAGAGAGAGAGCGAGAGAGGATAGAGAGCTAGATTAATAGAGAGAGAGAGAGAGGAGAGCGAGAGAGAGAGCGATAGAGTGAGATAGAGAGATAGAGTAGATAGATAGCTAGAGAAATAGATAGATGTAGAGAGAGAGAGAGAGGAGAGAGAAAGAGATAGATGGAGAGAGAGAACAGAGCGAAACAGAGAGGAGATGGAGAAATAGAGAGATAGAGAGAGACAGAGAGAGACAGGACAGAAAGACAGGAGATAAATCTAGCAGCCCAATCGTCAAGCGGTCGATCAGCGAGCCATCAGCGAGCGAGGAGCTAGCGAGCTAGCGAGCGAGCGAATCGAGCGAGCGAGCGAGCGGCGAGTACGAGCCAGCGAGGAGCGCCGAGCCAATGGAGCAGCTATCGCTAGGAGGGATCGCTCTAGCGAGGATCGAGCGAGCGACGGACCGACCGAGCTAGCTATCTAGGCGTAGGCGATCGACGCGAGCGAGCAGCGAGCGCGATCTATCATCTTTCTATCGAGTATTAGCGATCTAGCTAGGATCGATCATACCTACCTACTTGGACATGTCTACCTAACCGATCTACCGATCTATCTAGGCGATCTATCCACTATAGTAGTAATGACAGACATTAAAACTGGAGGACTTCTAACTACTAGACCAGGACGAACTAGAATGTTCCTTGATTACCCCCAAAAACTCAGCACTAATACCCTATTAAAGAAAAGGGCCATTCTCTCTCTTTAATTTCTGGGAATGTACACTTACGGCAGGGTTGAGACACTTGGTAATATCTCTCCATCTAACAGAGGTCCACAGCAAATGACACAATTGTGAATCTGTAAGAGAAAACCACAGTCAGTCCTAATGTCCACTATCGAGAGGACCACGGTTTGGGCTTCTCCCCAGCTACATTATAACAAATGCAAAATTCTGTATCCCATGGGGGTGTAAAAGGTGGGAGAAATTAAACCATTTTTGCCCCGTTTTGGCAAATTTGGTTATAATGAATTATTAGCGGGCGATAACCGGCCTGAGAAAAGTTCATTTATAGCCACAATCATTATCGCCATGTTCCGCCGCCAGAGTAGTAAAGTAACCGGTTGATCATATTTATAAATGGGTAGGGTTATTGCGTTAAGTCGGTCCATTTAAAAATTGCCAAGTAGACGATTTTGGTGGGCCGATATCTTCAACTTATCTATCGTAGTTAATACAAAAAACACGCATTAAAGCAAACTTTTATTTCAAGTCCTTACTAACAATACCCAGGGTGAAATGAAGTCAGTAAAATCTGTCACTACAGCAATAAATACTCTCACTCGCCTTGGATCATGGGGGATACAAAGTATTTATTGAACAGCTCCTCCCACTTTAATTTGGGGAGGGAGGCACTAGACATGGACATCACAACAGTCAAGGGTTACATCATTTTATTCAGAAACTCCGGGTAGAAATAATGTTTTAACATCATTTCACCTTGAACAAGATTAGCAAATAACTAGAATCCGTTGGTGAAAGGAAAGTCTTACATTACGTAAAGTAAACAGAAACTCTTTTTCGAAAACCGCACCGCGGAGGGGGGGGGGCCGGGGGGCAAGGAGGAATGAATTTAAATTTTTAGACGTCAGGTGTTTGATGAAAGATTCATAAGCCTGAAAGGAGCCAGAGATTGTTATGCTGTGCACGTTCACAAGAAAACTTGTTATTTACGATGTCAGTCATATCACAACATGTGTGGGGCTCTGCATAAATCTTAATACTTCTTCCTGTCGTCACAGACAAAAAAGGAAAACTTAAACCTCAAATTAAACTGTCGACCACTGGGCTTAAGGAACCTGGGTTAAGGAACCCAATTCACTTCAGTTAAGTATTGGGGTCCTGTGTGTATGGGCAGTCAAGAGGGGGGATTCTTCCAATTATTACAAAAGCTGGACAACAGCGCCATCTATCGAACATTTTCTGGACTATTGACTGTTCAGTAGGGAGACCCGCATCTAATTAGTGATTGTCAATCAAAGTGAAATAATTTAGGGGAGCCTTAAGCTCCCTCCTCTGAATGCAAACCTTCAAGGGAAAGGAGACTTCTTGGTAGTGTGAGCCAGACCAGACATGCATCATTCAATTCTTTATGAATCATTATTATGGATGACCACATGTGACATCACAGGGACATTATAACTTATTATTTGGTTATATAGTGCCGCCATCATGTGGTTTAACAATGAAATGGATACAATTATATCTTATGAAATCACCTTGTTTCTTTGGGTAACAGGGGTCAGGGAAAAAGGAAGATAAATTCAGAAAAATCCTTCCAGTGTCCAATCACAGGAAGGGAGGATGACACCAAGCACGGAAAACTCCGTAAGAAAAAACGCACAAAACCCATACCGAAAAATCCATGGAACGTAACGGGACACTTCGTACCAATGGGACACTCATCGATTTTGGTTCAGGTTTATTTACAGATTGAAAGATTCAATGCCGCCGTGGTATTAAAAAAACTGAATTGGTGAATTGTGATGATGTCATTGTGATGCCATGTCACGCACTGTGTAAAGTTCCGCCTTCTAACAATCCAGACTGTCCTTAATTGTTTAGTTATGGGTAAAATCTCCTCAGTGGGGGTATGGGCTATTGTATTGTGTCATTGTTTATTCTCACGCCCTACATTTGCAGCTAGGAAAATAGCGCCACCCAGCGGGACGAATTTGATTTATTTAAAGTCTTGTTTTAAAGTTCAACAATTAATGTTTCCAATAATCTACCAAGTTGAAACATATAATTAAGTTAATACAGTTAATTCCACTGCAATTATCGTATATAGGAGAAGGGGGGGGGGGAGGGGGAATTTTAACACAGAAGATGTGGGGTGTCGGGCATTAGATGATTAGGTCAGATAATTATCCCCTTTCCTTCAGAAGGAACTCAAATGAAAATAGTATAAAAGTAAAATTATTCATTTAGTAAGAATGTATGAAAACGAATGTGGTACAAGGTTACAGTCCTGGGACAGAGCTCCCCCTAGGGTGGATAAGAATTACTCTCTTATACAATTTCCCCCACACTTTTTGGGGGGGAAGTAATGTTAGGATAAGGTGGGTACCTTTCTATTATGACTAACAGTCGTTTTCACAGACAAGCTTTCGAGACGCACCCCTAAACTTCTCTAATCCTCAGGTCAAACAGAACTAAGAAAAAACACAGGGTACATTAACCATACAGTAACACAGTAGGCGCAAAGTGTACATAGGACCATACTTAGTGGGATACAACGACAACCGGTACAAGGCAGTCAGCGGCACACGGGGGACCCGGAAGTGGGGGGAATGGATTCTAACATCCCCCCCCATCGTCCGACAGTGGCTGGGGAATCCCAAGTCCCTATTTAAACAGTTTGGTTAGTGTTAACATAAGAGGATTCATTCCTCGCCACAGTTCAACACCCGGCTCTGCCTCCTTTCCTGGGGGTTTGTTAAATTGTCCTTAAGTATCAATATGTTCGGTCAGAATGATTAGGAAGTGATGAAATGGCCCCCCCCCTGTGCTCGCCAGACCCCCTGGTGACCCCCCCCCCCGCGGATGTGTTGTATCCTGGCAATTGGGGGATTTTCATGCCCGACAAGTCCGTTCTAGTGTGTCTGGGTAATGCCCATAAATCCCCGGTATTGTTGTGGCAGACGTGAATTATTTTGCACCATCGTACCTGGCGTCATTAGGTCCGTCACAGTGAGGCTGAGATTTGCCCCAAACCCCCTGTTTGTTCACAAAATTAATTATTGCCTGAAGAACAGCAAATTTGTTAAATACAACAGAGACCAAGCAAATATCAATTGAAGCAGGCGCAGAAAATAATATAACAGATACAAGCGCAGAAAATAATATCAACGATACAAGGCGCAGGAAGAAAATAATATCAACAGGGGAAATTTTTAAAAGGCGCAGAAAATAGGAAAATAATATCAAACCGATACAAGGCGGCAGGAAAATATATCACAGATACAAGGAGCAGAACATAATATCAACAGATACAAGGGCAGAAAATAATATCACAGATCCAAGCGCAGAAAAATAATATCAACAGAACAAGGAGCAGGAAAATAATATAAAAACAGTACAAGGGCAGAAAATAATATTCAAACAGAGTACAAGGCGCAGAAAAAATATCAACAGATACCAAGGCGCAGAACTAATATCAAAGCTACAGGGCGCAGAGAAATAATATCAACAGATCAAGGCGCAGAAAATAATATCAACAGATACAAGGCGCAGGAGAAAAAATATCAACAGGTACAAGGCGCCGGAAAAAATATCCCACAGATACAAGGCGCAGAAAAATAATATCAACAGAACACAAGGCGCAGAAAATAATATCAAACAGATACAAGGCGCAGGAAAAGAATAGTCAAAAGAACAAGGCGCAGAAAATAATATCAACAGATACAAAGCGCCAGGAAAATAATATCAAAAGATACAAGGCGCAGAAAATATTCAACAGATACAAGGCGCAGACAGAAAATAATATCAACAGATTACAAGGCGAAGAAAATAAATATCAAAAAACAGATCCAAGGCGCAGAGAAAATATATCAACAGAAGATACAAGGCGCAGAAACCAGGAAAATAATGATCAAACAGATAAAAGGCGCAGAAAATAAGATCAACAGATACAAGGCCGCAGAAAGAAATAATATCAACAGATACAAGGCGCCAGAAAAATAATATCAAGATACAAGGTCGCAGAGAAATTAATATCAACAAGATACAAACGCAGAAAATAATAACAACGATACCAGGCGCAGCAGAAAAAATATCAACGATACAAGGCGCAGACAATAATATCAACAGATTACAAGCGCAGCAAATAATATCAAAGATTACAAGGCGCAGAACATAATATCAACAGAACAATGGCGCAGAAAAGAATATCACAGTACAAGGCGCAGAAAAAATATCAACAGATACAAAGCACAGAAAATAATATCAACAGAACAAGGCCAGAAAATAATAAGCAAAAGATACAAGGCGCAGAGAAAATAATATCAAACAGATACAAGGCGCAGAAAATAATACTCCAACAGATACAAGGCGCAGGAAAATAATATAACAGCGACAAGAAAAATACCTTCAATTGAAGCAAGCGCAGAAAATAATAATCAACCAGATACAGGCGCAGAAAATAATATCAACAAGAGACAAGAAAATATCAATTGAAGCAAGGCGCAGAAAAAATATCAACAGATACAAGGCGCAGGAGAAATTAATATCAACGATACAAGGCGCAGAAAATAATATCACAGATACAAGGCGCAGAAAATAATATAAACAGGATACAACGCCAGAAAAGAATATCAACAGATACAAGGGCAGAAAATAATATAAACAGGATACAAGGTGCAGAAAATAATATCAACCGATACAAGGTGCGAAAAATATCAAAAGATACAAAGGTGCAGAAAATAATATAAACAGATACAAAGCACAGGAAAATAATATCAACAGCTCAAGGTTGCAGAAAATATTAGCAAACAGATACAAGGTGCAGAAAAAATAATATACAACAGAGTAAAGCGTGCAGAAATAATATCAACAAGACTACAAGGGCAAAATAATATCAACAGATACAAAGCAAAGAGAAAATATCAACAGATACAAGGTGCAGAAATGAAACATTTCAGTGTAGTTTTTAGTTTGAAAATGAATTCCACACCCATTAGACTCAACTGATGCCCAGTCAGGGGGCAGGAAATACTGTTAATAACAACAGAAGGAAACAAACTCAAGCAGCTGGAAGAGTTTATAATGCTCTATGGCAAAAAATGTCACACAGGGCTATATCATAACAGGCACAGGTTTGATTAAACACAACATATCTCGGTAAAATGTCTCGTTTTGACATAACTTCCCTTAAAGGATGTATTTAATGGTGTTATTGATTTTAGGTTTATTAGCTTGTCACTGTATGTGTGACTTACTAATAGTTGAGGATTTCAAGCAAAAAGTAGTTAGCATGGCAGCCAGTAGATGTAAAACCACTGTAAGGCACAACACAGAGTCTGGCATCAGGTACATTTAAATTGACATTCATTGGTATTGGGATTTCCCAGCTAATAAAGATGGGTATAGCAAAGTGTATAATAAAACAGGGATGCTTCCATTCTGGGAGACTTATACACCATGGGAGGCTCCCCTATTTGCTGTGCCTTTGTTACTGATTTAGTTCATTACCTTGTGTTAATCCATCGACTTTTTCAGGATTTAACTAAAAGGCTGGTCGAAGAGTACGCCTGCACAAAAAATAAAAGACACACAAATAGGACATCTCAGGTGGACTTTTATTGAGTTACAATGATCATTGTCTTGGTTGTTTGAGGTTAAACAGCATGACAGCAGGACTGACCACATAAAGAGACTGTAACTTGTCCAAATGCAGGCCTGCTCCAGGGAAAAAAATGAGCCACGAACGCGTATTGTTAGAAAATGATATATTGTAAAGTGATACAGTATTGAACATTGTGTTATACTAAGAGTTGATAATGGGTATATAAATGTTATAACATGTAGATATGTATATATCAGTTTATAACATCAACTTTATGTACAGCGTTCTAACACTATCATGTTGATAACATTGGATATTAAATTTATTTCATAAAAAATTGTATCATTTTTATTGAAAAGGTATAATTTCTGTCATTTTATAGTTTATCATGTTATTACAATGTATAACAATCTTTTAGTTTATAACAAGAATCACTTAAGATATTATACATTTATAACAATGTATAATTTTATTAATATACCACTTTAACAATGTATCCATTTTATAATAGTTATAACACTTATAAACAATGTATCTTTTAGAATAGTATACCACTTTATAACAATGTATCAGTTTAACACCGTGATCAGGTCTGTGCACCATTACACCACGATCAGGTCTGAGCACCATTACACCGTGATCAGGTCTGTGCACCCTTACACAGTGATTAGGTCTGTGCACCATTACACCGTGATCAGGTCTGTGCACCATCACACCGTAACCAGGTCTGTGCACCATTACACCGTAACCAGGTCTGTGCACCATTTCACCGTAACCAGGTCTGTGCACCATTACACCGTAACCAGGTCTGTGCACCATTACACCGTGATCAGGTCTGTGCACCATTACACCGTGATCAGGTCTGTGCACCCTTACACAGTGATTAGGTCTGTGCACCATTACACTGTAACCAGGTCTGTGCACCATTACACCGTGATCAGGTCTGAGCACCATTACATCATTGTGAGGCCCTTTTATCAGACATGATAATAAATGGTTTCCCTAGAGTTTGTATAAACAGGATTATTATTATTATTATTATCCTTATTATTATTATTATTATCCTTATTATTATTATTATCCTTATTATTATTATTATTATCCTTATTATTATTATCATTATTATTATTATCATTATTATTATTATAATTATCATTATCCTTATTATCATTATTATCCTTATTATTATTATTATTATTATCCTTATTATTATTAT